>CM039682.1:16244682-16844682 GCA_022537955.1 Schmidtea mediterranea
GAGGAGATTGAGTTTCAACGGTTGATATTCTTTATTCCAAATTTTTTTCACATGATATTTAAATAAATTACGTCATGAGGTTATACCGCAATTTTCCAAATAAATCTTTACCCTTAACCTATAGTAATTTGATTATGTTTTAATCTGACCTTTGGTTTTCCCGATAGTTGTTCCACGTTGGTTAAATCTCAGTTTTCGTTTGATAATTAATTTAATAGAAGTTTAAGCAATTGTTGACTTGAATTTTTATCCTTTTCTTAAATACAACTACAACCATTGCTTCTCAATTAATTATCCAAGTGATAAAATTTGAATTATCTAATTCTCTTTGCATTGACTGAGAAGTATTTTAATTTTTATTAATAACTATATTTGGTTAGTTAAAAATTTTCACCCATACTAACCGTTTGAAAGACCAAGTTCAATTTAATTGTACATATTTTCATCTAAAGATATTTCAAAATTGTTAATAAACCAACGATTTGATTCCCCGCGCCATTCCCCGTCAGTAGAACTCATAAGCGCATATTGTGCTCATTATTATATTTAATGAGTTAAATATCATACGTTAATATTTTCCATCGATAAAATTACTTATTGATTGATACCCAAATATTTTTTACATTATCAATTGAAATCGATGATTATTTATTAAACGGATGGTTCATATTTTTTACATTAATCAATGAGATCAATAAATTTTAATTAAATGGGTATTAAAAATATTTTTACATACTTCAAATGAGAATCTATGATATTAAATGATATTAAATAATTTTTCATTACTCAATGAGAATCAATAAATGATCTCTATCAATTTATTGGACTTGCAAAATTTAATTTTTTGAACTAATCATACTTAGATATACAACGAATTTCCATTTTAATTAACCCCAGTTCCAAATCCCCTTTAATAAGCCTTAAGCGCATTTTTTGGTGTTTATATTATATTTACTGGTGCCTCCTGGACTACTCGGGAGATGATTTTGAGGCCATGTGTAGTATGAGTTAAGTCGAGTTTACAGAAAGCGAGGAACGAGGAAGCAATCCAAATGACTTCTCCCTTATTCCTCCTTCATCTATAAGGAATAATAGGACGATCCAACTCTGCGTTCCGCACGCCGGTTTCAACGGGCACGAGATCATGGGCGATTATTCCACGCGCTTACACGATACTGAATTGTGTGTAGATTTTATTTATCTTGCATATGGTTTCGATGTGGGCCGGAAAAATTTCGACATATTTTTATAATAATAAAGTAAGTAATATATATATGAACAAATTATACATTGTAAAGTTATTATTATAAGTAAAATAACATGTTACTCTCTCCAATTCCATAAAAGCAGCATACATTTAATAATAGAACCAAAATGCCTCTCTCCCACGCCGACCGTTCCGAGCAGAGCTCTTAGAAGATGAAGACACGGGGCGTGGAAAGAGGTCCCAAAATCAATGGTTTCTCAACCTAAAATAAATAATTGAAAAAAAATAAACAACTGTCACTTCGAAGATCGTTATAATCGTTTAATGAACTTTCAAAACTTTAATAATTATCAAAGATAGTTTTTGTACGATAAAACGATTCGTTTTTTAAAATAGTGACTTTAATGTGAAAAGGACAGTATAATATACCTAATTTGGGTAGTGTAAAATTTGAATGTAGTAAAACAAAATTTCGACCTTGTTGTTTTCTAGCAAATTCTATTATTTAGTTTTAAGCTATTTTTCGATTTATTTTTATAATTTTTTATTTAGAATTTTTATTAAATTATTGCTAATTCAAATTTTCGATTTTAAATCTTGGCTTTAATGAACTTATAACTGATTTTTCAATTTCGTCGAAATTTGTCCGTGTTTTCTTGCTATATTTGTGTAGGTATCGTGCGGATCTGGTGCATTTGTTATTATTATTTATTTTTATTTTCTTTATTTATATTAAATCTTATTTCTCAGATTTTTTATGGTTTAATTGGTGTTTTTGGGTTTATTTGAATTGCGTGTTGTGGTTGCGTGTGTGTTTTCTGATCCTTACACATTTTTGAAGGCCGTTTACGTTCTGGGCCAACATAAAACAGTCCGGGGGTTTTTCCGTAAAATTGCGACAACGCATTTCAATTGATAACATGATACATACATTCTGTTTCAAATTCACATTCATAAAAAGTCTTTACGGGTAAGGTAATCATCAAGAAAGATGGACTTATAGGTCGGCTACAATACAATAATCAAATTGGATAGTCATTTTAATATCAATGCAAGTTTTATAATGATCTAGTTCAAAATCACTATAGTAAATACGAGTAAATCAGTTCAATCAATGTAAATCAGTTATATTTGGCTTCGAAATGAATCCACTGACGGCTGGGTTTCGCTTTCGAGTCCTGGTTATCTTGAAGGGGTGATTGATAGAAATCTGCGAGATCTTGTCGGTTTCGTTAGTTTTGGTTAGTTTTTCGAATTTGGGTGACATTCTTTCTGAAATTTCTGCATTGGGGATTTTGCCTTGCTTGTTTTTTGTTTAGGCCGAGGAATAAAGTACAACATATTTAAGAGTATCAATATAAATGTTATTACTAATCGGTTAGTATAAGTTTTGATTGATAGATTGTTGTACTGGGTCATTTTTCTGCCACCCTTGGTTTTCCCTGATTGTTTTTAAAATTGATAGGACGATCTTTTGAAATTTCCTGGATTGGTTTATTTTAGATTTGCTTTGGCTGTTCTTATGAATTTGTCTGATGATATTTCTAGGGTTCTTTATTTCCCATTCTCATTTTTTATATGGCTACTCTTCATTATTCTTAGTAGGGTTTTTACATTATTTGGGTTTCTCGATGTTTCTGTTTCAATTCGTCTTGTTTTTCCTTTTGTGGGACATTGCATACATTGGGGAGTTTTATCTGTTGACATTCTTCATTTCGGATTTGCTACAATTTCTTTGAAATCGGCCACAGGTACGTCTTCTCTTCTGAAGGGTTGGGATCCTCGCATTTTTCCAACGGGTTTTCCAGTGTCACATTTCCTCATCATTATATCATTAATTATCAATTGTGATCCCATAACGTTGGGTTCATCAGTTTTCATTTCTAATATATATCAATCAATTCTCACGTCTATTTACAATTTGGTTCAACTATATAACAGGGAGTTTTAGCCCTTTTCTCTTTCTCTCTTTCTGGGGTTGGTGGCTTCTCGCACTCTTCTTTAATTTTATTTTCTTGAAAATCTCATTATCAGGACTTGGCCTTTTATTAATCGCTCGGTTAGTTTGGGAGTTCTTTTAATCGGTTCTTTACCTCTTTGAATTATTCTTTTGTTGATTAGAATTTCATTTGAAGATTTCTATCTTTCTTTGTTGTTTTCATCTTGATTTGACGTTTATATTGACCCGCTTTGGTTGGTTTGTTTATTCCAAGCTTTCGTCTCGCTTCTTGAAGCTTGTTCGGTTAATGTTTTAATTCGTCCTGCTTTTGGTGAACTTTCTATTATTTCTCTGCTTTCTAACAACTGTCTTTCTAGTTGAGCACCATAGTCTCTGTTGCTTTTTTCTGCTGTCTCGCATTCGTTCTGCTTCGGTTTCCATAGTCTTCCAGGATTACACGGGTTTTTATTTCAGCTAGTTCTTGTTTCAAATTGTTTCGTTTTCCTCTCTTTTGATTTCTATTTTTTCTCCCATGCTGGATGTTATTTTCCTTTAAAATCGTATTGGCTAACTGTTTAGATGTATTAATTGTTGATTTATCCGGGCGAATTTCTGATTCTTGCTCCTCCACTATTTCTTGCCACTCTTTTCTTTCGGCTCTCCATCTTTTACTATATATACCCTCAAGTGGGTCTTGCCTCGATTGGTTCAACTAATTGAATTGGTTTGAATTTACGTATTCTCCGTCTTCTAGATTCATTCGATTTCTATTTCATTTGGATTCATACTGAATATAATTGGCTACAATTTTTTTGTTTTTATAATTTTTTATGTTTTTATTACTTTTTACAACTTTTTTACAATTTTTTCTATTTAAATTTACGCTATTTGTTTCGTTCCGTCTCCCGAATCTTCATCGGGTTCGGCAGGTACTTTGGTTTATACTTTCAGTTGGGTATAATGGCATAAAGCAGGATTGTGGGTCGGTTTCGCAAGGTATTTATTTCTTCACGGCAAGGTATTTGATATTTGTATCTCCCCCTTCGTCTAAGAAGATAAGCAAGAATATTCTGTATTTTCCGTTAGTTCTTCACTTGCATTTTCCAATCGATGCGTAATTTTCCAAAGCTTTTAACTTTTCAATGCTCTTTTCTCAGATTCTGTTCATTTTCTCAATATCCTTGCTTATTGCTTTTATCTCTGCTTCCACTTGTTCCTTCAACTGCTTTATTAACTTCTATGTTTGATGTCTCAAACTGATTTCTTTAAATACTGCAAATTCCTCGTGTCCCGTTTCACCTCCTGCTGAGTTCTGTTCATTCTCGTTTGTAGTTGTTGGTTTTGTCGTCTTTCAACCCGTTTGGTTCATTGCTGATCTTATGTAGCTGATCAAACCATTTTCTGAGGTCCTTGTCGGTTTCGCTGAGCCTTCTTATTGTATTTTTGTCTGGCTCGTCATGGTATTCCATTGTTTGGATTCCTCGTTCAGCCTCCTCGAGTTTTCCTTTCTGCGCTTCGACTGTTCCCATAGTTCACAATCTTCCATATTCAATATCTTTTTGGGTAACAGTCTTATCTCTTTCTTGGTTTCTGTACTGGTTCTTCCATCTTCTGCTCTAATTTGATCCACTTTTCTTTGTCTTCCGTTTTTATTTTGTTGTATTTGTCTTCGGTTTAAAGTCTTTTCTGTCTACTAGCATCTCCTATCATTCTCGTTTGTTGCATACTATTTTCGTGATCTTGTTTTTTGTATATGTTCCCATTGTAATCGCATTCTCTATTTTCGACAATCCTATACTTGTCTTTCCACTTTCTCCGCTTCTCTGTTGTTTGGATTATCATTATTTCGCGATCGTCTCTGGGCTCTCTATTTCTTGATGGTTTCGGGCCCTTGATTTCTCAGCTTATGATCTCGGATCTTTGCGTTTTCCCATTTGGTTTTATACGCTCATGTTCGGTCCTCCTCTTCGGCTATTTGCTGAATGTAATGTCTGATCCGTGCTTCCCAATCATTTCCTTGCACGCACCTTTCTCTCCGTACACTTCGTTTTTCCAGCTGAAGTGCTTGTCTTTTTTGCCCATTCTTTGGCTGTTCCAATGGTCTTTGTTTTCCTCTATTCGAATATTGGGTGCTATTTGCATTTTCCTCCTGCATTGTTGTATAACTTATCGTCTGCAATCTCCTTCTTTCGTATCTCGGCTTCTTTGTCTTTTTTAATTACTGTCTCGCAATCTTCGATTTCATTTTGTTTGACCCTGCTTCTCTGTTCTAACATTTCTGACTCCTTTCTTTGGTTTTAATTCTGGTTTGGTTCTGCATGGATTCTTTTACTAACGTCCGTCTTCTCGTCCTTGATATGGTTCATGTTTCCTTCGGCATTCCTTTGTCCTGTTGTTTTCTAATTTCTTTCTCTTATCATTTTTATCTTTAACGTATCTCTCAGTCGTTTTCCTTCTAACGATGTTTAATATTTCTTTTAAATGCTCATCGACCTTTGTTGCCATTCCTCTATTAATCTCTTTAGTTTGTTCGGAATTGGTTTTCGATTTTTTGACTCTTTGTCCCTGTTGTAAGTTTTCTCTTCTTTGGCTTATTTTCGTCTCGTTTTGGTTCATTGTAATTCTGAATTATTAATAAATTTGGTTATTCTCGTCTTTCGATGTATCAACAATTTTTTATCATTATTTACATCATCTCGTTTTTTAGAAATTTTGGATTTTTTTTAATACTTTTTTTGTTTTTATATTTATCCTTTATTTTACATTTTACACATTACTTCTATTTCCTCATTACTAGATCAGCGAAACGGAATCCTTTGATCCGCCCGTTGATCGGCCCTTTCTACATACTGGACTCATATATCAACTTAACCCACATACTCACATGTGACCAATGTCCACAAGGCATATAAATTATCGACACTGTTTCTGCCCAACAATGTCACACATTGATACTGCTCCAAAATACGCTTCTTTATTCATGGATTTGTCACGATTTTCTTTTGGTTTCTCTTGATATCGCTTGATTGCCTCGGATTTATGCTATGTGTTGAGTCATACATTCCAATTGTTAGCTAATCTTTGCTTTGATTATTTCCTCATCTTTGAGTATCTACTCCTGATAATACATTAATGTTCTCTGTTCTGGTCGATCTAAATATCTTCTATTTGTTGGTTGGTACTTAATTATTTCGATATTCTTTGACTTCTTTTCTTGTTTTATACATACACTTTCCTTTATGCTTTAATTTTGTGACATTCTGATCTGGTATTGGTTGTTGATTTTTACATTCTTCGCACATTATTCCTCTGGCTGTTTGGCAATATCCTTGACTCGCAAATTCTGCTGCTCTTGGATTTCCTTTGAAGGTTGATTCTCCTCTTCGAATGTTCTATTTAAGTCCTTTTTCCCATATTAGTTCTGCTGGATCTTCGAATTCTTTATATCGTTATCCTTTCTCTCCTTCCCTTCATCTGGTCTACTTCCGAATGTCGAAGTCCTTCTGATCTGTCATTGCTTGGTTTCTTGACGTCAATATTAATCAAATGGAAGGTTGGAAATTTCCTCAAGTGTTCTCGTTTTGCTGTCTCTCCCTTTTCCCATTTTGCGAGTTTTCCTTTACAATAGATGCATGTTACTTCGTCTGGTAGCTCTGGTGTTCCCGTAAAATAAAATCCTTCTGCAGCCATTTCTTTGCTTTGCCGGTCGGTAAACACCTTTATTAAATCTTTAAAAGTTAATATAATCTGTTCCTCTTTTCTCATTCTTCGTCTTTCACTTTTCTTTGTGAGTATATCGAGCTTTTATGATTGCGTTGCCGTCTGTTCGTCGTAGTCTTTATAGTATATAATTGCTGCTGCAATGTATTAACTTCTCTCCTCTCTGGTTTTTTCCATAATCTCGCCATATCCGAATCTGGTCCTTCTCTCATCTGTATTGTTACCTATTTCGCTGATTCCGCTTGCCATCTAAATATCGTCATTATTTTGAATTTTGTTTTTCTGATTTTTCGCTGATATTTGTAATTTTTTGATTTTTATTTGGTTTTTTTTATTATTTTATTACATTTATTTACACTTTCTTTTTCTTTTATACAACGTTTGTCTGGCTTTCCACTTCTACTGTTAATATACAGATTATCTTTCGCAAGAATCCTTCTCCTCTCAATCGTTGTTGTGATAGAAAAACGTGGTGTTCCAATTGCTGTATTCCAGTCAGTTGTTGGTTCCCATCTGTGGTTCATTTCCTGTTCTGATTGGATTGCGGTAATCCTCATATCCTTTCCATTGTTTAATATCATGTTTTGTTTAAAAGGCCATGCTAATACTCTAGTAATCTCCTTTTTCCACGTCTGATGAAGACAACGATATGGGTGCCCGTTGCTTCCATCTCCATTTGGGGTTATTATCTAATGCCCAAATTTGTATTCCATTTTCCCAACTGTATATTGGTGGGCTGTCTAAAATTCTCTGTGTTCCGTCTTTTGCTCCTCTGGAAGCTTCTCTGCGAATTCGGTTATTTCTCTATTATAATGGTGCCTGTAAGATATTTTCTGGCTATCCGAGCCTGTTGGTTTCTTAAATTCCTTTAAAGCTGTTGGCTATCTGTTTGCATTTTCTTTTCCCATTTCGGCCATTTTTCTTTGAGTGTGTCCCTTGGCTTCTCTCGAATTCTTTCTGGATTCCTAATATTTCTTTATTAGTGCCTTTTGTGCATCCTTTTTCTGTTCGTAGGCTTTTTACCTCACCATGCTACATTCCTATCGTTTTCATCATGATTTCGGTATGTCGATACTATTTCTATCATATGCTTTTGGCATTTCTGCAATTGGTATTGTGCTTGGCAATTAAACAGTTCCAGTGGAACATTTGACTGGTTTGGCCGCTACATTCGTTCCAATGTTCTTATAGTTTGACTTTATCTTTCCTTGTTCACGTTTGTTTACGCATACCCTTCATATAGATCGCATATTTGTTCCTCTTTTGATTCCGTGTTCCATTTCTATTTTTATCGCATTCGTCGCTAACTCCAACAGAATTCGCATTTTTCCTCTCTCTTGTACAACATTGGTGATGTTCTTTCATGTCTTTTTTTGTTTGTGACGGTTTGACATTTTTCGCATAATATCTCGTTATATTCACACTTCGTTTGAGTGAACCTTCTGCTTCCTTCATAAGTCCTTTCCAATTCGCATTCTTTTACTTGCATTGATAATAGATTGTTATTTCTTTGTTGGTGGCTTATCCAATTGTTGTGGATCTTCATCTCTTTCAATCGTCCTCGTCGCATCCAGGGCATTTTCTGTTGATAGTTTCTATCCACTTCATCGTAACAATTGTAATTTCTGCATCCACATTTCCGTTTGTCTCGCTCCAATCAGTAAGTTCTATTGCCATTTAAACAACATTTGAGTCTTTCTTTTATATCATTCACCACTTTTATTTTCCTTCATTATTCGTCCGTAGTTTCGGATGGATTCTCGCTCCTCTTATTCTCTCGGTAATTGTCCTGCATATCTACAAAATTTTCCAATTACTTGACGTTGCTTTACTTCTACGTTTTTATTTACATATTTACAAGGTACGCTTTAATTTTTAACTCATACTGTTGAATCCGGTTCTGGGTGAATCTGGCATTGTGCTATCATTCCCACTTCTTGGAATCACGTGCTGTGATTGTTACGTAGTCTTCTAAATTCGTCAGACTTGCCCTCTGATCTGTTTTGTCTTATTCTCTGCTTGTGTTCGTTCTTTGTTGCTATTCTAGTCTATGGCTTGTATAGGCCTCTGTTTACGCTTTCCGTTAATACTAGATGATATTTGTCCACTGAGTTTGCGCATTGTTTGTTATAAGTGTCATTAATTCGCATTGTCCGTCTCCATGTTGCGTCATTCCCTTCGTCTTTGGTATATTCCTTTGATTTTAATTCTACAATTTTCTATAGGTACATTGGCAGCTGCTGGTTGTTGGATTCCTTCTGTGAACGGTGGTATTCTACTTGAATTTTGTTGATTTGCATTATTCGGATTCATCTGTTGTTATAATACACATCAAATTCATCGCATTCATTTCCTGTTGCTTACTATTTCTAAAAACGCATTTTGTACAATATTTATAAATATACATACATTACTACTATTATAACTA
The DNA here is from genome assembly GCA_022537955.1 of Schmidtea mediterranea. Taxonomy (NCBI): domain Eukaryota; kingdom Metazoa; phylum Platyhelminthes; order Tricladida; family Dugesiidae; genus Schmidtea; species Schmidtea mediterranea. The sequence continues at coordinate 16,253,977 of CM039682.1, forward strand.
CATAAATTTTACAACTATTAACACGTCTTTTTTCTTCGTTTTTTAAACACCATCGTCCCGGGACTCTATACGCAATGTCCGTATATTCCCCATATTTCCATTCCATTATCTGATATACATCAAATTCATTTGACCATTGTTGACTTCGATAATGGGCGGTTCTTTTTTAACCGAGTCCGCTTGTGCTAGAAATTTCCTATGATTTCAATATCCCTCGTTTTTTTTCCTGCATCGTATGTCCTAATTCGATATAATAATTGAATTTTTCTACTGCTGGCCATAATCTTACCTTCGCTGGTTCTTTCCTGCATTTGGTAGTTCTTGCTAGTTGAATATTTCAGCATTACTAACGCTGCTTACATTGCGCGTTTGTGATCCAAATCATTTTTATTAATAACTCGTTCCTAGGCTGCATAGTTGTATTCTTCTCTTGCATTGGTTGTTTCTTCTTTCTTATTGGATGCTTCTTTCGGTTGTACATTTTGAGTGCTTTCTGGAGTTGTAATGCTGTCGTGGATTGAAAGGTGCTGTCGTCCCCATTACCTTTTTCATGTTTCGTTTCTTTGTTTCTGCTCAGATTGTTTTATATAGGTTGATCTGTCGTATTTGACTTGGAAGTGGTTTCCTTGTTAATCATTCGTCCAATGTCCATAGTTCCCTTTGGAATATTATTACAGTATCTTCCAAGTTTTCTTTTGTCGGTATGCGGTACTTTTGGTTCTTTTATGGTTTTGCTTGTTTCACATTGGATTCTTTTGTTTACTGGTTCGTTTCCTTTATGTTCGTGATACACAGATTTTTGTGATGGGTTTTTCACACTGTATTCTCAATTACTATTTCTTCTCGTTTGCCGCATTGTGAACTCATGTTTAATTATTTACTGCTTTACTTCTCTGATCTGTCCCGTTGATACGGTTGTCCTCTTTGTTCCTTTTTCGTGGATGTTTTTGTCGTAATTGATTTCTGAAACAACTTTCTTGTTATTCGATTTCCAGTAATCATCTCATTCTCCTGACTGGTACTATGACTTTCCACGCTTTTCTTTTTGTTTGGAAATACGGTATTTTTTGATTGGTGATATCATCATTTATTGACATCATTTGATTCTCCTCAGTTTATCGTTCCGTTCTTTTTAGTTTCGAATATACATACTTTTTGGATGGGTTCTTGCCCATATTTTTTCGACTATTATCCTCTTCTCCCTTCTTGGGGTCCGCTTCCACTTTTATTATTATTTCTTTATTTCTCGTTGCTCGTCGTTGATAAGGCGTTCTTCTTTGGTGTTGTGAGTTCTTTCCTGGCAGGTTGTTGGCTAAGTGTGCACGTTATATTAGATCATTTGTTGGCACATATGTATATATTTCCCGCATTTTCCTTCCAGGGCTATCCCATTCACATTTCTTCCTGCTTATTCAACTTCATTTTCCAACAATCGATAATTTTATTCATGTATCACATAACTTGGTTTCGATGGTTTCTATTCCATCGTTTATTATTCGTAGATTTGCCTATTCCTGGCTTCTTACTTGATACGTTTCTATCTTTGTAGCCTCCTCAACATACATCTTTGTGTCCTGGCAATGATGATGAGTTTTCGTGACCGTATTTCCTATCTTTCCCTGGTTTTCCTATGGAATCAAATGACAACTTATGCTTGTATTCATCGTCAGTTGTAAGCTATTCCTTGGCTTGCGCTTCCTTTCTCAAATTATTGTTCGTATTCTGAAGCATTTTATCTCCTTTGTGATATTTTCGTCAGCTTCCGTTTAACTTGAATGGACTATCAATTCATTATTTCTGTAGCAGGTCGGTCGGTTTTGTTTTTTCTTTGTTGTAGTAACATCAATCCTTTATTTCGTTTTCCCTCGTTATTGTTATTATTCGCTTCCTGACGTTCCTCGTTAGATGATTTATTTTTCTCTTGTTGTGCGGATTTGTTTCGTCTCTAGTATTTTGATCGTCATTGGCTTTTGCTGCTGTCACCCCCTTCTTCATTATTATCATTAATTATTATCTTCATCCGGGGTTTCCTTTGAAATGTCGTCCTCGACATTTATTATTTCGATTATTTCCTCGTATACTTTATTATTCTGGCTTTTTATATCGTCCATCTCTTTTATTTCTTGTTTGCTCGCTTGAATCTTATTTGCTTTGATGCCATCTGGTATTATCGTCAATAACTGGTTCCTTTCTATCTCCGATTCGTAAATGTTTCTTTTGGATGATTGGTGAATTTCAGTCCTTCCATTTCAACATTGCTTTATTGTTTTTGCGAAATGGATAGTGAGGCATATATTGTTTCTTTTAAATAGAACGTTTCTGGTTTTAACCAATATAATTTAGACATTGAATACTTCTAATTGGTGAACCCTCGTAGGTCCATTTCATCAGATTGGCTGTTGCTTCGTCCTGTTTGGCGTCGATAGCTTCCCACTTAGAGCTGTTTGAGGGGTAACCCATATCTCTCTCTCTAATTGTCGCGTTACTGGTTATGATTTCATTGCACTTGCTTGTCTCGATTTCAGTGCATAGTGTAGTACACTTATTTTTCTCCATTATCCTTTCTCTTTGAACGATGATCCTGTTTTTAGTAGTTCTCTAGAACTGTTGTAGAGGCATCTTGCTGCATACTGCGAACATTAGTGTGTTTGTCCCTCTTCGTTTGGTATATTTGGAGCTGTGTCCGCATTTCCTGCATAAAATTGAATTATATCACATTATTCGTTGAGTGTTCTATGCTGTACTGCAAATGTAGAGGGGTAGTTCCCATTTACATCTGCCATAGTAAAGATCACTGGGGTATCGCACTCTCTTTAATAGCCGGGTTCCATTTGCTGGTGGGCCTTCTAAGCTCCTTTAGCATAATCCATTGCGTATTTTTCCCGCTTTGTTTACTATTCTCATCCCTCTTTTTCCTTCGACCATTCTGGGCATTATTTCTCTGATGGCTTTTACTATTAAATACATCTTGTCTAACATTATCTGAGTTGCGTTTGAGTTATTTTAGATTCATCATCCGGTTTTAGGTTTCCTCTAACGGTATTATTTGCTTGTTGCCGGCGTCTATTTTTCGACTCATCGTCTCAGTCCGTTTATACTCAGTTGTGAGTTGTGATCTGGTTTGCCCGTACCTCGATTTCTGGTTCTCTTGTTATTGTTCTTGTATTGCTTTTGCATCTCTCTCACGTTTCACAGTAAATCGGTCTAGTGAGTGGGTTGTGACTAGTTTAATCGACATTGTTCTCGTTTACGATCTTTCTCATAAGGTCCTTTACCACATCTTGTAATTTTCTGGCTACTCCTGGAATAATTTCTTGGCGTTGCGATTATTACCCAGTCTCCGAATCTGGAAGTTCATGCCGCGTACGTCTCGCCCTTTTATCGTGAGCAATTCCTTTATAACTTTCTTGATTAAATCTAAATATTTTCATACCCGCCGTTTTCCAGATCTTCTTGCATTCGCTCCTTGAATCCCCGTTACCATAATCATACAAATTTCCATATACTGTGATATGGTGGTTGATATTCTAGGTCATTGGCATGTTACATTCTCTTACCGTACAATTAATTTAAAATGGACTCTTTTTTGTTGCTGAATGTATGACATTCATAATAAGCCATTAGGCATAGATTTATATATCTATCCCAATCTTTTTGGTGTCTGCTACATAATTTTGAACATCATTTTATTAATATGCCGTTGAATCGGTTCGTTTGAAACCATTTGTTTGTGGAACAACAATGATGACAGATGGTATGGCGATGTTTCTCATTTCGCAATTCTGAAGTAGTTCGTTACTTCTTCTAATGATTTCGCTCATGAAGTTGTTCCTTGATCGTTAAAAATCTGTTTGGGTGGTTCCGTATCTACAGCATATCTCTTCTACTAGAATTCTCGCTATTGGTTCTAGCTTTTTTGAGTCTGGTATTGCGGAATGCTTCCGGGAATTTTTGATAATAATCTGTCACTACTATATATAATATTTCCATCGTTAGTTTCTGGGTAGTGGTCCTACTACATCATTGCAAATCATGTCATTGTTCTGGTGGAATTGGTGTCTATTTGTGTTATATGTGCCTTTAGTTAACTTCCTGTACTTTTTCTGGTTGCGGGCATATCAAACAATTCTTTATCCACCCTTTTAGCGGTCCTTCTTCCGATATTTGGCAATAAATTTTTTGACGTAATCTTGCTTCCGTCTTTTTTGCTGACATGTGTCCTCCAAGTTTTTTCCATCGTGATAATTGCATCAGTACCTCTTTTCGTCTCGCTTTTCTGGTACACATAAGTCGTTTCTCACCATCCATTAATAATAACCATCCTTCTCCATGGTATAGTCGATGTCTGTGGTTTTTCCATATCTCCTTTTAATTTACTGTTGTTGTCGAAGATTTTCATATCGTTGGTTTCCATAAATTCGATTATTGTTTTTAACATCCCTCGTCTCTTTCTGCTCATCTTCTCATTTTTGTAAATGCGAATATCTTACTGCGATAATCATGCTATTCGTCTTACATCATTGATCCATCAGTTCCTCATCGAATCTTGTGACATACAGTCTGCGTTGGCATTTTGCTTTTTCCTGATTTGAATTTTATATACGGCGGAGTATCTTGTACTGCATGCCATCTCAACATTAATCGCCTCATGCTATCTTGGTGTGGGTTCCTAGCGCATACCAATGGTTGATGATTTCTGAGTGATATATATCCGTGACCCCATATAAATATTTGAAAGTTGGTTTAATAGCTTGGATAATTGCTAATGGCCTCTCTTTCAGTCACAGAGTAAATTCTTTCATGTTTCTTGAATGTGTCGACTATAATATCCAATAACTCGTTCTCTTTCATCGTTCATCACATTGTATAGGACTGCTCAGATGCCATATACTTGCAGTCTGTCGCTAACAAGAAACGGTTTCTTGAAATCTGGGTGTACGAGTATTGGTGCTGATAATTAGTTTATCTCTGAAGTGTTTCAAAAAGGCTGTTTGTTGCTCCGCTTTTCCATATAAACGGGGGTACCTTTTTTTGTTAGTTCTGTATTGGTTTTGCGGATAGTTGCCAATAACTTCTTGATGAACTTCCGATAATCATCCGCATAAGGCCCTAAAAAATTCCTGCACTTGCGTGACTGTCTTTGGTACTGGGCAAATTTTATCTTTTCAATGTTTCTTGGATCTGTCTTTACCTCTTGCTGACACAATATGTCTAAGGAAGTGTTAACTTTTTCCTTTTGCCCAACGCCATTTGGAGGGGTTTCAATTTTAACTTCCATTGTCTCAATCGAGACGAAATACATTTTCGGATATTCTTTTAATGTTTGCCTCGAAAGTGCTAGAATAAATTAATAAATATCATATATACCATACATTGTTTAAATGCGCTTGAGTTACAAAATTCATACATCTTCTGAAATGAAGCTTGGTGGCGTTAGTTAATTCCGAAAGGACTTTTCTTAAATTGATATAGATCTTTCCCATTGTAAAGGCTAGTTTTCCTCTCTATCTTCTTCTTTGACTTTTATTTGCCAGTAACCACTTTTTAAATCTAATGACGTAAATAAGCTGCTCCGTGTAAACGTTTGTAACATTCTGCATTTATATCTGTAATGGTTTGTATCCCGTTTTGTTACCGCATTGAGTCGTCGATAATCTATACAGAAACCGTTGTGTTCCGTCCTTTTTTTACGCATGACTACTGGGAATTGCCATGGCGAGCAACTTGGTTCGATAACTCCTGCGTCCAACATCTTTTTGAACTTCCTTTTCTGCTGTCTGATTTTTGAGCTTCTGCTAAATCGATATGGCCGTAGTGTTATTGGGGTATCATCTGTTAATGGTATCGTATGTTGCGTTACATGCGGCTTTGTACCGAGATCTAATCCAGAATGCTGCAAATATATCTTTAAATTCCATTAGCAGTTTTATGTAGTTGTTCTTTCTCGTTCCGTTAGGTAAGCTGACTGTCGATTGTCCATAATTCTTCCTCATTTCCTTCGTTTTTGTTGTTGGAAGTTCAATGTCCATCATCGGTGTTAGTTTCCCCAATTCTTTCGTTTCGTAAATGACTTTGTCTTCTTCATCGAAAATTTGTAATGTTGATCGGAATTTCACTGTTATCGTTTCACGTATACTATTTCTACTGGCTAATGGATTCTTTCTTTTTCTCGAACTTCTGATTGGGTTCGAAATCATTTCACCTTCTAGTTTCCTCGTTCACATTTACGTAACAAATCATTTTGTGTGCGCCCTGGCAACTACTATTTTTTTCTCAGGGAACAATCTCACTTCTGATTCAGCATACATATTCGTCTAGTTTTTATCTCTCAGCCCGGCATCGATTCCTAGATCTATTATTATCTCTTTCAATAATCGCATGAGATCCGTTGCCAATTATACAATCTGCATCATCTCCTGATAACTGCTAGATACGTATTGATTTTCAACATTTTTATATTCGATATTGAACCCAAGATTTTTTCCGATGACGCGACTGATTTCTTTACTGCAAGTTATCAATCCATGTTAGCTTCTCTATACATGGCCACAATCTTCCTGGTATTTTATCCATTTTTATTGCTGAAATGTTTGCTCCGGTATCGATCATTGCTTTTATCTCTACCCCATTTATTTCTATGGGTACCGTTAATGTTGGTCCAGCTAATGTTTGTAACATAGCTATGGTTCGAGTTTCTGGGTCTTGATCCACGCTTCTCGATCTTTGGCTGGTCCTTGGTACTAAATCTGCCCAATTTGGTTCGTATGGTACTGGGTAAATGTTTCGTAATGTTGTTGGTCTTGGTATTGGTACGTGTCTTTCTACTGGCATGTTTCTCTCTACTGATTTTGTTGTTTTCTTTAGGCATTCATATACTGGTGGTGGATGATTATAATGTCCACTATGTCTTGTCTTTCGATTTTCCCATTGTTTGAGTTGCTCTTGAGTTAGCATCTGTGTTCCTCCTCGATTTTCGTCGTTGTCGCTGTTATCGCTGCTATCATCTCTGAAGTTTATCCATCGTTTCCAGTTGCTCGTTTTTTGTCGCTTCATTCTGGTTTTCTCGGCTTCTAATCTCATTATTGCTTTAAATTTTCGTCCGACTTCTTCATCAGTACCATTCATTTTAGTTAGAATGCCTACTAGTCTCTTTATCTTGTGGATATCTTTTGAGTGTCCATGTAACACCATTGTTTTAGCTAAAAATGGTAAAAATCCAATTGCCATTTTCCAGTTGATTTTTCTCTCTCTTTTATAAATATCGAAACATGCTAACATTTGTGTTAAGATTACTCTTACGATTTGAATGATGAGGATTATTCCCAAAATTCCTGCCATCATTTGTCCGAAGATTAGGAATCTTCCCCACATGGCTTTCATCATATTTGCTGTAGCATGTTGAAAATGATCTGGTGATAATAACAATTCGTAGTTGGGTTTCTCTCCATAGTTGTTACCTCCCGTTATCGTTACAATATTAGATAGTATTGCTTGCCTTTGTGCTGGAAATAATAAATGTTCTCTGGCTCGTTCCAGATCTTTTGTTTGGTATATTCCACTCTGTGATATATCTACTGGTTTGAATTCTGCTTCGCTAGCCAATTCTGTAAGTCCAAATATTTTTGGTGGTGCTACTATTACTCGAGTTGGAAATTGTAACCAACTTCCATCTCTTATTTCGAATAACGGTCCATATACATTGCTACAACTGAACATATTAGGTACGAATTTTTCTGGATTTATCATCCTTGTTACTGGTTGAGCGAATCTGATTTTTCCTTTATGCATTATTTCTAACTCGTTTATGCATTTATCTCTTGGAATTGTTGAGTTCTCTGGTAATTTTGCGATTGTCTTTTCACATTTGTATGTATACATGACTTCTCCAACGATTCTTCCAAAATATCCTTCCTGGAGTGGTAGTAATGGAATTGCGTTATCTGGATTCGTGATTGCCATTGCTAACTTTGTTTTTAATATTTCTCTGTTCAGGATACAATCATTTTTAACTAAATCGTAGTATATTTTTTCCGTTGATGCCAGTCCTTTATGATATAAGAAATCCATCTTGTTATTTATATACAGATATAGTTTCACATCTTTGGGGTCTATTTGCGCTTTTGCGTTCGGTATTGCTGTTCGCGATAAGAATATTCCTTTATAATTGGTACTGGCTACCATTTCGTCACATTTACTCACCATTCGCCCTTTTATGAATCTCATTCCGATGGTGGTGTCAGTTGATATTACTACTGTTGGCGTGACCTCTGATCCGATAGTTGTGGTTATCGTTGGTTTTCCGATTCTTCCGGTTCTTCGTATTTCATCTAATGCGCTTTTTTGCGTGTTAGTTTCTGTTTCACTGTGCACTCGTCCTTGCACTTCGTCGAATATTGCGCTTTTCAATAAGGTGAGTCTACAAGTTCTGGTATCAGCGTGATATACGATCGTTGACATTCCCGTATTGCATGATCTATCTGTTGCTAGACATTGAGGGTACTTCTTCATTGCTTGTGTATCTGGATCAAAATATCCTTGATATTTCTCCAACTTTACTTGATAGCTTTCGATCACTACTACTCCTTTGACTAATTGATTCAATAGGGTATATTCTCCTCCTTGACATGTTCCGTCTCCAGCCGTTATTCTTCCCGCAGCGTATACTCGGGTAGTTTTTATTTTTCCTTCCTCAGCTGCTACATTCACTCGTCCAGCTATTGAGATACGTCCTGTCGTGAATCCTTCTTCACATTCGTTCCGCGTTACTGATACTACTGTTGTTTCCGTTCCGGCTTCTATAATTGTTGAATGCGAGTGATGTCCGCAATGAAATGCTACGATTTTCCTTGTTACAGAGCATTCTTTGATTTCTGTTTTTATGAAATCTACTTCTTGATATACGTTATATGATATTGCTGTTGCTGTTGTCTGTAATCTACCGGGGTTTGCTGCTTTGCACTCTTCCGTTTCTTTTAGTGAATATTTATCACCAATCTTTATGTTATCACAATCATATACTACAAACGGTTCTACTCCTTTCACGCACATCATCCATATGAGTATTGTGGTGATTATCGCATTCATTCCTTTTCTAGCTGTTTTTGGATCGCTTGCCTTAATCGTTGTTTCGAATTCCGTTAGTAACTCTTTCAACTTTGTCTGCATTATTTCAGTTTGATCATCTTTGCTTACTAAATTTATAAAAGCTTGCCATCCACCTTGAGTCAAGATGAATGGTTCAATTACTTTCCTGATAATATCCGTTATTGCGAATTCGTATCCGTTTGGGTTGTATCTTGGAGTTCGCTTTCTGTATATCACTATCGTATTATACATTAGATAAGCCATTCCTACCAAATATCTAGTTGGGTCATCGGATCGTTTCGTTAAGTGATTTATTTATCAATAACAATTCCTCTGGATCTTTAGTTGTGGTTCGCACTTTGTTGTCCATGATTTTATCTATTATTGGCTTTATTGCTGCCCAAAGCTGTTTTGCTTCTGTTCCGATATTATTAAGTTTCAAATTTCTCCTTATTTCTGGATTTGCTAATCCCAGCATATCAGTTATTAGTCTATTGATCCACTTTGCTCCTTGTTCTTGACCTTTCAGTTTTCCCTGTAACTGCTTCGTTACCTGGCTAAGCTTGTTTAATTTCGTTGTCAATTGGTCCATCTGCATTTGTTCTTTAGTTTTCCTTTCAGGAGCTGGTTTCTCAATTTTTGGTCGTCCTCTGGATTTCTTTTCCATTGCCGTACCTGTTTCTTTTCGTTTGGGTTGCTCATCCGCCGTTTCTCTAGATGTTGTAGCTCCTCGTTCGTTTATCCAATTATCCCATTCATCTCCTGTGGAGTTTCGGCGTCTCCTTTCTTTCTTTTTATTTTCCTCTTCGGTATCTGGCTCTATAATTTCGACTGGTTGTCTTTGTCCACATACTAGCTCATCTGGTTCATCTGTTATCAGATCATCTTCATTTTCTGTCATAAACAAATCTCTTGATTCCGGTATTCTCCGATTGTTTCCTCATCTACAATATCATTTAGATCATTCAGTATCTCTTCGTCTCCTGTTGTGATGACGATTACTTCATCTGCTGCAGGTGGAACTTCTGGCGTATTTAGACTTTCTTGTCGTCCTATTGGCGTTTTCGTTTTGATTTCTCTTTTATTGAGTTCTCTACCCGCAATTTTTGCTACTGTTAATATATTTATCAATCCCAATTGCATTTGCGTAACTCCAATTTCGAGATCGTCGTCTAATGATCGTCCTTCGTATTGTAAATGGAATGGCGGTTCATATGGTATTCTCTTTTTCACTTCACTTACTTTGGCAGTGATATAAAATTCTCTTTCAATTGGTTCGAAATCTGGCGTCATAATTTTTAAACTGTACTTCTCTATTGTTTCGGCTGCCCATTCGGTGTGTTTCCATTTTCGGATAATTTCTCGGAATTGCTCTGGGTACCACGCATACATTCTCCGATATTCCTCTATTTCCTTTACGATATTTCGTAGATTCTCCACTCTACTACACGAATCGATTATCCATTTTGCTAAATCTGTCACAGTTCGTCTTTGATTCTTTGCTCCAGTTCTCAATATTGCTGCTAACTCTCTACACTTTTGTGTTTCTGTTAATCGTGTTAATCCTTCCTCCACAGGATCGTCTATATCTGTGGGCAAATATTTTATTCCTGGAATTCGTTTTTCGAGTACGCTAATTCGTGGTCTCGCTTGTTCTTGTTGAATTCGTATTTTCATTTCTCGTTCTGTTTCTATTTCAATTGTAATATATATCGTATCGTCTTTTACAAATTGAGGTGTTACGTATTTTTTCAATAGAAACCGCGGTACTCCTCCCGCTACATTTTCGGTGGCTTTTGGCTTCTGGCTTATCATTGATCTTGGGTCTACTCCCAATTTTTCGCTATGTCGTTCTTCCCATTTTCCGGGTTTAGCGATTGAAATTGTGACTTTTCGATTAAATGGCCATTCTAACTTGCCGTCATATCTGCCTCTTGCTAATAGAAAATACACTGATAGGTGTGTTCCTTTTCCTACCCCATCTCCGTTTGGGTACACTCTCAATTTCATCCGGTATCCTCCGATTTCTGTATAAAATTGATGACTTGTAATACCGATGATTTTCTCTTCCCTCAGCCGATTTTACTTTTTCAGCCCATCCACCTATTTTTCCATGTGTATGGGGCTAATCGCGCTCTATCGTTTATTTCCTCGTCTTCTTCTGGTTGCCATTCCATTTCGTTTAACATTTCCTCTGGTAGATTTTCGTATGGTTCGTCTTCATATAGTTCCAAGGTTGTTTCATTGGCTGCATCTTCTGGCGCTTCTCCTGGTATATATTTTCTCCATTTTGGTTCGGTTCTCTCCGTTTTCCATTTCCACTCTTTTGTCTTTTCATCATACACCTTTTTCCATGGTGTTGATCGGCATCTTGAGTCGTCTATAGGTTGTAATTTTGTGCTTAGCTTTACATCTTGTCTCCATAACTGGTAGATGGTTAATATTTGGTCCATCTTTCTTTTCATTTCCTCTTGAAACTCTTGGATCTGTTGTTCCCTTTTCGTTGTATTTTTTCTCTCTGGTTCATCCATGGCTATGATATTAATAGTTTGTCCGTCTTCCCAGATACCTAATTCGTATATCGGGGTTCGTTCTCGCGGACTTATTTGCCGTTTGTGGTATATTATGGCCACGTCTTCTACCATACCGTCATCACTACTTTCGATTATTGGTTGGATGATTTCTCTGTTTATTCGTCGGTATAATTCGTGCATTTGACAATCGGGATCTACCGATATTTCCTTTATTTCATCATTTGGTAGCTTTATTCTTATCTTTATTGGTTCATCTCCCCTCATATCTCTTTGGTGCTCTCCATATTTGGCTATCAACTCATCTGTTCTCTCATTATCGAATCTCATTATGTCTGTATCTCGTACGGCTTCTACAAATATTTTCATGGAAATCGGTCTCGTTAACGATAATCGGTTAATATATTTTCTGGCTTGATCTATTGCTTGTTCTGTCATTTTTATCTGGTTTTGTCTCCTTATCTTTTGTCTCTCTTTTTCTAATCCAGGTTTTATTTCTTTAGCATATAATATCTGAATTTTTTGCCATATTTCTGCTGTCGTTTCCTCGGTTTCATTTTTGTTTAATGTTATCACGTTTATTCCTTTTGGCCATATTAGAGCATCCGCTAGGTGTATATCTCGCTTTATTTTCTTTCCTTGATAATATAAAGGTTTATTTTTATAACTGGGTCCTAGCTTTTTCACTACCCAATCATACAACTCGTTTGTGCTCTCGCCTCTTGTGGCTATTATCTGTCTTGGTATTTCTGGAAAATCAATAATTACCTGATACTCTTCTCTATCATATTCTTTCAGATTCTCTTGGTACTTTTTTATCATGTCTTTCCATGATGCTGTAAATGTACCGTTATCTTGTTGATGTCCTTTCGCAATCAGTTTCATTATTCTGCTGTATGCGGTTGTATCTCTGAGGTTTAGGAACATTTGGTTTCGATCTACTTCTTCTACGATTTCATTAATTTCTTTTAGTATCTCGGTTTCGTCTTCCCTTGGTACGCTCGTCTCCATTTCCTCTAATTCAGATTTTGACTCATCTTTATTCGGTTTATTTTCCTCGCATGACTGAAATATTTCTCCACCCAGACTGCTTATTTCACTTTCATCTTCATCTGTTTGATCGTCTGGTATTTGTCTCAACATATTAATATGCAGTTGTTCCTCCTTTTTCATTATCTTTGTTGGTCCTTTTGTTTGGAACCATATCTCTTTTATTCTATTTTCAATTTGAGCTTCACTCCACGTGGGCTTTTCTTTTCTGATTCTTGTTTCTATTTTTTGTAGCAGTATCCTCTGGATTCGATTTTTTGTTATTATTGGTTCTGATATCTCTTTTTCTTTTGATGCTTCTTGCTCATCTTTTTGTAGTTCCAATTCTGGTTCTTTCATTTCTTGCGTTAACACTCTCTTTGCTAGCACTTCTATTTTTTGATCTAGTGCTTGTTCTTGTTCCAAATGTTTCAACGCTCCGTCTATTTTTAATATTAGTGCCTTCTTTCTTAGTTCCGCTTTCTCTTGGTTTAGGATTGCTTCTTTTTCTTTTAATTGATCCTCCTCTTGTTCTAAAGCTTCCTCTTGCTTTATTTTCTCGAGTGTACTCTCTATTGTTTTTGTCATAATTTCATTTTCGAGTTCATCTATCTCGTACATTAATGTTTCCTCGTTTTGATTTTCCGTTATCATCATCTCTGCTCGGTTACTCTCTTGAGTTTCTGGTTCGTCTGATTTATCAGTTGTCATTTCTTTTAGTTGTCGACGTCTCTGTTTTTCCTCCTCTGTAAATTCTTTGATGGCCTCTATTTTCTCCATCGTATTCAATTCAATTGTTTTCTCATTATTGGTTATCATATTTCCTCCCCCTTCGTTCTCAACACACTGCTCCGCAGTGTGAATTTCGTCTGGAATTTCCATCCTCATCATATTAATTCTTTTCGGGGTTTGTTTTCGATTTTCCCATCTTTGCTGGATTTCCTGGGCTTCCTCTGTTTGAAGTCTTTGCCATTCAGCTTGTTGTTGCTCTTGATATTCTCTGGTTCGCAGCTCTTGAATCTCCTCATTGCTTCTCATTACATTAATTCGTTGTTGCTGTATATTGGCGGGCATCTGTTGCATCATCTCTTTTAATTCCATGGGCATTCGCTGTAATGTTTCCCGCAACATGTCTATTTCTTGTATCACGTTAATTTGTGGATTTCTTGTAGGATTATTATTTGGTCTTGGTTGATTTGACTCTCCTCTTATGTTGCATCGCCTTGCGATGTGCCCTTGTTGACCACAATTATAGCACGCTTTGCTGTTAAGTTGTTGACATATTCTCTCAGTATGCCCTCGTTTTCCACATATCTGGCAGTTGTAATTCCGGAAACAATTTTCTGATCGATGTCCCATTTTTTGACATGTGGAGCATTTTTCGTTTGCGTTTGGATTATTCCTGAAATTATTATTATAGCTTACTTGGTTATTACCTCTGTCTTCTGGATTTCTTGTTGCTGGTGGCTTGAACATCTGCTGTGCTCTTGGAATGAATTGATTCATAGCTGGGTTGATATTGTTGTTTTGATTGTTGGCATTGACGGTTGATGTTGTTGGTTCTGTGGTCAAGACTGCCACTTGATATCCCAGTCCCAGATGGGCTTCACATCTATTTGCGATTGCTACTGCTTTATCTAATGTCTCTGGTGCCAAGCATCCAAGGTTAGCTCTTATGTCTTCTCTCTTGATTCCTCTTATGAAGACGTCTACCATTTTATCTTCGGGCAAATCTGTTTCTCCGAAGGCTTCTTTACACAATTTCTTTAATTCACATGCGTACACTGCGTTTGATTCATCTCGTCTTTGTTTCCGATGTAGGAAGTCTAATATCTTCCTATTTCCCTTTTTCTCTATTCCGAATATTTTTATTAAGAACTCTTTAATCTCTGTCCACGTTGTCAGTTTCGTTACATCTCTCGCTTCCTCTACGAATACATCTTGTGCGCTCCCTTTCAAATATAAGGGTAGTCGCTCTTTTACCTTTTGATCTGTCCAGTGACAGATATTTTTATACACTTCAAATTCCTTTATGAATGTATCTAATTTGTTGAGACTACCGTCAAACGGTTCTCCTCTAAATTTTTCTCTGAATTCTCCCACTATCACGTTGTTGTTATTTGACAATGTATTTGCATCCGGCATTGAAGAGTTTATAGAAGTTGTCATGTTTAGATTGTTGTCTGGATTCTCTTCTTCGTTCACTGATTCTATTGTTGCCAATTGGTTCTCGATATTATGTAGTTCGTTCTCTTCGCTGCTATTAAATTCAAAATCGGTCAATCCGCTATCTGTGCCGGTTCCTGTTGCTGCTGTAGTTGATACTCTGGTGTTGACACTTCTGCTGTAACGGACTTTTTTCTTTTCTTCTGTTTTTAATAAACTTTTTTCTCTGTGCTCTTGGCTTTTGCTTCTTGTGTGGTTGCTGATGCTATCAATGTTTACGGTTATTTGTCTGCTTGACTGGTTTTCTTGTTTCTCTTTTCTTGCTTTGGTTGCTTTGAAATTTTGGTTGCTTATTGCTCGTAGTTACTCTGACGTTTATTACAAATTCTTTTCTGCTCGTTTATTCGAGTTTCTTTATTATCACTTTGTTTTGTCGTTTGCTCTGAAATATTTTCTCTTTGCTTTGCTTTGAACTTGGCTTGGATTGCTTTGTTGGACTATCGATTCCTAAATATAAATAACACTCCAATATTCTATACTCTATACCAATTTCTCCTCCATTTATCATACTATATACGTTATTATCCCTTGTTCGCGTTTATCGTGGTGGTCTTCTTTATCTGACTCACCCCCCTTTATTTTAAGTCTATTTTTAATTATCTATACCTCGTAACAATTATCTATTAATCTCGTATCAATTATCTATATAGTCTTATCAGTTATCTATATAGTCGTATCAATTATCTATATCATAATATCAATAACATAACATCATCATATTCATATTCTCAATCAATCTATTAATTATTTTTCCTATGTCTCCCAAAAAAAATTCATTTGCTTAATCCTCAATCGCTGGCGCTCTATGCCCTTTATAATTTCCGTTGGCTCTTCGGCCTTCGGCTTTTAACTTTTTACTGGTCATCTGTGACCTTAATATCTATTCATAATCATATTTCATCTTTACTCATATCATATCTTATCTGGCACTCTATGGCCTCTAATATCTAATCATAATTGTATCTCATCTTTACTGTTTAATCTAATCATAATCATGTTCTATCAATTTCATCTTTACTCATATTCATATTCATCTTATTCATATTATCTCTCATTGTTTCACCGGACTTGAGCTCATCAGTGACTTTTGGGTATGTTTGAGGCCTCACACTGACTCTCAAGCCATGGCGTCTTTTGGCCGCGCATTCTTCCGGTTACGCTTTACTCACCGCCATTCGGATATTTGATACTCGGTGTGGGATCCGGGTTATTGTACCAAACTCCTCGCTGGGCAATAAAAAAAACATTTCCTCGGTACTCGGTGTGGGATCCGGGTTGTGTACCTCGGAGAATATAAAAGTATGGAAATGCCTAGACGTTCAATCAAGTTCCAAAAGCGGTTTACTTGATTTCCCGAGTAGTGAAAAGAAAAGGAAGCGATTAAATATAGGCGCGGAAAATTTCTAATCCCTGCCCGCCTCTGCAATCAGATTTCCCGGCTCAATTCGGCCGCCCTTATCTGACCTGTCAGATTTCCCGGCTCAATTCGGCCGCCCTTATCTGACCTTAGTAGGACATTTTGAGTATGAACCATTTACCGGTTAGTTCACATCTCACCTACCGTTTGGTCCTCGACACTCGGTGTGGGATCCGGGTTGTTGTATCGAGTTCCTCCCAGCAATAAAAAAAAATCGTTCGATACTCGGTGTGTGATCCGGGTTTTTGTATCGAACGGCTCAGCGCCATCAGTCCCTTGGCTGATAACAACCTGAGCACGACAGTCCGTAGCTGTCCTCTGGTGCCTCACCACCAGCTAGGGAAAAAAGAAGTCATCTCTAGGTACCTTTAATCAAAACTATTAATTCTGTTCCGTGTACACTCTTTTTCTCACCTCTCGGTCTATCTCTTCACTCCCCCCTTCAAAATTTGTGGTAATCGCATCAACAAGTTCCCCAAAAGAGGTGATCAATCTCTCGCCGGTTACTTGCTGACATACGCGACTTGGCCTACCAGTTCCTTTCTCAGTAGGGTTGATCAGGGTTTCCCTTGGGTGAGCGTACTATCATTAGATAGCTCGGGTTTAACCATTTTTCCTCGTCCTATTTCCATATAGTATCGATAAATATAATATCAATAAAACAAAAGGAATTATACTCTAGGAAGTTGGGTTGTCGAAATTTTTCCGTCCAATATTTGTGTCTCTGTGCATGTGTTTTAATTATTTCCTTACTTCGGCTTTCATGTATTCGGTCTATTACCTTTATTTATTGTTGTCAGGTTATTATTTATCTACGAACACTGCATATTTATTTTTACGTTATTTTTACACAACTCATTTATTTCACCATCTGATAATAATTCGAATAATGAACAATACACATTTATTTCATATCATAACAATTCATGGAAAGTAAACAGTTAGTCTTTCCTTAATCTTTCGCTGGCATAACATGCAGTGCGACTCTTGTGCGCATCCATAACAATAACTCAGGTGTCCGCAAGGTATCACCATTACTCGTGCTTCTTCTGTTTTGCACGCATAACATTCCAAATAAGCCTTGGTTTGCTCTTTCATTGTTGTTGCAATCTCGTCTTCAATATTTTTGACTTTTTCCATTAATTTGTGCCAGCTTTTTCCGAATTTGGTTATTTCCAATCTCATAGATAGAAATTCGTATATTCTTTCCATTGTCACGTCTTTATCAATGTCAATCAATTTTATCAATATGCAATGTTCGTCGGAATATAGGTTGGAAATCGTTGATATATCCCCTTTAGCTCGTTTATTCAACTTTTGTTTATTAATTAGTTCCTCGAGATTGTCATTTTCGATGTTTAGAATCCCCTTTAGTTTTTCTATTATTTTTGTTGGTTCCATTTCTAAAATTATTAAATCTCTTTTAATTACCCATTAAATTTACTTAAATACTAATTAACTAAATTGTATGTTATTCATTCAACTCTTAGTTTAGTATTTTGTTTTAATAGACTACTACTTTAATTGTTATAATTACTCGTAATTTATTTTATTATCATTCCATTGCTTTTCCCCGTTTGTCGTTATTCCCCTTACTTACCCCATTTCATTTTATCCCGCATTTTGCCCTTTTAATTATATTTTGTTTGCTTATGCGTCTTGTGAGTGTCGTTGGTCTCTTCAAGGGTGTTGTGTCGTCAAGTATTGATGGATGTTGAATGCTTTGACGTGACATCTATTACACTTAATTTCATATCAGTTTGTTTGCTTGGGTTTTTGCAAACTAGTCATTGTTTATCTCTGTATGTATTCTCGTGACTGTATGTAGTCGGTTTGATGGTTTTCAATTGTAGTCGGTTGGGTCGTTTTTCGTTGTTGTCATATCTCTCCGCGGTTCGATAAAATGTCGTCCCGACATTTCCTGTTAAAAAGATAGTTATGCTTTATGTCCCCTCGCTTGTTTGCACACGAAAAGCTTCTATCCCGGCTGAGCCCCCAAATTTGTATGGTGGGTTACAGGGTTTCGACGTTTGTTTAAATTATTCCATGGTTGCCCCGTAACGCCATACAAAAAGATGCTAACTGCCACTTGGCACCCGTTGCTAGGCAACGTTGGTAATGTGTTCAAGTGGTGGACCGCCCGCAAAAATTGAGTATCATTAGCTAATACTATAGTTGCTCGGACAATCCTCGGGTTCACGAGCTGTCGATAGAAGACCTGTGCTCGCTTTTAATTATCGGTCCCTTTGCGTCTAAATTTCTATCGTCTATCCCGCTAGGTTTTCGGCGTCAGTTTGAGAAGACAAGATAATTAGTGGTTTTATTTAATTCCCCACGATGTTATTTTATTTAAAAGAAAACATTACTAGTACAGCAAGGCGATGAGAGATGTACAGAAAACAATATATTTAACAATAGTCTATTTCTCTATGAAGTATATTGATTGGAGAGTCGAGCGGCTCGGCGCTTTGCTCGCTCCTTACGACCCGGTCGTCGACTGGATGTTGAAGGAAGTGTTGGAGTAGGGTTTTCGACAGGAGTTGGCATTGCGGAGGGGGTCGGATTCGACTCACGGTACGCTAATTGAGCCGGGGCGAAAACTAGAGGGTAGGTTACCGCTGCCCCTTCTTGACTGGCGGACAACGCTACCTCTAGTCCCCTGATTTGGGTCTTCAGACTTGTCACCAATTGTCTTTCTTCGGCCCACCCCTTCTGGGCCGCAGCTAGCTTTTGATACAACGGCTTGACCCTCGTGGGGTTAACCCACGTAGCCTTGAGTTGTTGCATTTCCCGGACCAGGTGCATGAGTTGATCGTGGAGGTCCTTGTTTGCCTGTTGTGTTCGAGTTAACTCGTTTTGCAATAACTTTACGGGATCCATTTCTAAAATAGTACGAATGAATTGGATAGCTACTAATGCAAATGTGAATAGTTTTATTTAAACCAAAAAAAATGAAAGTTATGATAATAATAGAAGAGAAAAATAGTTTGTAATACTAATATTTAAATCATCACAGCAAGAATTAATCGTCAGCAAGAAATCGCTTGATCCCTTCTTCTGGCGAGTAACCAGGGATCATTGATCCCTTCTTCTGGCGAGTAACCAGGGATCACGATTACCGGCCTTTTAAGATTTCTAACCGGCCTTGGTGAGGGTGGGTATCTACTGGCTAATCGTCCTGCCGTCAGATCATCTTGGACGTTGGCCAGGTGGGCTGTGGCCCTTGCCACATCTTCTTCGACTTGACGTTGGAGTTGGAGGAGATCCTCCAGAAGCTCCTGGGCTTGAGTCAAGATATCCTGCGAAGGATTAGGCTCATTGAACGGCTTCCGAAACTGCCGCATGAACTCTTCGGGGTTTATCTCTTCCAGCTGATCATCTTCAGGCACGGAAGGGTATCGCTCTTGATACACCCGATTCCATGCCTGCCTCCATTGTTCTACTATATGGGCGGGTAGTTCGAGCATAGCCTCGGTTGGTCCTGAATGAAAGAGGGAAAAATTATTTTTACTTGGTACGTAAATAACGTTGTTCATCAATTTGACGGAACTAGGGTATCTTAACTACAACGTATCTTAACTCTCAAAGCTTGAAGAGGGGTCGGTGGGAAGGTCATTCGTCCTTCTATCTCATTCGATTATCAGTGATTCTCTATCATTAAAATGGATATTCGTTCGGACGTCTACTAGATGTCTTGACCTTGTATATGCCAATTAAGTGGGCGCCCGGTTAAGTTATGTTTGTATTATAAAATTTCAATCACTTAAACTAAATAGTACTGCAACGATTAAATCCGAAAGAATTTAAGATCATCATTTACATACAAAATTAAGTTAATCAAGATCATTAAACTAAATAGTACTTTGAAGATTAAATCCGAAAAATTAAGAAGAAGTACAAAAATTAAGAAGAACAATTTTACTGACTATTATTTATGAACAAAATAGAATTCAAAAAATTTTACGAAGAAATAATCTTAATGATTATTATTTACAAGCCAAATTAATTCAATCAAGATCATTATTAAGTTTTAGAACCGGATTTATAAGCGAAATACTGGTACGCTTGATCCTGATAGATAAACACGAAGGGATTGTGAACATCCGGATAGGCCGGAAACGTACGGCATTCATGCTTTGACTAATGGAACGGATGTTTACCTTATTGTGGTTGCCGATTTGTAAGTCAGTAAATTGTCTCAATCAATAATTTACGCATCTATTTTAGGCACTTTGCAAATCATTTCATAGTCGACGTTCATGGTGACGAGTTGCAGTGGTTCGGGGATTTTGGACTATTGATTTATCTGGTACTATCAGGGCGAGGGATCTTTTCAGTAAGGACGATAGTGTTTCAGAAGTTGCGATCGGGCCATCTGGTAATTTATGTTATTCATTACTTAGTTTTTCGCATGTTTTTAAGGGAGTTTTCTTGATCGCCAATATGATGGATCGGTTTATTTCGATGTTGATTCGACTTCTATTGGAATTTTTTATTGAACCATTTCATTTATCTCTTGGATATCCTATGCATCCCTTTGGATTTATGTGAACGAGTAGTGGTAATTTATTGATAATAAAATAATAAAAAAAATTGTTGTTCTAATATATTTATAGTAATTGGTATTTGAAGTAATAAGGGATTTTATCATAATTAGTTCACATCAGTTATTTTATTGTCAACATTAGTTGGGCTGGTTCGAATCCTAGTCGATAATATTTGATGTTTAGGTTGCTATAGTATTTATATTGTCCAATTAAATTTATATTATTATTAAAGAGAACTTGCCCCTCAAATCGATCAATCCAGTTTAATATTTATTCTAATCCCTGAGTTTCAACGGTTGATATTCTTCTTCCAAATTTTTTCACTGATTTTTAAATAAATTACCATGAGGTAATCCCGCAATTTTTCCAAATAAATCTTTACCCTTAACTATAGTAATTTGATGTATTGTTTTAATCTGCCCTTGGTTTTCCTCGATAGTTGTTCCACGTTGGTTAAATCTCAGTTTTCGTTGATAATTAATTTAATAGAAGTTAAGCAATGTTGACTTGAATTTTTATCCTTTTCTTACAATTACAACTACACATTGTTCTCAATAATTAATCCAAGTGATAAAAATTTTGAATTACTCTAAATTCTCTTTGCATTGACTGAGAAGTATTTTAATTTTTATTAATAACTATATTTGGTTAGGTTAATAAATTTCACCCATACTAATCCGTTTGAAAGACAAGTTCAATTTAATTGTACCAATATTTTCATCTAAGATATTTCAAATTGTTAATACCAACGATTTGATTCCCCGCGCCATTCCCCGTCAGTAGAACTCAAGCGCATATTGTGCTCATATTATATTTAATGAGTTAAATATCATTACGTTAATCATTTTCCATCGATAAATTACTTATTGATTGGATACCAAATATTTTTACATTAATCAATTGAAATCGATGAGTTATTTATTAAACGGATGTTAAATATTTTTACATTAATCAATGAGAATCAATAAATTATTTATTAAATGGGTATTAAATATTTTTACATTACTCAATGAGAATCAATAAATGATTTATTAAATGGATATTAAATATTTTTACATTACTCAATGAGAATCAATAAATGATTTATTAAATGGATATTAAATATTTTTACATTACTCAATGAGAATCAATAAATGATCTATTAAATGGATATTAAATATTTTTACATTACTCAATGAGAATCAATAAATGATCTCTATCAATTTATTGGACTTGCAAATTTAATTTTATTTGAACTAATCAACTTAGATTATAACAACGATTTCCATTTTAATTAACCCCAGTTCCAATCCCCTTTAATAAGCCTTAAGCGCATTTTGTGTTTATATTATATTTACTGAGTGCCCACTGGACTACTCGGTGTAGATGATTTTGAGCCATGTGTAGTATGAGTTAAGTCGAGTTTACAGAAACGAGGAACGAGGAAGCAATCCAATGACTTCTCCCTTATTCCTCCTTTCATCTATAAGGATAATATTGACGATCCAACTCTGCGTTCCGCACGCCGGGTCTTCACGGGCACAGATCATTGGCGATATTCCACGCGCTTACACGAATCTGAATTGTGTGTAGATTTTATTTACTTGCATTAGGTTTCGGCTGTGGGCCGGAAAAATTTCGACATATTTTAAATTAAAATAAGTTATATATATATGAAACAAATTATACATAGTAATGTTTATTAATTATAAGAAAATTATAACATGTTACCCTTCCAATTCATAAAAGCAGCATACATTTACATAATAAACCAAATGCCTCTCTCCCCACGCCGACGTCCGAGCAGAGCTCTTCAGAGATGCAAGACACGGGGCGTGGAAAGAGGGTTCCCAAAATCAATGGTTCTCACCTAAAATAATAATTGAAAAAAAAAAACAACTGTAACTTCGAAGATCGTTTAAAACGTTTAAGACTTTCAAAACTTTAATAATTATCAAAGATAGTTTTGTACGAAAAACGATTCGTTTTTTAAAATAGGTTGACTTTAATGTGAAAATGGATCAGTATATATACCTAAATTTTGGGTGTGTAAAATTTGATGTAGTAAAACAAAATTCGACCTTGTTGTTTTCTAGCAAATTCTATTATTTAGTTTTACTATTTTTCGATTTATTTTTATAATTTTTTATTTAGAATTTTTATTAAATTATTGCTAATTCAAATTTTTCGATTTAAATCTTGCTTTAATGAACTTTAACTGATTTTTCCAATTTCGTCGAATTTGTCGTGTTTTCTTGCTATATTTGTGTAGGTATCGTGCGGATCTTGGTGCATTTTGTTATTATTTTAATTTATTTTTATGTTTCTTAATTTATATTAAATTCTTTTATTTCTCAGATTTTTTATGGGTTTAATTGGTGTTTTGGGGTTTATTTGAATTGCGTGTTGTGTTTGCGTGTGTGTTTCTGATCCATTTAAACATTTTTGAAGGCCGTTTACGTTCTGGCCCAACAAAAAATTGACATGGGCATTTTATAGGCTTGTTAAAAAAAGACTTGAAATATTTGTTCACACAATTTTCATAGGCAAATTCAGGCTCTAGATAAAAATAATTTAAAATACCTAAAGTAAATTAAGATAAATTAAAGTACATTAGGATACATTAGAGTATATTAAAGTAAATTAAGGTAAATTAAAGGTCTAAAGTAAATTAAAGTATATAAGAGTATATTAAAGTAAATTTAGATAAATTAAAGTAAATTAAGGTACATTAGAATACATTTAAGTATATTAGAGTAAATTAATGTAAATTAAAGGGTCTAAAGTAAATTAAGGTTCATAAAGTAAATTAAGGTACATCAGAGTAATTTAAAGTACGTTAGAATAAATTTAAGTAATTAAGGTTCTTTAAGTAAATTAAGGTGCCTAGAGTAAAGTATGGTAAATTAGGTAAGAATTTTTTTAAATTAAATAGAGTCAACAGTTAAGTTACATAAGGGTAATTTTAAAAGCAGAAAATTTTAAAAGCAGTTATAGTAGGCAAATTACATAAGGTAAGAATTTTTAAAGTTAAAGAGTCGACAATATTGCATGATAAAATTTATTAAATATAATTTTTAGTAGTTTTATCGACCAATTTTTATACATATTTTTAAATGATAAAATTTTTAACATAATTTTACAATGGAATTTTTTATACATGATTTTTAAAGATGAAATTTTTAGGATAATTTTACAATGAAATTTTTTATACATATTTTTAAATAATAAAATTTTTAACATAATTTTACAATGAAATTTTTTATACATGATTTTAAAATAGAATTTTTAGTATAATTATATCGATGAATTTTTTATATATAATTTTTAAAGATGAAATTTTTAGGATAATTTTACAATGAAATTTTTATACATGTTTTTAATTGAAAAAATTTTGAATGTAATCTTACAATGAAATTTTTTAGTATAATTTGTACAATGACTTTTTTATACATATTGATAACTATCAAATTTTCAAAGAAATTTTTCAAAAACTTTTTTCAAAGAATTTTATTAAATTTTTGAGTTTCAGTGTTACATAGGTAGGTAGTAGTCATTCACAAGAGCAACCCATCTCCTCCACTCTGCAGCAACCCATCCTTCATAAAAAAAATAAAATAATAATAAATAATAATAATAATACTTTCAGAAAACATAAAAAGTTAACTTCCTTGGTATCAACTGCTGAACACTGATAACCCTTTAATTTACCTTAATTAACTTTAATATACTCTAATGTACTTTAATTTATCTTAATTTACTTTAGGTATTTTAAATTATTTTTATCTAGAGCCTGAATTTACCTATGAAAATTGTGTGAACAAATATTTCAAGTCTTTTTTTAACAAGCCTATAAAATACCCATGTCAATTTTTTATCAGTAGGCGATTCAAGCCATTTTTATTTTATGCCTATATTTACCTATAGAAAGTATTGACACCAAATATTGCATTGTATTTTATTACGAGTTAAAATTATCCCTGACTATAGTGTGTTCATTTTAGGCGATTTGAGCCAATTTTAATTTTATGCTTTTTTTATCGTTAGGCGATTCAAGCCAATTTATTTTAGTCTTTTTCAAAAATACCCCCTGACTATAGTGTGTTCATCTTAGGCGATTTGAGCCAATTTTAATTTTATGCTTTTTTTATCGTTAGGCGATTCAAGCCAATTTATTTTAGTCTTTTTCAAAAATACCGCCTGACTATAGAGTGATTGAAAAAAAAATTTATTCAAAAAAAATATTTCAATTTTATTTCAAAAATTTGCCAAAATTTGAATTTAAAAAAATGTTCCAAAAATTTGAATTGAAAAAAAAATCGCGCCAAAAACTCGAAAAAAAATACACACAAAAATTAATTAAAATACACACAAAATTAATTTAGTTGATTACATCATTATGTAATCAAGATAATCCGAAAATAATCTGTAAATAAACCCCCCCCCTCCCCCTATTTTATTATGCAATTTTTTGTATAGCAGATAGCCACTAACTACCTACTTACCTAAATGTTATGATTGGTGTTGCGGAGAGGGAAAAGGCCTCCAAGCCGCGAGAATTTTTGTTACCGTGAAATTGCAAGAATCATAATTAGATGTTTAATATAATAATGAAGAATCATAAATATGAAAAGAACGCTATTAAGTCTTGATTAATTTTTAGTAAGAGAATGTCGATCCACACAGATATGCAGATCCAAAACAAGAATAAATATATTTGCTATACTTGGCGATATTTGGAAATTTTTCTCGGTTGACGTATTTCAAAAAATATTCAAATTTTCTAGCTTAAATATATAAATTAATCCATATTATTTTAGTTGGTTGTTTTTACCTGAAGATGACAGTTTAGCTGACGAAATATATCATACAACGAATGTTTGAATTGCACTTCCTTTTAATAATAATTTTATTTCATAATACGCTTTAAAAATTAAAACCAATGAAAACTCGATTATATTGTAATATCTAAGTTGTAAATTAAACTAAATTTTTATTGTGATTTTTGGGCTGTGGGATCCCAAGCTTCGATTTTTGGTCTAGTTGTGGAATAAGGGACGTACTCTTTTGCTGTTCCACTCATATTTTCTTGGTGATTAATCATCCAAGGTTTGCTGTCTAATTGCTTTAGAGAAGGAGGATCGTCAGTCATATAGTGCATCCATCGATGCCTAAACAATTCAAATTAATAAATACCAACACTAATTTATTGAATGTCAATGATTGCTAATAGATGGAAAATATTATAAAATTAATAGATTAAAATTGTGCAGTGGCATTTCAAAATAATTTTTTTAATTGTTTGTTTTCAAAAAATTTTTTAAATATTTTGAATAGAAACCAATTTGTTATAATTTATTAACATTTGTCAAAAATACTTTTGGAAATTCAGTCAAAAATTTTGCTCCTATAAAATGCAGTATACTGATGAATATATTACTAGTTGACAAACGATTCATGTAGATAATAATCTGATAAACAGATTTCGAAGCCATAGTATTTTTCATTATTCCAAAACCATATTACGAAGTTTACAACACATATTATGAAAAGAAAGCCTTCAGTTTATTTTTTAGTATTTTATATTATTCACATCATTGAATATTTAGATAAATTTACGAGACAAAATTCTTAAATTGTATCCATACTAACGTCAAACTTGGATAAGAGCAAAAATTTAAAAACCATAAAACCATGTTAATTTTTAAGCAATTATCTATATAATTGTAAGCCCTACCAATCTGGAGGAATTTCAGTTGCATCGTAGTTCATACCAGATTTTGTCTTAAACATAATCCATCTGCTTCTACCAATAAAGTATTCTTTATTTTCATAATATTTGTTACCATATTTGTCGTGACCAACTAAATTGCCCCATTTTAATTCGTCAGTTCTATCACATAACAAATAAAATATAAAATAAAATAAAAGATTGCCTATATAGTGTTTTAAAACTTTCAGCAATTCCTCCGTTTTGTCGAATGATTAATATTAATTTTTCTAATTTTTCTACCTTTATAAATTTTCTTAAAAAATTCATAATTTGATTTTTAAAATTTATAGTTTAATTTATTTAAACAATGATTAATTTTTATTTAATTGAAATAACTTATATCTTTATAATGTTTGATCTATAATTACTAAAAATAATCAAAATATTGAAATATTTCAATTCCACTAACAAACTATAAAGAATATTTTTTACATTTTGTGAGGTATAAATTTATTAAATTCGGTTATTTGATAATATTTGATAAAACACTAAACTATAAAATATTTACCGAATTCTGTCTTGTTATAAATTTTAAAGAACTTTATAATTTATTTTCAGTAATACAAGTGATGTTTAATATATTTATTTGGTTTGATATTGTTTGAATAAATCTGGAAAAATTATATATAATTTTTAACTCGTTTCCGTTAGCATTTTTAGAATAAACTTTTAGGTTTAGAAAATACACTGGCGGAAGAGGCAACAAGAACAAAAATAAAAATCATCAAAAATAAAAAATGTAAATTTAATAAAATTAATATTAAAAAATTTAGAAAAATAAAGAGAAAAATATAAAATTAAATAAAAGCCATCAAAAAACCCGAAAAATGGCCAAAAAAGATTCAAAATTCGCTGATTGGTTGCACACAGGCACGAAAACAATAAAAATATAACAGCCATTTTCATAATATTTAACCTTTAAAAAACCAATTCTGAAATTTTTAAATTTTGAACTTTGAGATTTTTGAATCGAATAGTAAGCTAGTTAATTTGTTTTAATATATTTTTATGTAACGTTTATGGCTTTTAATTCAAATATTTTTCATGGATGGCCGCGGTACTTTTTAGTATCTGCGACAGGTCCCCCTAAATTAAAATTTTTATATGCATATGTATTAATCGTGGAGAATGGCAGAGTAATATTCGATTCCGGCCGTTAAATTGGCATAACGTCGACGTGTTGTTTGTCACAATCCACCCTTCGGTGCCTGTCTAGTCTGGTCAGGTCTTGTTACACTGATCGCGGGGTAGGACACCGTCGAAATTCACCGTGGCGGCCATTTCAATGTTGGTTGGAGCGGTAAGAATAAAATACGGGAAGATCGCTATACCCAGGAGTTGACATTGGTAAAATGTCTAAGTAAGGACGTGATATTTTTAAAATGCCTGTCGAAAACTTATTACAGCAATGGGAACGACTAGGGTTAGGTAGAGGAACAAATGAATAACTCAAAAAACCGAAACTTTTTATAATTAAATCAACGAAATTATAATCTATAAGGAATAAAACGAAATGAAAAGGTTTGAAAACTTATTGCGAATCGAATGATGACCGGAACATCAGTGTTTTCATCTGCATCTATAAAATATTATCGCCCATCGATTAATGACAGACTTCATCACCGAGTAAATTGCCGCCATAAGTAAAGCTAAGTATAAGTGTGATGAAAATTTGAATGGTTGGAAAATATTTATTATTATTACCCTTTATTATATTTATTAATGCAATCATGTAAATTTATAATAAGGAATCTCCCCATTTAGTTCTTTCTTTCTGAAACTTGGAAATTCACATACTCATCGCGGAGCAAGAAACCTCTTTACATGAATTCTAATTACCGCATTCCAAAACTTCCGCAAGCAAAAATACCAAAAGTTAACCAATCCAACTTACAGAACGAAGATCCAAATCATTTACTCTGTCAACAACGATATAATAAATTATTCGCAGAGCACGAACGCACGCTCGGTACGTGGTTTGCTCCCGAGGCTGTGAAAGCTCTCCATAAACAAATACACTGACTAACTAGGTGCCGAGAAGACCTAATCGCGGAAAACCGGGCTCAACGGATTATTATTAACGACCAGAGCACCGTTCTGATAGCCTCCTTTAACGAAACAGAACTAACCAAGCGATTAGCCGGCCGTGACTTGGCCATAAAGTTGAACTTAATTCCCACCAATCACATACCCAAAAACGTTGCAACTGGTCCTCCTCAAACCCCGAAAACCAGCAAAAAACACAACCCCTGTAAAAACCGGCGTGGTCGTGAACGACGCCGAGCTGAGGAAGTCTTTCTCCTAAAAAATGCAGCCCAGATCCTTGAAGAAGCGGCAATGCTAGTCGCTGAACAACATCCCCAATTTGTCAAATCTGACAAAAATCCGCCGAGATCAGTGATCCCAAAAGAACCCTCTCCCCAAATCTATGCCAACGAAGTGGACGAACTCCAAATTTGTTTAGACATATCTCCCGTTTCTACCACTCCGTCGACAATTTCGGAAACCAGAAAGTTATCAACTTCTTTCGGCTACTGGACTGACGAGTTCTGAGATGAGTTGTGTCATTCCGTGACTCAAGTCGGTACCACTCACTTAAACCTCTCTGAAAACGGAAATTTCCCGTGGATATCGACGAATAAAGACGAGATTTCACCGGTGAACTGTGACTAGATCCGATTTACAATAGTTGTATATCTTATTTATATATTGTCGTTTTGCGTTTTCTTTTATCTACTTTGTAAATTTTAGCAAAAAATAAATTTTGTATTTATCGTAAATTTATAGTAATCTTTGAATTTTCTATAAATAAATGGGGAATGGATGTATGAAGTCGTGTATGAGTATAGAGTAAGCTTGGTGAAGCTTGATGCATGCAAGAAGTATGATTGGAAAGGTTTAATTAACTTAAAATGTTGAAAAATGAACAATTATAATCTTGGTAAAAATCAATTTCTGCTTCGTATATTAAACATTTTGGTAGTAAAGGATTGTCGGTAAATAAAAGAGGAAGTACAAATTTTAACTTGATCTTATTTTTCTTTAAACTGAAGAGGGAAGCTTACTGAACTTAAAAACAGCCGATTTAACAGCGATTAAATTAATTCATATAAAAGGTTGAATTTTCGCGTTTTATTTAAAGGAAAACTTTTTCGATTTAAAACAAGGTTCTAGGTTAATAATATTATTTTTATTTTAGTAAATCAGGGAATTAAATCAAGCGCTTAGATAATTAGATTTTTGGAAACTCATTAGTAAAAGTTTTCTTTCGAAAATTTCTTAAAATTCAACGTTTAAGTTTTATTAATTAACTAGTTAAAATAAGGTTGTTTTAAATTTAATTATTGAATAATGAAAAGGTAACCAGTGCCATATAATCATGTTTTCAAATTGTAATGAACGCTAACATTTACCGATGAATTAAATGAGACCTTAAGCGAACTCTACTCCGGACGTATACATGGGATCGATAGTAACAGATGGGAAAGGGCGTGTTAACACATTGTGATCGGGCAGTTTTCGGCCGAGTACTAGTGCTGGTAACGGGTGATTTTTCGCGTAATTTCGCGCTAACGTAAACCTCTAGAAAAATTGCGATAACTTCAAAAATATTGGAACCCGCATTTTAACGTGACCCGCGCTCCACTAACAATCTATCAAAAATGTATAAATACGTGATACGCTCTCTAGCATTAATTTGCTAAACACGTATTAATACGGGATCCGATTACAATGTGTTAATATCGAGAGAGTCAGAGGTATTAGGTAGACGTAAGTCCTTCTATCGGCCCGTCAGAAACTCGAAAGCGATATTATCACAAGGAGTAGTCTAAGAAATGGGGCTCACCTGCTCGTGGACTCTCGGCTGCTGTATACAGTACCAACATGAGCTTGCTCATGGGTATACAGTGGTAAGGTCAAAATTGTGGGGCGTCTGGGTGAGATAAAAATTACCCTAGAAAAGTCAAGAATTAGTTGGAGCAATGGATTAAACCAAATAAGCGCAGATTAAAACAAAATTAATTCTACCCAGTACGCCAACATTACCATGACTGCTAATACCCTAGAAAAACCTTTGGGTTCACGAGCTACCATAGAAGGTATTCATGCTCATTTTAATTATAGGTCAGTCTGTTATTAATTAAATTTAAATAATATCGATCCCTTGATCGCTATATTTTGTTTTAAAGGTGCTGTTTATAGGAAGTTTTAAATGATTTCAAAACAACCATCGACCCAAATCCCAAAACATTTTATTGATTACTACAAAAATTGAATTAAGGTTATTAGAGGATGTCAGAAGATGAAGGTCCAAATTTCTTTATCTGCCCCAGTAGACGAGTGGTCTTCAATCAGCGTCTTCTTTCCCTTTCCGCTTTGATGGGGATTTGGTTTTGATTGTGGATCACGATTTATTTGGGTATTAGTTGGGATAAAACTTGAAATGGGCCAGGCGACACTCGGATCAAAGTTTGAAACTGTGCTGGGGTGAGGTTGGATCTCTGCTCTGATTGTTTCCTTTAACTTTAGTTGACAATTTTCCTTTTTTAACTTGTCTAGTTCGGCCATCATCTCCGTGTGTTGATTTCTGAGTAATTTGGCCAAGTCCACGTCTCCTCCATCCAACGACATCTTCGGATCATTGACTCAGCTCGATGGCTCTGTTTCAAGACCTCATTGTGATAATGGGCTACGTCCCGTCTGAATCTTTCCACATCCAGGGTTTTATTATTATTTGGCTGCACTAAAATAATTTTTTAAAAAATATTTTTAGATTGAATCGAAGATCGTTTTTGGAATAATAAAAAATAGATTCATTGATTTTGACTTCTATTCGTTTATTTTTAATTAAAGGCTACATTAAAATCGAAAGATGGGTAACATCTATGGGAGGTCTTTGGTAACTAATTTGAACCCCCCAAAAAAAATAAAAACCCTTCTATCCTCGGAATTCGACCCCTTTTACCATCCTAAAATACGGTAAAATTCCTATTGGTCGAAGTCGAGGAATTTATTAGTTTCTATTTTTAGATCGCAAAAAAAATTTGTTTAATTTTAACACCACTACTCGGTGAGAGGTAAGATTTATGTAGGTCAATTATTATTGATTCATTTATAAATTTTTTAGGTTTAGGATTTCCGCAATTTTTCTACAAATTTGGAGTTTTTCCCAGATTATTTCCCTTTTTGTTCAAGATCCATCTCCACGTGATTGGAATTCTTGGTGGCCAGGTCGTGAATGACCGGTAAGATTAATATTTCATTTAGTAATATTATTATAGTGTTTCTAGAGCCGAATTCAATACTCAAGACAGAAGGAGAATTTGAGGCATTGTTCGCATTTGGAACCAATAAGAAAAAAATAAACAAAGTTGTCATTCAATACAAAATTTTATTGGATCTCAAGAAATGATTTTTCTTTTTTGGAAATATAGTCGATTCCTCTCGACAATCTTGGGCCAATATCGGAATTAAATCGATGGAACTTTCTCATTCTTTTATTGGAATTTACTCGTCTTTTCCTTCTCGTGGCAGCATCGGCAACTATATTTCCGATAGCCTTCTACAGTTAAATAATACAAGCAGTAATTTATAATAATAAAGAAAATTGATTAATTTAATTAACGTGTTGCTTTTATATTTACAAAATAAAACTTTTGGTAATCATTATTTTCTTTTATTTTTCTTTATGGTATATTGTAAATAAATAATTGGTTCGATGATAGTCAATTTTCCTAGGAATTTAATGGAATTTTTTAATTCGAATGCCAATGGAAATTCACCTGAAACTATGTATTGGTGGGTTACTGGTTTTTGCAAATTGTTTGAATCTTCCTATAATTGCCCCGGTAACGCCATATAAATATTTGCTAGTTACCACTCGGCACCCGTTGCTAGGCAACGTTGGAGATGTGTTCGAGTGGGTGGATTGTCCGCGAAAAGTGAGCATAATTACTAGTGCTGTAATTGCTCGGACAATCCCTGGATCCAACGAGCTGTCGTTAGAAGACTTGTGCTCGCTTTAATTCATTCGGTCCCCTTTACGTCGTAAATCTATCGTTAGAGTTTATCACGATATCAAAAGAGATTTGACAATATTAATTGAGAACTGAACCTAGCCCATAGATTATAAAGGTGTATTGTGCGTGTTGGTTGCGGTGACATGGACGATTATCTAATTGTTATAAATATCGTTTCAGTTTACTGGGATTATAGGAATGCAAATTACACATATAAAGTTTACAACTCGATAATGCTTTATTTATCAACTCAGTACAAATTGGCATGTTTATCCAGGTTTGTTCGATAATCGAGCGGCTCGGCGTTTCGCACGTTCCCTCCTTCCAGGCCGATAACTACCGGTTGTTATTGTGGCTGGAGTGGTGGTCGTTGCTGGGGTTGTTGCCGACTCTCGGTAGGCTAATTAGGCTGGAGCAAATACAAAGGGGTATGTTACCGCGGCATCTTCTTGGCAGGCGGATAGAGCCACTTCTAATCCCTTCACTTGGGTTTTCAAACTCTGATTAAGTTGCCGTTCATCTGCCCACCCTTTCTGAGCAGCGGTGAGTCTGAGGTAAAGGGCTTTAGTCTTCTTCGGGTCCGACCAGGTGGACTTGATTTGTTGGACTTCTCGTGTTAGTTGAATTACCTGGTCGAGAAGGTTCTTATTTGCTCGTCTGGCATGGGCCAGTTCTGTTTGTAATGGTTGTGTAGACGCCATTGCTGCAATAAAAATCATTTAATTCTACTAATAACTCGAATGATTAAAATTACGACTAATATCAAACATAGGTTGTGAAATTTAGTTTAAGGAACCATTGAAGAAATGAACGACACTTATTTATTTTTAATCTAAACAGTAAAACAACTTGATGTCAGTGGTTTCAAAACCAGTGAAGTCAGGAATCTTCAAAAAATCTCCTGACACCTTCTTCCGGAGAGTAACCTGGAGTGACGAACACGGGTTGTTTCGTGTTACGGGCCGGCCTAGTCGGGTAAACGTCCGCAATCCGTCCGACAGCGATGTCGTCTTCTACATTGGCCTTGACCACCTGTAGGTCGACCTGCCATTGGTATTCTTTCAGGCGGGTGAGGAGATTACGTGCATGATCTCGAATCTCCTGGGCCGGATACTGATCGTCGTCTTTTTTATTCGTCCAGCGTGTGTCGTTTTCCATTCCTAATAATTGCAGGGCGGTCTGGTGAGGTCTTCTGGGTTGGAGTTCCTCATGACTCCTTGCTGACCGCGCTCGCCTCCAAGCCTGACGCCATTCTTCTGCAACATGGGCGGGGACCCACTTGAGAGGCCCTGGTCTTTCTAAAATACCATTATGATTATGCGAACATGTATAGGGTAATTTCAAAGTGCCTCGTATTAACCACCATATTTATTCTCGCGGGTTTAGGTTACATATTTGACTATGCACTCAATCCTCTTGGAGCCATATAATTAGTTTAATTCAATTTAATGTAAGTCTGCATATTAAATCATCATAATCTTTTATTCAACTGTTTTGCTTATCGACATTAAAACATCATCTGTACCGACCTAATATTATAAAAGTTATAAGCATTGGTTGACATAATACTTATTGTATATGAAAATTTAATTAATATGCTTTAATATTGGTAGTGTGGCAAAATTGGAATCTGATAACTATTTGTTTCTGCCCCATTAATTAATTCCCGATTAGTTTGCAGGCACGAATGTCCCTGAATCTTTACGAACGTTTACAAAATTTTGAAAATGAGGAGAGAGATAAATTTGACTCTGGTAACGAAATCAAATTGCAATACTTCCCCAGATAAATTAGTAGCTTGTCTACAGGACTCAGGTGGTTGTTACTATGTACTTATCAAAATGCATCAGAAATTATTTGCGAAAATTTAGGTAACATGCATTACGGTGAGGTTAAAAATTATTTACAAAGGTTTACACGATTTTTTTTCGTACGTTATTAGGAGGGATTCAGACTCGTTTACAAAACTGATATAACTAATGTAACGCATCTTTCTAAACTGGTTTCCAAGATTTTCTAACTATTACTACAAGTTAAAAAAAAATCATTTATACAAGGTTAATATGATGCATTTTGATAAAAATAAAAAATGAAAACCCTTCAAAATTTATCTAGATATTCCTACAAGGGGAATTTAACAGTCATTTACCAAAAGTTTGCATAATTATATCTCCATTAAAACTGATAAACTATAAACCTTGGACATTAATAATTGTATTTTTATTAGAAATTAATTATCTATTACTTAAGAAAATTATCAAATTAAAATTTAGGCAAGTAAGACTTAAAAGAAAATTCTCGAATATTTATTATAATATTAATAAGTTACCCTGCGTTGTTGGGTCCGATTCTCTTGTTGCGTCTCCTTCCGGCGTTGTGGTCGTAGGACTCTCATTTCCAAAATCTTGGGTTTGGTGCATAATAAAAATGATTAGCTTGCATTTCACCATACCTAGTTATATGATCTAGTAGAGATGTGTGTATATCCGTTGCACACCGCTAGGTAAGTGGTGTGATGATAAACATTTGCGGTGAGGGAATTTCATGTCAATGACAGTTTGGTTTAACCTATGTTTATTTATGTAAATTGTTTATATCAATTCGTCGACGGACTAATAAATCGATGGCTACTCTCTACTGACGTGGCAGTTTTGATCTCCATATTGATAGACCCAAATTAATTATTCTCGGTTTAATGGTAGCCCTTACCCAGAATTTTGAGGTTTAATTTTTATTTATTATCTTTTCCTAGATAATGTCGACGTATTTCTGGTGCGTTTTCTATTTTCAGATGTCAGTCAATTCGGAATTACCTTCCTCGTGGGGAATTTGAAATTACCACCAGAAAACTCGCACATGCCATTGCAAAATATTATGATTCGCGGCGAGTGTTCCAATGTCAACCCTGATCTGCTGCTTTATCGTTTTAATGATTTGAAGGTGTCGATTAATAGTTTATCCTCTCTAACATTTAATGTTTCCATCTCATCGCTCCGATGGTGTACTGGTATAAGCGATTGTAATTATAATCTCGATTGTTTGTCGTTTTCCCCGGACTGAGTTAAGTAAGTATTGAGTTTTATTACTAAGTTGCACATATTTCTTAGTGATCTCGATCAGGGCTAGTTTTTCCTTTTCTATTTTTGGTCTGCCACTAATACACGCAATTATGACTAGATTTATTGATGTGTGAACAAGCCGGGTACGTTTATATTATATAATTACGAACTTATTATCCTACTCTAGGAAAGATTAGAGATTGGAAACTGAGGTTTGATCAAATCTTGATTTCGGGCTATTTATGGATTATTCTTGGTGACGGTGGTAATTTGGAAATCCTTATGGTTGACAGATCTACTGAAGGGTTATTAGTCCAATCTAAACTTTTGAATAAGGTTCATTTTAATGGATTGTTGGCTTGAGTTGTTGAATATAATGAATTTTTCCTACCTGATCAGTGTTTTGAATTTGGTTGTATTAATTATTTAGTTTTGATTTAAATCTTTTGTGCGAGTTCTTTTGGGTCTGCGGTTTGACTTAACAAATTCAAATTGATATCTACATTTAATTATGAAGGTTTTAAAGGACTCAATTCTTGCTTTTATTGGTAAAAATATCTTGAATTCCGCAATGTGATTTAAGTTTTTAATGATTATCATTACATCTACGTCCTTACCGGAGTTTCATGGTAACTACTTAGTAATAACTTCAACTTATTATTGTGAAATTTTCGTATCTAGTTTAGGTTTATGGGAATAATTACTTTAATTACATAGCAGTGATTTCGTTTTTTATTTTTATTCCCCGTCACCTTTCCTCTTTAATAAGCCTTAAACGCATTTTATGTTCATATTATATTTAATGAGTGCCCACTGGACTACTCAGTGTGGTGATTTTGAGCCGTGTGTAGAGTAATTTAGGTTGAATTTAAAGAAAACTAGAAACGAGGAAGTGGCCAAAAGACCTTTTCCTTATTTCTCCTTTCTTCTATACAGGATAATATTGACGTTCCAATCCCTGCGTTCCGCACGCCGGGTCTTCACGGGCACAGATCATCGGCGATATTCCCCGCACTTACACGAATCTGAATAGTATGCTGATTTTACTATCTTGCGGTGTGTCTTTGGCTGTGAGCCGGAAAAATTTCGACAAATTTAAGAAAAACAAAACTATAATTCATATATCATAAATGATTTATTAAAATAATAAAAACAAGTTACCAATTCATAATTCATAAACCATAAAATATTACTCTCCCCACGCCGACATCCAAGCAGAGCTCTATCGAGATTGCGAGGGTGCGACGTGGAGAGAGCTTCCAATAAAACTCTCGCTCACCTAATAGATTTTTAAAACTGGTTGAAAAATTTTCAAAAACAACTTTTGGTTCGAAAAATGGTTAACTTTTATGTGAAAATGCATCGGTATATATACCTATTTTCTGTCCCTAACCTCGCGTGTTCTTTTTGATTTCGTAAAACAAAATTCGACCTTGATATTTTCTAGTGTATTCTAATCTTTATTTTTATTATTTTCTAATTTATTTTGATAATTTTTTATTTGAAATTTTTATTGAATTATTTCTAATTCAAATTCTTTGATTTAAATTTCATTTTCATGAAATTTTCATTAATTTATCAAATTTCGGTCGAATTTGTTGGGTTTTCATGTTATGTTTGTATTTGTATCGTGCGGATCTTGTTGCATTTTGTTATTATTTTAATTTATTTTTTATGTTTATTATTTTATATGTAATTATCTTTTTTCTCATATTTGATAGGGTTTAGTTGATGTTTTAATAGGTTTGAGTTTAAATTTGCATGTTATATTTGCATGTGTGTTACCGATCCATTTAAACATTTTACAAGGCTGTTTGTGTTCTGGCCCAACCGTATAAAAGGTATTTATTTACTAACATGATAATTGACTTAATAATAAGTTTTTATTCGAAAATTTCCTGAAATTAAACCAAAAATAATTATATAAAATTCATTAATATATTATTAAAAATGATACGAATAATTATTATGATTATAAACTAACCTGAAATAATTATATAAAATTTATTAATATATCATTAAAAATAACAAAAATAATTATTATGATTACTTGACACAGTTGCAGCAATCAGTTTATATTTTACAAATTTTCAACTTTCATTTTGTTTCTTTATCTTTCTAATTGAGAATATCAACTTTTATTAATATTATGTTTGTTAACTCTCATTCTTGATAGATAATTTTCTTCTATGACAAAAAAATTCACTCCAGTTATTTTCTTTTCTTTGAGTTAACATAATAATAACAAACGTTGCACGGAAATATACATCTTCTCTCTGAGTCGTTCAACTAGTATATTCTTCATTCGTTTTATATTATTTAAATCTTCCTAATGATCCTTCACTCTCTACAGATGGTCTGACGTTGAGATTCTTGGAGAGGAGATCTGACCCGCCGAACTACCCTTCACTACGGGTACCTCCCACACCGAAGTACTAGCTTTAAACTAGTTCGTGAAAATTTAATTTTTCTGACTTGCATGCATGTGATCGTAGGATAATAATGGTCAATAAAATTAATAATAATGGTGGATAAAATAATGTTCAGATTTGCATCATTTGGATTCTTTGAAAAGTTTTTAGATAAATGGTAATTTTATGAAATTAATGATAATGGTTATAATAATAATAATATTAATAATAATAATATTAAATGCAATAAATGATCATTATTAATACTTCATTATTACTTTTCTCGAGTGATGGAAAATATTGGTCACGAGGCATTTCGTATAGGTCAAGTACCATGTAAGCGAAGCTTCCCTGGGACTTGATCGATACGAGGAAAAATCATTCTATTTTGTTTTTCATTAACATTGTTTTATTGTTAAATAAATTGAAGAAATTCAAAAATTCAAAATAAATCAAATCATATTATTTGAATAAAAAATATTTTGATATATAACCACTACATTTATAGACCTAAACATTACAGGTGATAACCTAAATAGATTTTCCTATATAAAAATTCAATCTTTTCAAATATGATAGTACCTATCTTAAGATCTTTCATATAGATAAAAATAAGAATAAAATAATAATAATATAAAAATAAAGAAACTTTTCCTTACTTCGGAATGATTCCTTGTTTTTATAAAAAAAATTTTTTATAAAAATATCTTGAAAAGTAGCATTAAATTGTGTCGATCTGGCATCGACTTATATAAGGGGTTTTACACACTAGTTCTTTGATGCTGTAAAACAAAACGCCTACACATTTTTATCAGATTTCATCAGATTTCCCCTAGTTGTCAGATTTTTGTGATTCTTTTTTGTTAAAGTTTCTAATTACATTTTAAGCTTAATTCTCATAGTTATTTTCTAGAATATAAGCGTTTTCTATGAATTTGGAGCCAATTTGATGAAATATGTTAATTTTACTAAAATTTAATGTTTTTTGATTCTTTTTAAATGTTTTTATTTATTTTATATATATTTTTTTGTATTTTTCTACTCTTTTTTCTACTTTTTGTATTATTTAATGCTAAGTAGGCTATATTTGATGATTTTTCGTCCATTTGCATTTTGCGCGCCTTGATTTTATCGGATGTCGTGCCAGATAAACACCAATTTAAAAAATTTGTTTTGCCCAACAGAACTTAAAAACGTTTCATATCTATGGTTAGACTCAGGGGTATCATACGATGGGTCTTCGACTCTGAGTACTGCAATATTTCCATTATTTGTTAACAAGGATAGTATGAAAACAGACCCATCAAAACTAGAAGCAATTAAGTCATTCCAGAAGCCAAAGTGTATAAAGAATCTAAGAAGCTTTCTGGTGTATACGTAATTATTATATAAGGTTTATAAAAGACTGTGCTAAGAAAGCCAGAGCTTTGGAGGAACTATGTGGAAACAATAATGTGAAATTAATATGGACAGAAGACTGTGAAAGGGCTTTTGAAGATATGAAGTAAGCATTGACGGAATCACCTGTTTTGGGATATCCAGATTTTACAAGAGATTTCATATTAGATACATACGCTACTTTCAATACAATTGGGGCTGTACTATGAAAAAGAGATAAAATTGGCTACGAAAAGGTAATAGCATACGGGTCACATGCCATGAGTAGTCATGAGAAAAGGTATTGCATTACGAGAAAGGAGTTGCTCGCTATTTACTATTTTGGCCAGCATTTTAATCATTACCTGTACGGCAAAAGATTTACGTTGAGAACGGACCACAAAGCAATTACTTTTATGTTATCTACGAAAAAGCCAATAACTGCGCAATTTCAAACGTGGATCAATTTTCTCAGTAGTTTAGACATCAAAATGGAGTATAGAAAGGTAGTGAATCACTAAAATGCAGAAGCACTATCGAGAAACTTGTGAAACTTGTACACAATGCCTACTGAGTCACGAGAATGCAAAGACTGAAAAATATAAACACGGCGTATAACATGGTGGAGAAAATTGTATGTTGTAAATGGCAACAAGACGATAAGGAAATTAGAAAAATCAAAGAGGATATAGCACAAGGGTCGTGTTGGATATATATGTTGAAAGAAGGGATGGTAATGACAATAGTAGGAAAACTATAGATGCAGAAGAACAAGAAACGAGAAATGAAAAAAGAAATTCACGTATTACTATCTCACGCAGGAGCTGAGAAAGTGACGAAATATATAGCTGACGATTATTATATGTAGGATATAAAAGAATCGGTGAAAGAAACAATTAAGGCTTGTGAACCATGTCAAAGGACAAAGGTAGTTACGACAAAAACAAAGAAAGAGACAATTAAACTTACTGCAGATGAACCATATGAGAAATTATACATAGGCATATGCGGACCATTCCCAGAGACGTTTAGAAAGAAAAAGTATATTATTGCAATAATTGATAAATATAGCAGGTACATTTCATTGTCAGCAGTGAATAAATAAGATGAGAACACGATAAAAGAAACGATAAATAACAAATGGATTTTAAAGTTCGGAGCACCAAAAGAGATTCATGTAGATTGTGGAAAAGCATTTTAGTCAAAAGTTATAAAGGATTTCACAGAATCAATGGGAATCACAATATGTTTTTCGAGTCCATATTACCATAATACAAATGGAAGTGTTGAAAAGCAATTTAGGACAATAAGAGATTATGTAAACGCATCACTAAA
Organism: Schmidtea mediterranea; assembly: GCA_022537955.1. Taxonomy (NCBI): domain Eukaryota; kingdom Metazoa; phylum Platyhelminthes; order Tricladida; family Dugesiidae; genus Schmidtea; species Schmidtea mediterranea. The sequence continues at coordinate 16,294,765 of CM039682.1, forward strand.
AGGAGGGACTCAAACTAGTTGGTCAGATATGTTACCAGAAATTGAATTCACACTAAACGCAACGTTTCAAAAAACAATTGTCAAAAGTCCTGTTGAGGTGGTATTTGGAAGCAATAAACCGGTAGATCAAGCCATGAAAAAACACATTAGAAAGTTATAACTAGAAGATAGTTCAAAGTAGGAGATTCGGTACTAGTAAAAGTAGAAGCAAGGTGAAAAGATAAAAACAGATACGAAGGACCATACGAAGTGATTCAGAAGACACATGATAGACGATATTCGTTACGAGAAGCCAATGGAAATTTGATTCAAAGAAACGTATAGGAGATTAAAGGATTTCTTAAAGAAGGGGGGTGAGGATATTTAAGCATAATTATCAACGGATATAAATTAAGTTAAAATGATTAAAATTGAAATGATTAAAATTAAAAAATAAGATTTAAATTAACTTTTGATAAATTAGATTAAATATTTTAAATATCTGATTATAAGTTATTATATTTATTATTAAATATTAATTATTAAAATATAACATAAAATAAAATTTAAATAATATAAAATTTAAGTAAATAAATAATTAAATAAAATAAAATTTAAATGCCGTTGTTAATTTGTTTAAATTTTCAGAAATATGAAAGATATAATTTTGATTTGAATAAATTTTTGAATTTTAAATGAATACAAATTTTGAATTAAATGAAGATGTTTTCACAGTATCTAACATTACAAAACATTAATCATTCTACAATTTCTTAATTGAATTTCAATTTGTTTCTCAACGAGTATTACACAAAAACATTTAGCTTTAGAATCTGCATCTTTTTCTACATCAATTGTAACGTTTACTCTATTTTTTTGACATTTTTCATCTTATTCTGAAACATCAAATCAAAATATAGAATGTAAATGTTTAAAACCTTTCATACCAAGTTGAGGATCAACACCAAAAGTTGTACATGTATTAATATATTGTGTATATGATTTCACTTGAAAGTTCTCGTTTGTACTAAAATTCATTGGATCCAAAGGATAATAAGTTGTATTTAATTAAATCCTTAAAGATTTTATTTCTTTTCCACCCCTAGATTGAATAAATTTTGAATTAATTATCGTCATTCCAGTTTTTTCATCTTTGAAACCAATCAAAATGTATCGAGGTCTTGAATTTAAAACTGCTGGTTTCCAACTATATTTGGTTCTTGTTGGTACATCAATATTTGTTGTTACTCGTTGTAAATAATTTACTATAATTGATTTATCTTCCTTCATTCTATCCATTATAACATTTTCTAATTTTGGGTTACAAGATATTGATAGAACCAAAAGTTTTAGTGCTTCAAATATGATTTTTATAGCATTTTCATCGTTGGATTTACTTCCAAAGATACAACTTTTGAAATCTATATTCTTTATAAGTGACAAGTCAAATGGTACAAGATAAATAATCCAAATAAAGTTTTTAAAGGATACATTTCTTCAAAACTAGTCTTGTACAAGTCACTTCTTTTATTATAACCTGAGTTTTTATCACTTGCATCTTCATATATCAGGAATCCACCCATTTAATTCACCATGTTGTTTTTTAAAATCAGAATCTGTCATTACAAAATACAAAAGTGATGAACATGGTCCAGGAGAACTTATTCTTTCCAATTCTGAAGGTCCTAATTTTATAGCAATGTCATTGAATAGATTTAAAAAGCAATTATGTTCAAATGCAAATTTATCAAGTTCTGCAGCAGCTATTGAATTTCCAGTTATTTTTACTTTCACAGTTTATATACTACTATCATAAAATGTCAGAAACTAAATTTTTTATAACTTTGATGAATGAGTTTGTTATCGATACTGAAGATGATGAATCATAAAAAATATAAAACTCATGGTTAACCGTACCGAAGAAATAGTAGAAGGTTTAACATTCGAACACGACAAAATACTAAATTTGCCAACATTGGAACTAAAGAAAAAATCTTTTCAATCAATATTCGATTATATGTTGATGAGAATAATAAATGGCTCGAATAATTGTAAGATTAATTTTTATGAAACATGATTTTAAAATCTGGCTCTGATTGTGAAAATTATTTTTAATGATCTGTATAGGTATATTACTATATATTATTATTATTTTATTAATATTAAGATAATAGAAACAAAAATTGAGCCATGATTAGATGCAGACATTGGATGAGGATCAATTATTGAAATTGTAGAAATTGAAATTATTGAAAATATTGCGAGATGTAAATTTTTATTAAAGCTCATAACTGGTGCATCTGTTATGTTTATTTGTAACAAGGTTTACCGTAAATTTTAATAAATGTTTAAAAGTCTTTGTTATTATTATTAACTAAATTTTTAAATTTTTATCCACACAATATTCTTTCATTATATTTTCTATAACATGGTCAACACAAGTCTCGTTGCCTTCATTCAAAATTGTTGCCTTGAGGCTCATCAGTGACATTCACTAGGTTTTTAGTAGCGATTTCCCTATCTTCAATTTCATCATTAACAATTTCATCATTAATAATTTTATCATTAACAATTTTATCATTAACAATTTATTCATTAACAATTTCATCATATCCTTCATTAGATACTGATTCACAACCCGAATCTTCTTTACCTGATGCTTCAAAAAGCGTCAACATATCTCGTATTTTTACATCAGTGATTTCTTCGAGTTTATCAAACAAAAAGTTGATTAAATGTTCTAAAGGAAAATTACTTGATTATTTAATATCTTATAGTTTACCTTTTTCAGACATCATTTTTAACAATTTTAAACCTAATTTTAACTTGGTCGTTGTTAAGCTTGCATATAGGTTGCATATATGTTGTACTGTCTTTGTTATTATAATGAAAACCAAAAACAATCTGTTTAAATATATTTATTAACATTCACAAAATCCATTCACTATACATTTATTAACATTAAAATAATTGTGAAAGTCTAGCAGTAACAATTCATCCGTTACCAGGAGAACATTTGTCCCCTACAGTGGTTCATTCTGGACCCAATAGTGTCATCCTAAACGACCATCTTCAACTTGAATAAATTACTCGCGGGTCCTCATGCTAAAATTTACGGCTTCGCCCTTATTATTAATTATTATTAATGAATCTTAGTTATTTGTAAAATCTCCTTCTATAGTTAAATAGCTGGATACTAAGAAAACGATTACCTCGTTACCTCAATTTAAAATAGGGGAGTATACTCTTACTCGATTTTTACTTGTAATAACTAACTTTCTATTATTCAGCAGGTATTTATGATATCTCCTTTAAACTAAATCACTGCACCCTGATTAACTTTCACTGAACATATCTAAATAAATAACTCTGCATTGATCGACTTTATTCCACCTACTCAAAGTAAATGACTCCACGTTGATTGTCTTTCGCTCACAATACCTAAAACCAATAATTCTACGTGGGTTATTAGCAAACAACTTCACATGGATTAACCTTAATTCAAAATATTTACAATAAAATATTTAGTTCAAAATATCCAAATCAAATAGCCACACATTCGGGATATACTGGAGGATCGGGGTACCGAATAGCACGCCTATTCTCGAAGGCGTTTGGCAGGCAAAAGACCACATATAAATTGAAATTTTTTGTGTATTTGATTTAAATAAATGTGTCTCTTTTAACTATGCATTTTATCTTGTTTTGAATAATTCTGATAAACGACATTTCACTCAAGATAAAACCACTCCTATTAAGTTTACTCTGAAATAGTAGCGAATGGAAAAATTAGGCAAACTTTGAGACTCTGATTCACTTATGTTTCACTGAATGTGTAGCACCATGATTTATCGGATATTTCTCTCATTAAGGAAAACCGGTGATGGACACAATGCAAAGAATTAGAAGAGAACTAAAAAATCTCCGCCAAGAAAACACCAACCTCCATCAGCAATGTCTTCAATAAAGCCGTGAACTGCAGCGGGTTAAGGCCACCTGGTCCGATCCGTCTAGAGTGAAACGGCTCTATCAAAAAATCGACGCGGCAAAAAAGGGCTGGCAGGAAGAGAGGGCTCTGAATCAAGCCCACAAGATCCAGTTTCGCGGATTGGAAGTGGCCCTAGCGGCAAACCAGGAGGGACAGGCCGTCATCTATCCCCTGGTATTGGCCCCAGCTCAAGTAGCCTACAAAAATGCAACGATTCCGATGGATCAACCAAGCAAACCAAAGTCCCACGCAAGACCAGAGAGGGCCAAAAGGAGGACACAGAAACAGCAGAAACTCCACTATAAACGGAAATTATCTCTATTGTGTACTGTGTTTAATGAATGAAAACATTTCTTTTGTCGTTTGTTTATTTTCCAAAGATGAATGTACCGACGATGCGAATAATCTCTCCGAGGATCGGCAATGGCATAGACTGAAGTAGAGTGAGGGACCTAAAAGAAAATAAGACGAGCATAGACCTTCCATCGGTAGCTCGCTGAACCAGCTGTAGACCGGGTCTTAGCAGTTTTGGAAACAAAGCTCACCTTTGACGGTCACAGAACCATTGATTACAGTACCAACGTTGCCTAGCGACGGGTAACCAGTGGCAGTCGAATAGCGTTATATGATTTGGGTCAAGGTCAAGGTCACAATAACTACCTCTAACCCCACACTAATTAATTTGATCATATGAAAATATTGGAATGTTGAAGTTTGTATATCACTTTCAAAGAGTTGTAACATAAATCCGAAATCCTTCAATTCTTCAAACAATTTTAGAATTGTATGCTGATTTCCTTGAGACGCAAATTAAGTTCATTAAAATTATTTGTAACGTTTGTCAAGAAGCTTAACCTCAACAGCCAGAGCTTAAATTTTACATAATTAAAAGAGAAGAATGAAACATTTAAAATTGCACAAAATGTCAGTGCATTGAACCTAACAACAAAGACATATATAAAAAAACATTTTAAAAATATACGCATAAAATTGTGCAACGATAAAAATGAAAATTATCATGTTTTTTCGAACTAAAAATTCGGTCGTGCTTTATAAAAAATACACCCCTGCATGATATATTAAATTTTTTATGTAAATAAATTAAGTGAAACATTTTCAAATATTTTAAGGATTTACCTCAAATTACCATTATGAGTTTTTCTTAACTTAAAATAATAAAATATTATACAAAATTCACAACTTCTCGAAAAAGTCTGACGGGTTTATCTATAATTTCTATAGAAAACGCTATTGTGGATAAATTATAATTGCGTTTATTAATTGAGTTGTTAATTTAAAGTCACAATAGTGAGGAAGTTTGTTATATTATAAATACAAAATATTACGTTATAAAAATGTTAAATTTTTCAAAAATATCTTCATTGACTTCCTCATAATGATCAAAAAGTAATTAGCAAATAATTATTAAACATTTCATAATTAACCTTACAAAATATTTTTAACATTTGAACTTTATTAAAAATATTATGTATTCCATATTTGTTTCTTTGTTTTTAATTTATAGTCGACAAATTTAAAAATCTATATTTCACTATTAGTCACAAAGCTGTTCTTTGTGATTAAAAATTATTATAGCCGCATGACTAAAACGCATTAAGAATGACGATGTTCAGCGATATGTATGTTAACTTGAATAAATATTATTTTTTGGAAAATATTTTCGAATTTTGTAAGTATAGTTTTTTAATTATCCACTTTGTTTTAAATAATTCTGTTTTAATGCATCTTCATTTTTCATCCAATTTGATTTGGATTTAAATTTGCTGATTAAATTTATGTTTTAGTTTGAAGGATTATTGTCATTAACATTGGCAAAGAAGATAAAATATTTTAATAATTCAAAACCATTACTTTTTATTGATGAAATCTGTATGAAATTTTCAACTTAGATTAAATGAAAGCGTTTGTTTTTCTCTGGCTTATCTTGATTTTAAATATTTTTAAACATTTGATTCTTATAAAAGTTGAATGAAAATTTGTTTATTTTAATAATTATTTTAAACCATTACTTTTTATTGATGAAATCTGTATGAAAATTTCAACTTAGATTAAATGAAGGCGTTTGTTTTTCTCTGGCTTATCTTGATTTTAAATATTTTTAAACATTTGATTCTTATAAAAGTTAAATGAAAATTTGTTTATTTTAATATTGCTTTGCGTTGGTTATTAAGTCGTATTTTCTAATTCATTTTTGTTGATAAATTGACAGTTAATCAATTTTATTTAAATTATAGTAGCTGGAAAAAGTCGATATCAATAAGTATTTATCTTGTCGAAAATTTTTTTTAATGAGATAATTTATTCTGATGTGAATATTTTGAATAACAAGTCTTGTCTAAAGATGTGAATGGCAAAGGTTAAATCAAGGGTCTCAAACACGCGGGCTGAATGGAGCCGAAACGAAGCACATGGATTTTGTAATTTAACTAAACATATCAGGGTTACGTGTTTTAATCATTGTATAAATATTTTAAGAAGTTCGGCTTCTGATAATATATCCTCGGGCTATGCTTTTACTCACATACAGCCTGTGTTAGACTTTGAGTTTGTTTAAATAATATGTATAGTGAATATCATCGAATTTATTCAGAATTATATACTTGGATGATTTGACTTGTGGTTATTTGTATTCATTATGATTATGGGTTTTTTCTTATTTTTAGAATCATGATTTAAACGATATTTATGGTGCAGGTTGAAATGAACTTCTGCCGTTGGCTAATGGGCAATTTGGTCGCACTTTAATGAGTAGGGTCTGTTATATATCTTATGATTATATCCATGAGGTATGCGAAAAAAAATTCCAAAGTTGTGTTCATCCAAGCAATCCCAGCGATCTTATCAAAAAGTTTCCGTTATACTTTTTTTGTAATGAATATCTCAAGCCTTTTTCTTTTCTACGAATTTTTCTAATAGATATTTTTAAAAACTAACAACCTTTGAGTTTCCGAAATCTAGTCCGATAAAATTAAATCAACTTCTAAACCGATAACCAAATCTGCAGTAATTTGCTTTTTTATGATATTCTGATAGAGGTTTAAATCTAGTTCAATAAGGATCATGATATTAATTTGACAAATAAATAATTTGTCTGATAAATTGTATTTTTTGTGTTTTGTAATTTAAATTGACCACAATCTTCTTTAATCAATTCAAGATAATAAAAGTAAATCTGTAAATAGAATTCCACTTAAATTCCTTCTCTAAACGCGATTTCTTATCCGTTTTCACAACGAAAATCCTCCAGCATCAAACCTAAAACTTTAATATATAGCGATAATTAATATATATTTTTTGTTTTGTTTAAAGAGCTAATACAAATCCAGTAACGCTTCAACTGGAAGTTAGAATCGAATATTTCTTTTTTATTCGTTTTGATCCTTTCTGTCGTTGCACAAATTCTCCATTGTCTCTCCTCACTCGTTTCTACTGAAAAAGAACATTCCCCGTCGAGATTGACGTAAAAGTATGACAACTGAAATCCCCTTCTTGACAATCGATTCACGCTACAACATAGTTTCTGTGTTTATTAGTTCACATTAAAATGTAATGTGTATATATTTTTAATTATTTAAATGAGATTAAGAATTTTTTATTGATTGACTATGAATCAGGTAATTTATTGATATTCACAAATCATCTGATTTATAGTCAATCAATAAAAAAATTGTTTATGTCATTGCAAAATGAAAAGCAATCAGAGGTGAAAAGTAGAGAAAGTTTTTTTAATAAAATTATTTAAATGTTCGCATGATGAATGTTAGATTGATGTTCATCGATGCGAATGATAGTGTGTCAGATGACACATTCCTTCCAAGTAGTAAATTAGACCAGCGAAAAAGAGCAGGGCAAATTAAGTGGTAGTTGTTAAAAGCGTAAGTCCTTCTATCGGCAACTAGAGAGAAAGCGAATATATTTCGAAGAGTATCACTGTGAGAGATCACCTCTTCAAGCATATCCACACATGCCATACAATACCAACGGCGAGTGCTGGACAACCTCACTCGCGGGTATGGCAGTGGAATAGCAATAGTCTTTTTTGGCAGCTGACATAACAGGCCCTAGATAATTTTGAAAAAAGACCTAGTTGCCAACAGTTTCAATACTTGAAATAGGTTTAATATCCCTAGTCAGACCCATCTTTAATTCATAAATTCCGTGTCTGACTTGGTTAACAACATTTTTAACAGCCATTTTAGTTAAAATCAAGTGCTCATACATTGACACTAGAGTTGACTTTAAAAAACCGACTCCAACCAGAGCCGTCTAATTCATTGACCTTAAATTCATCGATTTTGACACGAGTTGAAGTTTTCATGCATAATTAGCCTCAAACTTATGTTGTTTGAACGAAATTTGGTTTTTTGTTCGAAATTCAACTTGACCTTTGACTATATAGGCGCAGTAGTGGCATTTTTACCCTTGAATATTAGATTTTAACATTGGAATTGCATTTTTCATGCAAAATTGATTTTTAAAAAATATTGTTGTTTAACTGAAATCCGAATATTTAACCCACAATTTAAAATTAGGATGTTGGGCCAATACAAGGATTTGTTTAAATGGATCGGAAAACAGAACGCAGATTTAAAATCAGACCTATCAATACCAAATAAACAGACCTAGACTATGAGAAAAATGCAATTAAATATAATATCAAAAACATTAAAGTAAATTAAAATAATAACAAAATGCACTATAAGCACGAAATCAACACAAAAATAACAATATAACAAGGAAATTTGACCGAAAATAAATCAATTTATAAAATCAGCATTTTAATGGAAAAGCTGGTTGAAAATAAAATATTTCTAATCGGAATATAAATAAAATAAATTATCTATTTAATGCAAGAAAATAATAAAATTAGAGATAGATATTACAAGTAAAAATCAAAGTCAAATTTTTTTAACGCATCAAAAAGAACACGCAAGGTTAGGGTCACAAGATAGGTATAAATACCGATTCATTTTCACAAGATTTTAACACTGTTATAAACTTATCTCAATTTTTGTGAAATTTACGGAAGGCAGAAAGCTCGAAGATTTTTAATTCAACTTTCACGATAGGTACTCAAGCAAACTACAAGTAAGTCCCTGCTTGGGTGTATCCTCTTCAAGTGTGATGTTTATGCATGTATTGTAATGTATTGTAATGCCGAATTATATGCTTCAGAAGATCAGGTTTATTTATTTTTGTCGAAATTTTCCGGCCCACACCCAGCACATGCCACAAGTGATTAAAATCAGGCATACGATCAGAATGTGTAAGTGCGGTTCGCTCCGCCTATATTTCTGTGCCCGTGAAGGTCCATGTCGTGAGAAACGACGGATGCCAAACGTCAATATTTTCTTATAGTGGCGCTAGTTAGATTGGGTGGTAGTCTTTAGGCTGCACCACTTTCTTCCTTCGTCCGACATTTTGATTTAAATTTGTCTAACACATCGGCTTACAATCATCAACACCGAGTAGCTCAGCAAGCACTCATAAAATCATAATATAAACAAAATTTTCACATTAAGGCCAAATTGAGGTAAAGGGCGAGTAGGATGAACGCGAAATTGGTGCAACGGATATAATTAATAACGTTAAGAAAAATACTAAAGTAACTCATAGTTTCAAAATCAAATCGTAAACTCAAAATAAGAGCAACCAGAATAGGATTTAAAGTTTCGTAAATGTATTTAAAAACCAGGTTAAAACACGCTAGTGTTGTAATGCTCAAAATGAGCAAATTAGGGTTTAAAGTTTCTTCACTGTATCAAATTAAAAATCAGGCTAAAACATAAAAGAGTTATAAATTTCAAAATGAACAAGATAAGGTTTAAAGTTTATAACTGTACCACACTGACGAGCAGATTACAATAAAATCGCGTCCAAAAAACCTTAATATGAGCGAAATATACTAGTTTACTAAACTATAAAAATCAGTATATAACCAATCAATAACGATAATATTCAGCAATGATAGAAGAGTGGAATCAAATAGATGATTGCCAATCCCAAATGATAACAACGTAAACTAGCCTTAAATAATAATAAGTTGAAAAATAAATCGTCATTTCAGGATACACACCCATATAAATAACATAAAATCTCTAGATAAATAGGAATAACAGACAAAAATTTCGCTAATGATACGAAAGTCATAAACAATTTATTAAATCACAAAACAAAATAATAAAGTAATATGACCAACCTGTGGCACCCAAAACGTGAGAGATCCATAATTGTCACGATATAATAAAAATCGAAATACGCGTGTAAATTCCACTACCATTTGGCACAGACAAATCATTGTTCGACAATAGGATCCGATTAGACAGGATTGATAAGGAGCCAGAAAGATATAAGATCCACGGTGATTGTTAAGCATGAGCATGATGAGTAGGTTAGTTAATAAATAGTATCCAAATTTGATAGTATATTGAAACGTGTTCTATTGATAAGAAATGTGCAGATTGACCAGCCAACGTGAGTATCATGTCAAGTGGGTAGGCCGATCTATCGTTGACATACACAAAACGGTCCTACCTAGTTGATTAACATTAACCTTCCACATAATTCTAGAAGTTTTTTCTTGTCTCGCATACATTTTGTAAATAATAATTCGGAGTAGGAGGGCGCGACGAACATATTGCACTCGGGTGACCCAACCAGTCTAGAAGCATAATGAAGACAACCAACTCCCGAAGAGTTTCTTCAATAAGGAAAGCTAAGAATCCGACTGCAGTATCGACGGTAACCGTCAAAGAGGACCTTCCACACCAATCCGACCCCCAACTGGACGACACACCGAAACGATATGAAGAAAGTAATAATCAATTTTTATTTTTGATGCAATAAACACATTGAATTCACACAACCACACGATTTGAACCTATCACCAGTATGGATGCAAGAACCTCTAAATGCAGCATAGTCAGAGACGATTTCATAGGAAATTAGACGAGTGGTAATTTTGGAACGTTCAACTATACCAACCACCATTACTAACTTCATATGTCAACCCGAGATAAGAATTAATGTTATATTTCTCCGCAGGAACACGGCCGACAGAAGCAGCCATATGGTCAGACTAGAACTGAATTGCTATTCGCGTGGATCCGCAGCTGGCTGCACACTACCGGCTATGGGATGCCGGATACTCCTTATCCACCTTGGGAGATAGCAGTTGGCCCCTCCGAGCAGATTCTCGACAGGACAAGATAGAGGTGCCCAGTGTCGCAATTAAATGAGAACCCGGCCGGAACCCAGCTCGAGAAGCCCGACAACGAGCGGATTTCGCGCTGTACCGAATCGAAGCACTGGTCCGGAAATTCAAATGCAAGTAGCGAATGGCGAGGAGACGTCTGGAGAGAGTAAATGCGGCGATAGCCTCTGGAGAGATCCCGAGCACAGATTGATACGCTCAAGATTATGGCGTCTCCTACGAGCTACGAGATCATGTACTCATCCGAATGCAGGCGTCCACTGACATTGTATTACCGACCCACCTATTCAATGGCCCGATTCAACATCAAGATAGGAGATACGAGCATTCTTAACAATGCCTCCATCCAAGTCGAAGACATCGCAGCCAAGGCAGAAGCCACTTCAAGATAGAAAAGTTGGAAGACCATTCAGACGATAACTGCCAAAAATTGAAATTTGTCATAGTTTCAATAAAATTTAGTTTTAATAAAGAACTTTTTCTGTATTGTTATTAAGTGAAATAGAACCTTTAAGTTTTTAAACGCGATTTAATGTAAACACTAATAATTTCCAAATCCAAACGCCAATATAAATCAACAACTATCACGACTGAGTATAGCCTAAGATTCCTCAAATTGATAAGTTGAGTTCATGTTTTATATAGCACTCTTTAATTAAGACCTCATTAATAATTCCAAACTTCAACTTCTACCAACATTAACCGTATAATGCTCACTAATATTTTATACTTCAAGCATGGAAGCCATTTAAGTAATAAACCAGGAGTTATCACAATTACGTTCAACCAATTTGGATCTTCATCAACAATTGCTACAAATAATTAAGGAATATAAGGAGATCAAATCCACTTGGATTAAACCTGAGCGGGCGAGGAAGATCTACCAGAAAAAGGATGCAGCACAACGCGGCTGGCAGGAATAGAAGTAACTGACACAAGCATTGCGTACCCAGATACGAGGTCTGCAAGTGGCATTGACTGCCAGCTAAGAAGGCAATTCAGTCACATATCTGTTAGTCTTCGCCCAAGCTCAATTATCCTACCGAGACCGAGGAACAATGAGCAACCGCCCTCACTCTAGACCAGGAAGATCGGAACGGAAACTTCGACGACTTCTCTAAATGACATCAAGGGAAATGGAAAACTAAATCCATCAAATACTGAAATTAGCTTATAAACTATGTTCGAATACTAAAAGTGAATGTGTTAAAAAATAATATGATTAATAGAACTTTCTAGTTGTTTTTTAATTAATTTGATCGTCGATAAATAGATAATAGAATTAGGAAAGATATAAAGTATACAGCATGTGAAAGTTAGGGACCTAAAAGAGTAAGTCACCTTCTAATGGTAGCTCGCTGAACCCAGCTGTAGACCGGGCCTTAGCAGTTTTAGAAATAAAGCTCACCTTTGGCGGTCACAGAACCATTGATTACATTACCAACGTTGCCTAGTAACGGATAACCAGTGGAGGGTAGAAATATTGTATGTCAAGGGTTCTAGGTCAGACGATTCACGAACCCCACAACGATTACTCAATTAAAAAAAATTCAAAATGACGATTACATAAATGTTGAATTTCATTTTATTTAAATATCGTAGTTGTGGAAGAGCTTAGATTGTTAGATTTAACGATTGTGATTTTTTATTCAATGGATTCAGATGAGTTGATGCTATTTGATTGAGAACGAGAATGCTTGCGTCAGAATTTACCCAGGCTTTTCCATTTAATTGTTCACTATAACCTAAACCCAACGCTGCTATCAAATATCCCAAAACTAGACCATCAAACAAAAGGCTATGATATTCATCCATAGAACGTTCTTGAATATTTGTTGGGATTTTATCAAATGCATCTTTAATATGACTTGGAATTGTAGCATTTAACATTTCAATCCAACGAAGAGTTTTTCCCGCTTCACTTTTATCGAATTGTGCAGCTAATTTTTCTTGAAGTTGTATTTCGATTTCTTGAATCATTCCTACAGCTTCTTGAACATTATGATTATAAGAAACTTCGACTTCCCTTTCGTGTTCGCTTTGTGCAGCTTGAGGATGAATAATATGAAATGTAATTCCAGCTTGTGGTTTAAGAGTAGATAAAGCTTCTCGAGCTGCAGTAGCTTCTTTAGTTAAACGAGTCACAACTCTACACGAAACATCGTATTGATAAAGAGCGTGAGACAATTCACGTTTAAGAGCCTGTTTCTCTTGCTTCATCGTAAATTGTTGAAGAATCAAAGCATCCCATTCATCCTGAAAAGATTTCAATAAAGCTGGAATGGATATAAAACTGGGTGGTTTCGGTTTCACGTGCATTGGAACTCTAATTTCAATCAAATCATCTCCAGAAAACTGTACCCCAGTGACTGGATCTAGATCACTGGTTGTTAAGTATTTTTCAATTAACCTTTTTTCATAAACATGCCCTGATAATCTATTAAGAACTGGAACTTCAGGAATTTCATTAGAAATCGAACATATTAACGACATTTTAAAGAACATTTAAACAGTTTAAAGAGCCAAAACTCATTTATTTGAAATATTACACTTTTTAAATTACTTTTATTCACAATTACAAATTTATTTTCAAATCTATTTGTTTTCGGACCTTACTTAAACAACAAAATTACAATTACAAAAATTACAAAATATTACACATATTTCAAATAAAAAAAGTCTATCCAAGCGAAGTCTTTTTTTTATATTGATTTTAAAGAATAAATTTTATTTGTATTTTTCTGGCATTAATTTTAATTATTGTTGTTACTCGGAGAAAAGACTCAAATTTTGAATCCATTCTCCAAGTTACTAAACTACATGGGGCTAAGGGAACAAACTAACCAAATTCTCAACATCCTCCCCCCTTGACCACGTCAACATCAACAACTTTATCTTCGAGCGGGAATATCTTCGAGATGAGTCTGCACTTTACCTATCCATCTACTCGAATTTTCAAAACTCTGACTCTACCATCTTGACCAGGAATAACCTCACATATCTGTGCAAGTGGCCATTTCCCATCATAAGTGGACTTTTCCTACAGCCATACTATATCTCCAACTGCGATATTATTCTTTTCATTCCACCACTTACGCCTAGTGCTCCATAATGTGAATATCTCTCTCTTCCAACGTTCCCAAAAGTGATCAGTTACTTCCAAAATCCTTCTCCATCTCCTTCTATAAGACGCACCATTTTTTGGGTTCAATATTTCATCTCCGGTCTGTGTTTGCTTGAGCAACAGGAAATGATTTGGTGTCAAGACCAGATCTTCTTTGCTATCTGAGCATTGAGTTGTCAACGGTCGAGCGTTCAATAGGATTTCTACCTTGATAAAAACACTATTAAATTCCTCATCAGAGACATCAGTGCTCCCGACAATAACTTGTAAAGCTTTCTTTGCTGACTTTATCAAGCCCTCAAAAACTCCAAAATTTGCCGCAAGGGTGGATTAAAAATCCATCTAATATTATTTTCAAACATGACTTTATTGACCTTGTAACTATCCACTTTAATTTCTTGAACTTTGTTTGTAGCGCCAACAAAGTTGGTACCGTTATCCGACAGGATCATCAACGGCTTCCCTCTCCTTCCCGTAAAACGGATGAACGCACGAATGAATGCATCTGTGTTTAATACATACGCTACTTCCAAATGAACCGCTCTAGTTTGGAGACACGTAAATAAACACATATATCTCTTTTGTCTCGTTTTCCCCCTTCCCTGAATGGTTTCAAACGGGCCGGCAAAATCTACCGTTATTCTCGCAAATGCCTGTAAAGGTTCCTGAAACCTGAATAATGGTAATGGGGCCATAATCTACTCCATTCCTTTTGCCTTTCGCCTTCTACATTCAAAACACTCTTTGATACATTTCTTAATCAACTTTCTCGCACAAACCACCCAGTATTCCGGTTTAATTCTCCCAGAGTGTGATTGACACCTGCATAATGCTTGTTCTTTACGTGTAATTCTCTTATTATAAGCCTCGCTATCCAACTCTCATCGCTCAAAATAATGAGATATTTAGTGTTATTTTCCAAAAATTCAGCATTTACTATCCTGCTGTCACTTCTAACGATTCCATCATCATCCACATGACCTTGGTATATTGTGTTAAATAACCTTGCTCTATTACAAAACATGACTTTGGCCCATTGCATACTGGTGGGTTACTGGGTTTTGCTATTTGTTTGAATCTTCCTATAGTTGCCCCGGTAACACCATATAAATATTTCTAGCTATTTCTAGGGTATTTCGAGAGCGATGTAGACAGTAATTTCTTTGGTCATATCCTAAGTTGAATATCTTTAGCGATTTTACAATTGTTAAACCAACTACCAGGTAAATGTAGAATAGATGTATTGAAAACGCCACTTACAATTGAAATTTTAACTTCGATTTCCTAGGAAATCACTAATGACCGAGACTACTTTAAGGAAACTCCAAAAAGTCATCTTTGAATGAGAATTTGATAGACCTTACTTTCCACAAAATGGTTGTGATAGTTTAATTACGAATAATGATTAAATAAAAATTAAGAACAATTAAAAACAAACAAAAATTTAAATATATGGGTACAATCTGTCACATTTAAAAACAAAACAAAATTGAAATATAGTTACAATCTGTCTATAGCCTATGTCATCAATACCACCGAATCCTGACAACGATCTCGAAGCTATAGTTAAGACATCAATTACTTGGAAATTTCTGCTAAAATCATCAAATTATTAGGGTTAAATAATATCTGTTTCTACGAATCGTTTGATTAGGGGTCATCATAAATGGTCCGCCCAAAAATTTCTAGATAACTTGCGATTGGATTCATGCTGAATATTTAACTCAATCAAAATTTCCGAGTTAAAAGAGCTCCTATCTGGCGAACTTTCATGAGGCGTGTCAAGAATCATGGTTAACTTATCCATTCCTGAGCGTCCATAAGTCAGAACAGCTATTGTTAAATGTTTTATCGAAAATAACATGGGGCTAAATTATCAGTTAAGTAAATCATAATTACATTATCAATTTATAAAAAAAAATTAATAAATGGTTTAAGAGTTTATTTGAGGGATATTATTAGGTACAAGTACTTTATTTACATCAAGAATT
This sequence comes from Schmidtea mediterranea, assembly GCA_022537955.1. Lineage (NCBI taxonomy): Eukaryota > Metazoa > Platyhelminthes > Tricladida > Dugesiidae > Schmidtea > Schmidtea mediterranea. Next base: position 16,311,081 of record CM039682.1, read on the forward strand.
AATATTACTTGTCTCATCCAAAGCAGGTTCCACAATTTCCACCTGGGGTAGCGACAATTCATCGTTGTTGAGGGATTTATCGAGCATTCTGGCAAACGGAAAAAAAATACTATTCCACTTATCGATTTATTTATACGGACTATTGAGTGTGCTTTGCACACTGTCTATCGGTGTGTTGGACGGTGGTAGTAATGATCGCCGGTAAGATGATAGAAAATCGACATTCGGATGGATTGTTCTAATCTGACGATTAGACATCCGCTTGGACTTCATGCCGTGATATTAAATAGTGGTATACATTAGATATGTCTTTATTTTCTGAATGATAATTCGAATTCGGAATTGAAAATCGGGTAAGTTTTTATTTTTTTTCTGGATGCTATCATCGGAAAACCCGCATGTGTTATTGCCAACTTCACAATTTCACTGCGAGTGTTCCCATGTTATTTCCAATATTCGGCATTTCATTTTATTTTACTAATATTTAATTAATTTATTCCTCGTAGTTAGACGTTTCCGTGATGTTGTAAATTTTGAATGATCAGAGACGTCTTCCGATCAGCAAGTATTGGGTATTATTTTATTGACTGATACTTCTTCTTAATGAATCTTTATGGTGTTAAGATTTTTTCTTTGTTCAACTATTTAGCTATTGTTCACCCACGTGATTACGAGCTACGGTAATGTTAAACGGTTTTATTTTATATCATTACTAGTTTAATTACTCAACTCTAGGAAATGTCAGCGACTTAGGCTTCTGGCAAATTGCGGATTTAGTGATGACGATGGTCGAGATTTGGAAATCATTTATGGGCTATGAACTCATCGAATAATTTCGGTCAAAAGTTAAATGATTGGACAGTGGTACAGGTATCAAACATGGGAAGCCGGTGTCGTAGTACTACCCGCTGATGCTGAAGTGGTTCAAAGGGGACAGATAGTAGGTGGATTATTACATCAGTTCAGTTGGCTGTTCAAGAGGAGTTGGATAATTTTATTTTATTTGGTTTACAATAAACTTTCCTCTACTTTATCAGTGTTTGTATTTTAAATTTAATTATTTAGGTTAATTTACTTTTATGCGGGAGCCACTTTCGATCAACAGTTGGGCTTTGTAATGACTACCTTTTATTTATAAGGGAGTTTTGAAAAGGTTCTTCTATCATTTCTACTAATAAGATATACTCTGGTTTGGAACTTGCTTAAATCTACTACTTTACTGGGAGTTCGTGGTAATTCGTTTAATAAAATTATTATTCCTCGTCTAAATTCGCATTTGAGTTAAATTCATAAAATTAATTGATTTAATTTCATAGCAGTGATTTCATATTAATTTTATTCCCCGTCACCTTTCCCTTTAATAAGCCTTAAACGCATTTTATGTTCATATTGTATTTAATGAGTGCCCACTGGACTACTCAGTGTGGTGATTTTGAGCCGTATGTAGATCAGTTTAGGTCGAATTTAAAGAAAACTAGAAACGAGGAAGTAGCCAAAAGACCTTTTCCTTATTTCTCCTTTCTTCTATACAGGATAATATTGACGTTCCAATCCCTGCGTTCCGCACGCCGGGTCTTCACGGGCACAGATCATCGGCGATATTCCACGCACTTACACGAATCTGAATAATATGTGGATTTTACTAACTTGTGATGTGTCTTGGCTGTGGGCCGGAAAAATTTCGACAAATAAAATGAATAATTGATGAAAAATAAGCTGATTTTAGGTTTTATAAATATTTATTAAAATATTAATAATAATATACCAAATTACTTGCTAAAGCACAACATCATACCAAATAAAAATACTACTCTCCCCACGCCGACATCCAAGCAGAGCTCCAATGAGGTTGCGAGGACGAGACGTGGAGAGAGAGTTTCCAAATAAAACTCTCACTCACCTAAAATAGATTTAAAAGTATCGAGTGATTTCAAAAAATTCAAAAACAATATTTTACGCTTAAAAAACGATTAAAATTGTGTAAAAATGAATCGGTATATATACCTATTTTTTGTCCTTAACCTCGTGTGTTCTTTTTGATTTAGTAAAACAAAATTCGACCTTGATATTTTCTAGTGTATTCTAATCTTAATTTTTATTATTTTCTAATTTATTTTGAAAATTTTTTATTTGAAATTTTTATTGAATTATTTCTAATTCGAATTCTTTGATTTAAATTTCATTTTCATGAAATTTTCATTTTTGTTAAATTATCAAATTTCGGTCGAATTTGTTGGGTTTTCGTGTTATATTTATATCGTGCGGATCTTGTTGCATTTTGTTATTATTTTAATTTATTTTTATGTTTATTATTTTATATGTAATTGCTTTTCTCTCATATTTTGCTAGGTTTAATTGATATTTTCATAGGTTTGAATTTAAAGCTGCATGTTATATTTGCATGTGTGTTACCGATTCATTTAAACATTTACAAGGCCGTTTGTGTTCTGGCCCAACAATACTATGAAATTGGCTAGTCAATTTTGTTTTTCGCGTCTGTGTGCACGATTGTAGTTTCTTGATTGTTTGCGTGTGCACATAGACGCGAAGCAATGGTAAATTATAAAATTAATAAAAATTAAAAATGGTTAATATATGGAATTAATATATGGTTAATATATGGAATTTACGAGTTTTTATAGTTTGTTTTATCGGATTATTATACTATTTTGTTGAAGTTATTTTTATGAATTTACATCTTTTATGTTTTAATTTCAATTCTATGAAATTGGCTGATTTTTTTTACGAAGTTGGATTTTATGTTATGGATGATAAAATAAAGAATTTGTTTCAAATTTAAGATTTTGTTCTAATGAAATTGTTCAGAAAATAGTACTTATTGCATGAAAATTTGTTAAATTAACTAAATAGTTAGATTTTTGAATTTTAGAAGGCATAATTCATGGTGTCTAAGCTGAACTAACGAAAAAGATAAACAATCATACACTCCAAAGTCCAAGATTTGCAATTAGAAAGAACTAATTTACGATAGCAAACCTAAAATAAAAACAACAGGCAATATAATAAAAAGAGCAATTCCGTGAAACAATGTTATTTTTACGTACGTCTTGGTAAAAATGTTCAGAAAGACCGTCCTGATTGTTAATTCCAAAATGCACAAGGTCTTATTATGCTGGACATTTGTATTTTCTACCAACAAAAAATTCTTGTGCACCATGTTGAGGATTTTTTAACTTCGATCAACATTCGTTTTCAAAAACTTTTAGAACCGGCTGGATAAATAGTCAAACTAGCTGGTTGCTCAGACTTATTTAAGGTCACCTGATATTACTTGTGTCATCTGAAAATCGGATCAAATCATGTTTCATTAATTTTCTTGTGAATTCTGGTTCTTGCTTGCCCGTATTACCCGTTAAATTATTTAAACATTTTTCAGTTATTCAGAGTTGTCAGTGGTAAAAGGCTTTTTAGTTCCATATACGGCCATATATGAATTTGCTTCAAACTTCCACTAACTGCAAATAATTTTGTTTGGACTTTTTCTGTAGCACAAGTTATCGTTTCAGATTTTCTTGCTCACTATAGATTTCTCGTCGATTGTCAATCCAGATCACTAACCACGTCGGATCTATGAATCAGACTAACCAAAAGAAGTCATCAACCTTCAATCATACTATGACAACCAGGGTTTATCTCCAACCAAAATGTTGAAATAATTTCATGGAACTTATTACAGAACCAATTCTCCAGACTTTTAGAAGATGAATTACAAGAAATATCAACAAATGTTGCTCAGCATATCATTCAAACCAATCCAGGCCCCAGTAGTTTGCGAGACGTCGCGAATTATCACAGGAAAAATGGAGATCGCAGAGACAGTATTTCGAGAGATGGGAAAAAACGGGAATTACACACATGCCAAATTCTCCATGGCCATCGGAAATACACACGGTACGTAAAAGCGACGGATCTTTGAGACCTTGTGGTAACTATATGAAGTTATTATATATGCAATACTCGATGCTTACCCGATACCTCTTATTCATGATATCACGAACAGATTTGAAGGATGACTTGAGAAAAGCCTACCATCAAGTACCAGCGGAACCCAAAGACTGTAATAATGACTTTTTTCGGTTTATTTTAATAGCTTCGTATTTCTTTTGAATTACGTAATGCGGAACACACCTATCAAGGGCTCATCAACTAGGTGCTGGTGGCTATTTCCCCTGTGGTAGTTTTGGTAATTCAATAAGTTAAAGAATAACGAACTAGAAATCTCCATATTTTTGTATCTCATCTTACATTTAAATATTTTTACACATATTAAACAAACATACATAATTTAGAAACATTCTATATTTAAAATCAACGAATTTGTAGTTTGATTTTTTTAGGTAATTTCAGACGCATGGTTGCTACAGTAGTGTGCGTCGATGACATCATCATAGGATCCACCTCAGGTGACAGAAACATTAATTAATTGTTAGAGATTTTTCTTCAACTTGAAAATCAAAATCTACGCATGGAATCAGGCCAAAATTTATTAAAACCCTTACCAGAAAAGGTCAAGGACTTTCGCAAACCTCATACGCTAACACAATTATGCATAATTGTATGTAGGATTAACTTTTATCACAAATTTATTAAGAACCGTTCTGATATTCTGGCACCTCTTACTGCGATCATTCGCGGTCCTAAGATTGATATCGTAACTTCTAGAAATTAAAGAAAAGATGCCTTTAGTAAATTCAAATAGGCATTGGTAGACGCGGTCGCACTAGAGTTTCCAACACAAAATTCGGAATTAAATCTTACAAAAGACGCTTTTGACATAGCTATTGAAGCATCATTACATCAAGTCATCAACGGAGAAAGCTTCTAACTGGCGTTTTTACACAAAAACTCACTCAATGCCAACGCAAATATTCGACGTTCGCCAGAGAGCTCTTGGGAATCATTGAGTCAATAAAATATTTTCACTATGTTAGAAGACCAGCCGTTTGTAATTTATACTGGCCACAAACCACTGACATACTTGCCAATGATAACCAAGACATTCCCTAGACAACATCAACAACTTAGCTCTATAACCGATTTCGATTGCCAAATCAATTTATTCAAGGTCTCTACAATATTGTAGCTGATTGTTTATCACTAGGTATTTCAGCGGTAATATCAAGCACAGGTTTGATAACAACGGATCAATTAAAGAACAACTTCCTCTCAAAAGGCAAGTTGATGATATTCCTTATGATGCTTTAATTCTAGGTGCAACTCGCCCTGTCTTGGAAATTCGGCGATACATAATGTTCAGTTCATTCCAGGATTTGCATCACCCATGAATTCGTGGGACATTTCATTACGGATCATGATACTCAATTCAAATCCCATATATTCATGAACTTATCAAAGTCATACGGGTTTAAACGAGTTCGAACAACAGCCCATTACCCCCAGGCAAATGGGCTAGTCGAGGGGTAACATCGCACCTTAAAGAATTCACTGAGGACACTAACAAATAAATGCGATTGGATAAGAGCGCTGCGACTAGTACTGCTAGGATGGAGAAAAACATATACCAATACAACTAAAGCTTCTCCAGCTCAAAGGTTATTTGGCACGTCTACAGTAATACCAGGAAATCTTTTACAGAGTCCATAATCAGCAACATCCGATGAGTTCAAAGCACTTCGTACAATAACAGCGCATTGATACATAAATGGTGAAATATGTGAGTCATAGTGATTAAATCATAATCCCCTAAAATAAACATTCAATCAGATTATTTAATTAAATAACTATTACCTCATTATTGTTTCTGTATACAGCATTTGGCAAAGATTTATGATAGCAAACTGATGATGAGGATAATTTCCTCGAAATATATTTATTTTATTTGGTTTTCTCGTGTTTTCATAATAATAATTATATCATTATTATAGTTATCGATATTTAAAATAATCTGTAATCACAATTTAACATCTATTTCATATTACTAGAAAATCCTATAACCAACCCACTTATAAATTACATTACTATAAATAATTTTAATTGACGACAATTAAAGACTAATTAATGAATGTATGTAAATCTGTTAAATAGTGCAAAGCACAATTTATTTATTGATTCACTAAATAATTGATAGCGGTGGCATACACTGTTATCAATTATTTAGTGAATCAATAAATAAATTGTGCTTTGCACTATTTAACATACATTCATTAATTAGTCTTTAATTGTCGTCAATTAAAATTATTTATAGTAATGTAATTTATAAGTGGGTTGGTTATAGGTTTTTCTAGTAATATGAAATAGATGTTAAATTGTAATTACAGATTATTTTAAATATCGATAACTATAATAATGCAGTTCTTAATAATCTAATAATTAAACAAAAAAGATCACGTAGTATTTGAATATTTAAAACTAATATATTTAAAATAGCATGTGTTTCTAATGATAACTTATAATAATATATATTTTGAAATTGAAATCCTATATTCTAGTGTTGTCATATAAAAATTAATCAAAATTTGATAACTTGAATTAATTGCGGAAAATCAAAAAATGGGAGGAAATATGAACGGTTGGTTATTGATAAAACATAAAAAATTAATGTTTTTGGCGCTATTGAAAGTTATTGTAGGTTAAAACATAATTAAATAGATCAATTAAATTAGGTCATTAATAATCAAAGTTTGATAAATAAAATTTTGACAATTATCATAAATTTCAAATAGCATTTTAAGTTATTAATTAATGAAAATCTGAGAATCATGGTGGTATTTCATCAAAACTGCTATCATTTGTCAAGTAAGCTTACATAAAGGCTCCTAATTCTCCACAGATTTGCATTCTCTTAGAAGAAATAACTAAAATAGAACTGTTAAAATCGAAGCACAGTAATAATAGTTTAAAAGTCTTATCCGTCGAAAATAATCTTCATGTTGGAAAAAGTTACTAGGTTGTAAATCGAAGAAACAAATTTGTTGATTTTTCATTTTCTAAAAATACAAATTTCTAATATAATTTTTACCTATTATATTATATTTCGCAACTTTTTTGCAAATAGTATACATCAAGTATTCGCTTTTTTCATCCGAACTTTTGCTACTGGTGGTTGCTCTTTTCGCCATTAATTCTATATTATCTCACGGCTATATTAATAGACCCCTTTTCTCATGTTATTTGTCATGTACTTCATATGTACGTCATGTACTCTGTAAAATTTTTCAATGACAATCCACATAAACCGATATCACCAAAGTTCCAATTTGTCCATTAAAACAATTTAATTCTGACTGGAATGAGCTAAGTGAGAAAAAATTCATTCAATGTTCTAATCGGATCAAAAATCATGTTGACAGTTGACTTTGAGAGTAAAGGCCAAAGTGATATAATTTGTTAATTTACCCTTTTGTTGGGCCAAGACTGAGTTTGATTAAATGAATCGGAAATAACACGCAAATACACAAATGCAAATTTAAAATCAGACCTATTAACACCAAGTAGAACACCCTAAAATATGATAGAAATATAATTAAATATAAAATCGAAAAACATAAAAGTAAATAAAATTCTATACAAATGCACAATGAACCGCACGAAATTAACATAGAGATAACATGAAAATTTGACCGAAAATATGTTAATTTATAAAACCAGCAATTTAACGAATAAAACTGGTTAAAAATAAAATATTTCTGGTTAGAAATATTTAATTAAAAAATAATAAAAATAAATTATCTATTTAAAGTAAGAAAATGACAATTTTAGAATTAGATATTACAATTAAAATCAAAGTCAAATTTTGTTTTATTGCATCAAAAAGAACATGCAAGGTTAGGGTCACAAAATAGGTATATATACCGTTTCATTTTTACAGAACTTAATCACTTTTTCCTTGTGAAAACTATTTTTCTGACGAAAAGTTATAAACCGCTTTTCTTTTGGAAAATATCTTTGCATTGAGAACTATTCAGCGAGAACTGTCGACGAAATTTTTGAAGATTGACTTACACGAACCGTCTCAAGTAAACTGCAAGTAAGTCCTTATTTGAGCGTGTCCTCTGCAAGTATGATGTATGTGAATGCTAATGTATTGGTTATGTCATAATCGTCAATTATATGCTTTATTTTATTTTTGTCAAAATTTTTCGGTTCATATCCAGCAGATACCGCAGGTTAATAAATCAAACACACTATCAGATTGTGTAAGAGAGGTTGAATTCCAAATCATCACGACGTCTGAAAATATAACTACCTAAATCAACTATTCCTATGGACATGGATTTACGAATCAGATGACATCAATATTATTTTCTTTTAGCGGATAACCAACCATGGGGAGCAGAATCCTGGCGTGACGAGGATAGAGTAGCCATTCGTGTGGCCCCCAACATGGTGGCACAATATCGGCAATCGTTGTGGGATGCCGGTTACAGTTTAGCCACGCTAGGAGACGATAGTTGACCGATCAGAGATAAATCCAGAGAAGATGAGATCGAATTACCTAGCTTCACTATCAAGCGCGAACCCTGTTCGAGAAGTGCTCCAGCACGCGGAATTCTCACAATACCGACTGAAAGAGCTCGTAAGGGAATTCCAGTGGAAAGTTCGAATGGCCCGAAGGCATCTAGAGAGGATAAATACGGCTATTGAAATAGGAGAATTACAAAGCACCGATGGGTACACGTCGGACTATGGTGTGTCATTTAGCTAAATGACCCAGCGCTGACTCGAATGCAGGCGCCCACCAATGTAATACTCTCGGCACAATTATAGAATGGACCGATTCAACACCGGATAGTCGACAGGAGATACGAGCATTCATACCAGAGCCACCACCCGGTGAGGGATTGAAGACAAAGAATACCATATTGAGAGTATTCCACAAATCTCAATGGACGTATCTTAGTTTGCTTAATAAATCTTAGTTTAGTGCGATTGACTCGTTTACAATTTTTATCATTAATACAAAATGTAATTCATGTTCACAAAAAAAGAAAGAAACCCAAACCTCATTAATACAAAATATAAATAATGTTCACAAAAAGAAAAAATCCATACTAATCAATAGAGAACATAACCTTACTTAAATCATTTTCGAAACCAGATGTCAATACTTTCAGGTTAAGAGATAAATGATAAAAATAAAAAGACGACTGCATCGACTGTCTCGTTATACATCACTAAAACCGAACTTCATCAGAAACTTTTACATTTTACAATTATATATTAATTTCAGATATGAACACCATTCACGCCATTGGTCAGAAAATGACCCAGCTGTGAAAAATTAATGTAGATCTCCACAACCAATTATTGCAGATGAGTAAAGAATGTCAAACCATAAAATCAACCCGGATCGAACCGCGACGCGTAAAGAAATTATATCAAAAAGTTAACGCTACTCAACGCGGTTGGTAGGAAAAGCGACAGATGGTACAGGCCTTGCGCACCAAAATTCGTGGTTTAGAGGTAGCGTTAACTGCTATCCAGGAGGGCAACGCAGTTACCTACCAACTAGTTTTGGTCTCACCTTAACTGGCCTACCGTGAGCGGGAAGAATCCACCCAGGTGACAAAGATCAACCGACCCTATTCGCGTCCTGGAAGGTCCGAGCGTCGACGACGCCTACAAGCAGCGAAAAGACCCAAGGAAAATTCGGGGGATAGATCGAGTAATTTAAACGAACATTTGACTAATAAATGATTACGATGTTAAATAAATAGTGTTGTCTCACGAACTGATGGTTATTTTATTCAATTTTAATTTAATGAGTGATAGAGTTTTCATTAACGAGGAGTAAACGTAGGAAATTCATCTTTTGAAAGTTAGGGTCCGAAAAGCATAAGCCGACTACATGCCTTCTAACGGCAGCTTGCTGAACCCAACTGGAGAACGGGCCTTAGGAGTTTTTGAAATAAAGCTCACATTTGACGTTCTCAGAACCATTGGTTACATTAGCAACGTTGCCTAGCAACGGGTAACCATTGAAAGGTGGAAAAGTTTTATGTCAAGGGTTCAAGTTTTAAACCCACCATTTTGAACTCGATTTATGTTTAAAGTGGTTAGTAGGCAACTTGTATTTATTCTAAGATAGTTAAATTAAAGAATGGGTTCTCAGAGTGTGCCATGCAGTACGAAGAGATTTGCCAGTGACTTAACAAATTCTAAAAATATTTATGTTAACTATTCTTATATAATTACTCTTGAACTTTATTAAGCGATATTTAACAAATGTGAATATAATTGTAATTTAATAAAATGATATATCCTAGTACATATCTATTTATTTTATGTCACATAAATTATTTGCGTAAATTTATCATAAAATAGCGTATTTATTGTTACCGTTTAACTTTTAACGTTAAGTTTTTAGGTGTACCGCATAAACTTTTTTTCAAGTTAGTGTTCTGTAACTTATCCCAGCACTGAATTAAAGTAATGGTTATATTCGATATTTTATTTATTTATTTATCACAATATGATTTATGTTTTATAATCTTTTAACGTGTGGTACTTTTTTCAGAGTGAGGAAGGATGTTTTTCACAGAATTCGCAAAAGTATGCCTCTTTACTTTTTTATTATGTTTCACTATATTTCCTTTATGAATCTGGTTGTAAAATGTGAAGTTTTCCATTAAGTTGACTTTCTAGATTTGATGTTGAAACCTCTACTAAATACCTCTAGATTATGTATCTTGTCTGAAATCTCACTCTAAGAAAACCACTAATTTATTTATAAAACGAATATATCTTTTTGGTTTCACGCCCTTCCTGACACAGAAAATAAGAAATGCACGAATTAATTGAACATATACCAAACTGCGATGAGATAAATTCTCTTATAATCCAAGTTGATATGTAAATCAACTTACTGGATTTTGTTTTTTGTAAAAAATCAATGGATTTTAGGGATATTTCAAAATTATTTTTAAGACTTGAATTATGATTTCAAAAGGAAATGAGATCAGTATTCAAGCTGTTAAATATGACTTTTGTTCCATAATTATATATATATAACATAATCAAGGACCCTAAGCACTTACTAAGTATGGTGTCCTAACATCCAACTTTTATATACACATGCTATAACCTATACATCATACATCATGTAACTATGATGATGTAAGTTATAACATGTACGAGTATGATGTAAACAGATATGAAACTAGTAACTTATAAATTTTATAAATCAGACATTTCGTTTCCTAGACTTTGAAAGTTCAAAAATCATTGATTATAACGTCAAAATCTACTGAAGTAAGAATATCTGCGTCGATGCAGCGTAGAGACAGAGAGTCCAATCTTTTCTGCTTCATTCTTGTTCTACATAGGTTTTCCAGTCTCTTTATCTGTGAAGAGGATCGCTCAGCAGAAACATTTGTTAGCAAGAAGGAAAGGAACAATATATATTATAAGATTGGTATTTTAGGACTGAATCTTTTCTACATTTATACGAAAATGATACTGGAGCCTATCGAACGATTCGAAAAAATAGAACAAACTTACCTAAGTTATCATTAAAATTAAGAAAATTAGAATTTCAAATTTCAAACACCAACCAAATGATTTATTTCAAATAGATAGACTAACGAGAAGTATTTGTGTTTCAACCATTGATGAATTTTGTATGACCGAAATGGGAAAAGGGATATGCGAACTAATCAAGAGCAAATAAATTTAAATGCTGTTCTTGAATATAATAAACAAATGGGTTGCATTGACAAATTTGATATGGAAGTTTCATTTTCTGAATGCGTGCTAAAATCAGCAAAAAGGTATCGTAAAATATTCTTTCACTTGTTCGATATCTGCGTTCACGATTCACATAAGATTCGTGATCACATTCATGCTAGAACAACTTCGTTTTGACTTCAAACTAAATTGTAATTTTTTAACTTCCATATTATAAAAATTTTCCCCGTTCAAGCCATTGAATAGTTGTGATGTAAATAGCAATATGTGATACATTACTGCTTATGCCGTTAAATGGTTTAGTTCATCTTGGTAAAAATGAAGAAATGATACATGAACATAATCTTATCAATTTATTTAATGAAATATTATCCACTTGATATTGTGAAAGGATGCCCTTTCTTCATAGTTGAGAATTATATAGTGTAATTCAATTATTGGATTCTTAAAATTACTTCTTTGTATAGAAGTATAATACGCACCCTTATTTTTACTGACTAAAATGTTAAAAAATGCGTATTATAGTCAAGATTTTACTGTACATAGATATTAAAAATGCAAGGAAAGATCTATGTTAACATCCGAATTGTAAAAAACGTTGCATTTGGTGTCAAAAACTTGTTCTGGCTATTAATAATTGTTAGAAATATAAAAGTGTGGGGCCTCGGAAAAAATACCCAAAGTCCCAACCTCTGAGCCTGCCCTGCTATTTATTATTAATTTTTTCTTAAGTTGCCACTTACCCCTATACCACCTTATTGCTTCATAACCTACTAACGGACCCTGTGAAGCTTCAGCACCCTCTTTTGGAACCACTGCCCAAAGAATCATTAATTACTACATACATTATAGGGAACTTAAATGAGGTGTTGTTTGTTTTAAAAATGATTACTTTTTTTAGGATCTTTTAGGACTTACCAAATGTTCTGGGACAGGATTTTCGGATAATTCTATTTCTTTAGTAGAATATTTATCAGTTACTTGAAGCCGATGAATTTCATAATAATTGGCATGACTCACTGCTAATTTATATAATAATAAATTGCCAATCATAATTAGTCGAAACAGAGATTGTAATTATACGGTTTTGTAGTGATATGTTAATGAAAAAATTTATTATAATTCTTGCTATTTCACTGTTGAGAAAGAAAAATTTTCAAAAATCAGCAGCTCACGAATTTGTTTGAAATTAGGAATATTATTTATGAAGCAAAAAATTTACAAGTTAATACTGGATAGCTGTGAAAGGGAAGCTGAAAGCAAAAGAAAACTTTATACAAAGAATAAAAAATTATTGTGCAAATAACTTATCTGGTGAAATTAAAAATTACGTTAAAAACAGATGAAACTCAAGTGGATTCTGGCATTGTTCAATGAGAATAATAAATAATTTCTTTCACCAAGGGTGTGTAAGTATCATAATACTCATATTTCAATACACAGCGATACCTAGCAAGTGTTCTCAACCTTTGATCTTGAGGGCTATCTAGTAGATGATCTGCTAATCAAGGTCTTGAAATTTCGGTTTAAATTTTCATAACACAGTTTGTATATCTTATAAAAAGAACCACAATTAAATACAAAAAATTATATTAAAGTGAAAACTTTGTTTTAGTCAGGCATAAGTTAAATAATTTAAATGAAATTTACGTATACAACAATATTTCTATATTGTGAGTCAGAATAGTTTCGTCTATAACTGAATCATCCACCTTTGATCTTCAAAGATTCATCAAATAGTAGTTTGACAAAGATAACAGTTTCGTGATTTTTAAAGTTATTGGCCCTTTTATTCATATCATTAAGAAATTCAGTAGCGATTTGTTTCTCTCGATTTTCTGAAAGCTTCCTTGTTTCACCATTTCTTTTAAAAAAGTTCTGAGAATTCTGTCAATTCTCCAATACTATCTAGCAAGAACATGTGTTAAATTCGTCCAGTTCTAATATCTTTTACATAATTTAATTAAACAGATTCAAAAATAGACATTTTATTAATTTTTTTCAGATGAAAATAACTGGTAAATCAGTAGTTTGTAAGAATTTGTACAACAAATTATTTTTCAAAATATTATAATGCAATTAAAAGATGAGATTATTTGAATGACCTTGCTTTCATTTCATATTACAGTAATTCAGGGGTTTCAAATTCTATGTCCATCGGTACTATTACACCTGCTTATTCGACCATGACACAAATCTTTTATTTTTAGTTTAACTGGCTTTGAAAATACTATTGAATTACTGACCAATGAAATGCAATGCCAAAGATCACAACTTTGAAATTGGCATTTTTTAATAATTTTCTTTTACTTTGAAAAATACTTTAGCATTATACATAAGAACATAAACAATAATTTTCGTGTGAAATATATTACTTTCAAATAATTTCCTGTTCTTTATTGTATATGTTCAACTATAAATTTATCCACCGCTCAAACGATAATTTAGAATGTGTACCATGGCACAAGTCTTGGAACCCTTGTTGTAACTGACTGAATATCGGTAAAAACTGATAAAAGTTTAGTCAAATAAGAAAAAAATCAAACTAAAAACAAAAACTGCTAACTAAGTAGCCAGAATGAAAAGCATTGAATACATCAAAATCAAACAGTAAAAAAACTGATAAAAGTTTAGTCAAATAAGAAAAAAATCAGACTAAAAACAAAAACTGCTAATAATGAAGGGTCTGAAATAAATAATCCATTCCATTAAGCATGTTGAAAATTAATAAATTTGAAGTTGTTTTTGAAATATAAAAATTACTAATTCCCAAAAAAGCTAACCAATCGAATTCAAGTTTACGTTTTATAAAAAATAATTACTTTCATTTGCAGCTATTTTTAACTATAATTCATTGCCAAGACAATCTGATAATGCGACGAGTTGAAAAATTAAAATTAACTAACATTAAATTTTATGATTTAAATTTCTGAATAAAATAAAATATAATAAAAAAACAAATTGTGAACACGAGGAATTTATATATCTAATTAAATGACAATATTACTATACATACCAAATTATTAAAAAATAAGCGATACCTCCGCAAATACCAAATTATGGAGTGCTTGGTTTTATTTTCAGTTTACAAATCAATATATCAATGAAAGACTAAGGAGATTTACCCAACACATTAATTACACTGGAAAGGGGAAGAATAAAATTTCTTCTCCTTTTTAGTGAGAGAAAAATTGTGGGGAAATAATCGATAATGTAAATTATATGAACGTACTAAATCATCAAGTAGGCCGACAACTGACACAGCAAAAAAATAACATCACGAAAGCGATTTTGTGAATTCAATTGAAAATCATACTATTTATAAATCAATGAACTTGAATATTATCCAAGTGCTGTGGAGGCCTACTAAAATTATTCCGTAAACACTAAAGTTTGTTCGAAACATGAAATTATATACAATGTAAATTTATAAAAAAAAAGCCAGAAAATGCACAATTATTCTTCACAGTCATCTGTAGATTTTTGTGTGATTTTTGTTGATTTTCTTCAGAAAAAAATAAATGCAAGCGCCTTATTTAATAAAATTGAAGTATGGTTTTGGAGGTGGCGTATTAGGGCTATTAGAACTTGATGAATTATTCGACAGTTTCATTTCTTTCGCTTTTTCATGCTCAGCAGCCAATTTACGCGCTATCTGTTCGACTTGACTGAATGAATACTCTTTAGAACGAGACTCGACTCCCTTTTCTAAATCGCAATAGAAACGTTCTAATTGGCCAAGAAAGTTGAAATTCGGTTCAACTATCGGTCGCTTCGACTGTAAAAACATTATTGTTTGCAAAACACTTAATTTAGTATGTTTTAGCAAATAAGCTGCAACGATAGTAGCGGATCGAGACACACCAGCCCAACAGTGAACTAGAACTTTTCCATTTTTTGAATATGCTTCATCTAAAATGACAAACTTTGTAAACTTTTGTTGTGAATTTTAAAAATTTTAAAGTTTCCAATAAATTCGGCATCGATATCAAAAAACATGAAATTTACATTCTGATCCGATTTATTTATTTATTTAAATTTCTGAAATCGGCTAATTTATTACTTTTTAGGAATTTTATTTCTATTTCCGCAACACTTCACTTGAGGCTGAAATTGTATTTTAGTACTTTTTATTTAGTCTTATGAATATAAGCTTTCTTTTTATCCAACATTGGAATGAACGAAAGAAGTTTTACACAACTAAGCATCCCTGGTAAATGTTTACAGGAAACTAAATGGAGCGTTACTAGTAACTAAGTAGCCAGAATGAAAAGCATTGAATACATCAAAATCAAACAGTAAAATCGAAGATTTATTTTAATCCTAGTTTTAATATTAAGTTTCGTATTTAATAACACTTTGTAAACGAATATATATTTCTATAAATTGTTCAGAATATAAAATTTGCAAATCATTATATTGTGAATGCAAACCTGTCTAACTACAGAACCCGTCTCCAAGGTGTTGAGGCTATTATCCAATTAAGTTATAAACTAATAGTCCAAGTAAATATGATTTATATTAAATGTTTTTTTTGTTTTAACACGTTAATTGCCATGAGACGCATGCATGTGTCTTACGTACTGTAAACATTCTGGTCAACTGATGGAGGCTTTGCTTGGGTATAATTTTTCCATTAAGATAACCTACAACAAACCTTGCTTCTCAATTCCATGGAACTAGACAAAATATTTGGCTTCAGGAGCCAATAGCTTCTGCTGTGTTGTGACACCACTCATATTAGTTAAAACGAAATTTCTATTTCAAATTTTGCTACTAATTTCCTATTTTTCATTGTACCCCCAATAAATAAATATTTACTTTAATAAAACCAAGGAATATATTCAATTTAAACAAATAGATTTTTGTCAATCAATCGAATGGAAATATTGATTAAGAAATAAAATTCATTTCTGAATTTGTTATTCTAATTAATTATTCTGTTTTAGAATCCAACATAGACGAGTTTGTATTCCTATTCTAAAACTATGTTTAACAACACAGTCAATCTTTGTTCGGGTTCCCAATTAGGAGAAAACTTCCTATGCGCTATTTATTAAATTAATTTTATCAAATAAGTTATTCAAATCTCCATTCAAATATAAAAATATCTTATGAAAGATTTAATAGATCTACTCTGAACAAAATTCGAATTGTTTAAAAAATTATATTGTCTCAAAATTATAATATTGATCGAATAAATATTCGAGTAATAATTTGAGCAATATTGAAAGACATCAACCAATCAGAAATCATTACTGAAAAGAATGCGTCTTATGTGATTATGTGTGTGTGACATGTTTTAAGAGGACACCCGTAATTTAAATTTTATCGTGTATGCTTATGCAATAATGACTACCTACATACATACAACATTATCAAACTATTAGTCAAATTGATTGGGAGAAAATTCAATGCCAAAATTCCATTTACCTATAAATTGAATAGCTTCATCATAATAAGCGCGCATATCTTGTCTATTACAATCTGTTGCTGAAAGACGTTTATATACAAATAGATCTTCACGATAAAAAGGCACATTGGTTGTAACATTGAGAATATGAGTTATTTTTTTTTCTTGTAAAACTTCAATATCGTTGGAGTCCATTTCATTTCCTGAAATTGTAAAATTCAAATTAATGCCACCTAAAAATAAATCTGACGTAGTTACTAAATATAGCAACAAATTAGTAAAATATTTTACATTAAAAATTGTAGATAGAATATATAGCTCACCTAAAAATAAAAATGGTAATATTTCGGATATAGTAGCATTTAAAACATCTGTAGATCGATTTGATTCATTTGTGGGACTGTAATGATATTGATCAATTTTTTCTTCAGGAATGCTTGATTCGATAAAACCTTTGGAAAAATATTTTATATATTCTTCGTATCCACCTAAATTAAACTAATTTAAAAAATTAAACGTAAAATTAAAAACTTTTAATGATTCCTATAAAAGACTTTAAAGATTCTTAGTTTAAGGTGATTAATTGAATAAGTATTTGTTATAGTTGTCACAACTAATATTTAAATCAATTGGTAATTAAAAAATTACAGTTAGTGAATAGTACCTGTCACGAAATATACACTGTCGAAATCCTTTTTCAGATTATCTATAAAATCTATTAGGTGAACAGTCTTTTCTCCTCTTTGATTGTATAAAACGATTGTTTCAAAATCACACCTTCTCTGACTAAATTTATCCCAGTTCTTTTTGGCTTTCATCATCATAGTTCTCGTAGTACAATTAAAAAGTTCAGCCCCTATTATATGTCCATTTTTAAAGGTTCGAACATCTCTTGTGTCAATTAAGCAAATGGTATTTTTTGCTCTTAACTTTGAATCAAGTTCGGTAACTGATATTTCATCTTTGATATTCATAGGATACTTTCCAATTTTGATTTTATCAAATTTATTTAAATTTGTTTCCATTTTGTTCACAAATAATATTTGAGGATTATAATCACATTCCTTGATCTTTATTTCACCGTCAGCTTCAATAGTATCCATTGCTTGTATGGAACTAATGACTGGGGGGAATTGGAATGTCGATTTCTTGAATTTATCATTCTTTAATATAGTCCTCTTAGATACTAATACACTATTCATTGTTAATACTAAAATTAAATTGATACTAGTTGACTATATATTATATATAAAATATAAAATTAGAAAAATGCGTAGTAACTAAATATAGATTCATATTTGATTGGTTTAACATGAAAGTTCAGACGTCACCCTAGATAAGAGTTGTAGAGAAATAAACAAATCAATAAATATATATATTTTAAATTATTAAAAAAATTAAATTTATTAATTTTATTAATTTTAATAAAACTTTTATCAAAATTTAAAATTTTGTTTGAAACTTATTTTTTCACAACTAAAGTAAAAAACTACTTAGCTTGAATGCTTATTAATGTAGAAGCATTTTAGTAGCAGAAATTAAATTTGAATTAATTAGTAATTGAATATTATTTAAAATAGAATTCTTGCCAATTTAAGAGCCTAGTATAATTTAATTGCCAAGTTATGAAAAACATTTAAAATATCAGGTTAAATAATGTAATTTTTGCACTCGCCTTATCTAGCAATAAAATTAGTATTTATTTAATCTAGGCTTTATAACTTAATATGCTCTTTAATATAAGTTAATAACTCCCAACAATATATTAGATTTTATTAATACCATAATAAAAGTTGATTTAAAACAACAATGGGAATTTGAGCCATAAACATTATTGTCTTCATTGTGGTATAATTGCCAAATTTGAATAGTTTTTTACTTGAACTGTAGATTGCGGCTCTATCTATTTCACCAGTCAGCACCCATTGCTAGGCAACGTTGGAACTGTGTTCAAGGAAATGGTAGTCCGCAAAGATTGAGTCATCTTGTCAGTGTTTTAACTCCTTGGACCTACCTTTGGTTCGATTAGCTACCGTTTGAAGGTCTGTACTCGATTTTTAGCTTTGTTCACATAATAGTCGCACATTTTATAATTTAGGGAAATTCATGTAATAATGTCTCAAATACTTATAAATTTATTAGTTCACATTACAAAATACATACATTCATTGAAATATCGCGATTTATTATTAATCTGCTGGCGTAAATGCCATGAACCTCCCTTTAACCGTTAACCTCATACTACTGTTTTGTCAGACATCCTACGCCTAGCGGCCTAAAAGGCTGGCATCAATTTATAGGAAATTTAGAATAGTTAAATGCGTAAAACTATCAATTATGTTATTTTAAATTAAAACTTAGATTTCTTACATATATTTTATTTATTTTCATTAAATAAAAGTGGGCTAATTAATAAATTAACAAAATAAACATGATACATTTTGATTACAAAATAAAACTTTTTATCATTCAAATAAAAAAATTAAGAGATTAAAAATTCAAAATAAAACTATGTATATTATTTTCAATCCTTTTTTATAAGCGATCCTTTTGTAACTTTATTTGTCTTTTGTAAGCCCGTTCAACCTTAAAAGGCTTTCTTCTTTTTTGATTAGACTTAGTTCTTTTGACTGCGAGGCTGGCTTGACTGTTTGGTGGTCTTGCTGGTGCAAAAACGAGTGGATAGGTGTTTCCATGTTCGTTTATCACGAGGGCTGACTCTAGTGCTAGTATTTGAACTTTTTTAATCTGAAGCTTGACCTTGTCTAGTTTGGACTGATCATATCGAATCTATATCATTCAATAAAGCCCTTTGAATTTCTCGTGGTGGAATAACACATCAATCCTTCTGTAATATTGCTTTATCCTCGTGATTTTGCAATAGAATATCTCTCATTTTTTACTAGCTTTGGCTAACGTAATGATGTTTTATGATATCAATTCGTGGAAATAATTTGTATTGACATATTGTTTATGAAATCATAACTGGTTTCTTATTTCCAACTCCTCATTTTCTACATTCGCTTTCTCATGATTCTAGTCAAAATACTTTCAACAGAATCAATACGTTCATCTGAAGAATATCATTTCTCAACATTCACAACCATCGTTTGTCACAAGCACACGATTAAACGATTTAAACTAAAACATATAATTCATTCACGACAAATAAAATAGTTTCATTGTTAATAATCATGATTTCTCAAATCGCCCTTTCTTCGTTTTGCCGTTCGTCACCGGTTCGAGATAATCTATTTTGGTAGATTCAACCATTGCCATCAGTTCTGGATTGTTTGGCTTATGCATGACGGGGACGGTTAAATCTTCCACGTCTGGACAAGGAATCAAACATTAATTTACTTCTTGATTTATAGGGGTCAGTTTCTAAAACCCTGTGTTTATCTCGAACTTGGCTGCTTGTTAAATCATTCAGGGTAGATTGAATCCCGGCTCACGTTTCACAGCAACGCTGCGGAGCTCTACATAGCCCGCAGCATCTCGTCTCATAGTGGGCCATAGTGGTTTTCTTACAGCGCTGTTATTACTATAATTATGTACTTAGTATTGTTATGGAAATCAGTAACGTAATCAAAAAATTAAAGTAACGTTTTATAGAATAAATTTATTGTGCCAAGTCTATGAATTTTATTATTCCGACTATTATTTGTACATTTGGCATCGACCGTAGTAGACCATTCGGTGACTGGTCCTAAACTCGAAATGGATACGCCTTCGAATTCGACCCTAGATATTTCTATATTTTGATAATTTAATTTGACTGCAGTAACTATACAATCATAAATAGTAATTTCATTAGGTCATTGATTTTATCAGCGTATACCGATCTAGCTTTTTTCTAACATTATTCTTGTTAATTTTATTTACGTGTTTTGTTTGATTTTTGGGTGTTTATTCTATATACTATATTTTGATTATAAGTCGATCTTTTGCAGTGTTTTCGTGTCTTGTTTTTGCTTCGTTTGAGCAAACTCAATGTTGTCCAAATGCTTTCAATACGATAAGTTTTTTTGTATCCCCGTTACGTTATGTATATCATGTTTATAGTCAAATTATATATTAGTTGTTCATGAACTTTTATTTACAATCCAAAACAACCCACTATAAATTCATTTACATACCACTATTGGGCATCGAGTATTGGACAGGAAAGCTGACTGACGACCATGTTGCCGATGGGGATCCGTAACAGTATTTAGTGGAATGCTGTGACGCCCTACTAATCATTTCTAGTGTATCACATCGCCTTGGACATCGCGCGATTCATATAGAACTTGAAGTGAAACCATGGAAAAGATTTTAACTTTATAATGAGATTTAAATGTGAGAGGCATGCTTATTGTTTTGTCCCTTATTATCCTGAAATTTAACCTGCTTAAAATGATTACACTAGATAGCTTGACATAATATAAAAAAAGATTCCAATAAGTAATGATAAATAAAGTTATTGAGTTCATACACATGATGAAGTGAAGAAATGGGAGATCTCAGGTATGTTGTGAGCAGAGGCGGCGCAAACTGCTTTGGCGCCCTTATGCAAACCTTAAATATGCGCCCCTTCAAAATAAGGTATACCTTTCGTAACAACTAACAATACATGTATTATATAATTTTAAATCAAGTAATTATTAATAACAATTATATTTATAACATTAATCGTAATATAATTTCATCCTAAGTGAAAATAAAGGTAATAAAAACTTAGTATATGTAAAGTTAATCAAAAAATCAAGCAAATGTAAAATTTTATTTCTAAGTGTTCTATACATTAATTTTATATATAGGCAATATTCTTTAAAGCTTCACTCTACGTGCTTTTTCTGCAGCAAAATCGTTAATTATTTTGTTGTTATCGATGTCTCCATAAATGTCATTCGTCTCAACGTTGGCGCCCCATCCTAGTATGTGCCCTAGGGTGATGCTTAATATGCTTACCGCTTTGCGCTGCCCCTGGTTGTGAGCTACAAGAGTAAGTTGGTACAGAAAATTTGTATTCGAAAAATAATATTAGATTAATGTCAACAGATACATAAACCCAATTTTGAGTGAATCCCAACTAGTTTTTATAAATATAATTCTATATAAATGAATAAAAATCTATTTCAAGTCAAGGAAAAAAATTCAGATAATCCGAAAAATAAAATGTGTTATAACCCTATTACTCTGAAATAAAACGTTTTACTACTGGTTTTGTATAAATAACGAAATAAATACTAAGTAATAAATTGCTATCAACATCAATTTGAGTGAACTCATTTAAATACCGGAATTTATACGTTATAGAATGTTAAAATGCTAATTTTCGCAAAAACTAAAATATTTCAGGAGTTAAATAATAATGATAAATTATGGTAGCACACAAATCATGAATCTAATACAGATGACAAGTAGTTCTAAGCAGATGTGGGTGATTGTCCCGCTTACACCAGCTGTCACTGAGATAAATTCCGCTATAATTCAAGTTGATACATAAATCAACTTGGCGGAATTTATTTTTTGTGAATTCATTTCAGCAATTTTTTAAATGGCTGCTAAGTAAGTTGTTTTTTATATTGTTATATAACTTAAAGTTAAATTTTAAGAGTTGAATTATGATTTCATAAGGAAATATGATCATAATTCAAGCTCTTAAATATAACTTTGATCAACTATTTCATATATATTATTATAAATAATATTTAGGAAATCAATAACTATCATCTCCAAAAATATGTATTTTTTTTTCGGATATTATTATTCAAAAAATGTGAGTTAAATTATTTTGAACTTATAAAAATTATTATTTGCATTAAATAATTATATTTTTTATACATATTTTGTAAAAAATTATCGATTATGTACACGAAATAATTTGGTTTATGATTATTTTTTAAAACTTACCAATATAATTTAAAAATTTATGCTTTTTTTCGAATTTCAGGTTTTGCTTTTTTCAACAGAAATATCTGAAATATTAGATTAATTTTAGTTTTATTGGTAAATCTTATGAAGATACATCCTCATTTACTCGAAATTTCTTAGCAAAAACCTCAAAATTTAAATTAAAAATTTTTTCCGCCATTTTTCTTTCTAAAATTATCTCAAAAATGTCTATAAAATTATTTATTATAGGGATTTTTTCAACTTCGGATGGCTACATGTTAAAAGTTAGCATGCATGTTTTATTATAGGTTGTGTTAATGTGCATTATTTTATTTCTCTATCACTTTTTGTGTCTCTATAGTGTAGGGTTTGTCTCAGTGACGATTTTACAAGCAACCTCAAGGTGAGTTGGTGTGTTTATATGCTATAAATTTATTGATTTTCTTTTATATTATAGGTGATTTATCTCAGTGACAGCTGGTGTAGAACATTGCAGCCGTAACCAAAATAAACCCCGATATTCGACTATATATGGCACACATCATTCTGATAAGTAAATTTTTTCTTTACAGGAATGCCATACCAATACAAACCATGACAGACAGACAAACGGGACTACCAAAATTATACACCAGAGAAGTGAAGTGAAGCTTTATTGCGAATAATAAGTGGACAACTGAAACAAGGAGGAGCAGCTATAATTTATAAAATCTCTCACTCGACTTTGGAGAACAAACTGAAAGAGAATCACGCGAAGGTCGCTGGTGGACAATTATTTTTCTCATTAGAAGAAGGAAGATGTTTCCTTTACTGCCTCCAATTATTATGTAACTGGTGTTTTCCAATTGACCACAGAGACGTACAACAATTGATAAAACTGTCTTTTCAATATTAGAAGAACTATACCTGTTTCACGATAACTGTTAAGGCAAAGACTGGATAAATTGGTTTATGAAAAGACACAATTTTAACAAATAAAATAGCATCAAACATCAAACTTAAGAGAGTGGAGCTTTCTCAAAGTGTGGTGAATGAATATTTCAACAATTTGGAGAAAGTTGTGGAAAATATTCCAGCTAAAATATTTGGAGTTATGATGATGAACAACTTGTGGTTGATCCTGGAAAAAGGAAGTGTGGCATTTGATTGTTCCCATTGATTGGGTAGGTACTGCAGCAACGTAGATCAATCTCTTCTTCAACTTCTACAAAACATGCGTGGATCATCAGTTTCTCAAAATGAAAATTCCAATATGCCACTACTCAAGAGAAAACAAATTACAGTCGTGCTTGGAAAGTCGGTAAAAGTGCAAGAGCTCTCTAGCGATGAATAACACATCATCCCAAGTGAACATGGAGACGAGAGTAATAATGAGAGTAACGAGGATAATCCACAACCTCCTGCTTTTCCTAAACAGCGCAATTCAGAAAGAAAGCAGAAAACAGCCCCATGGTTTCATGATTTCGTAAAATACTAACTTTTTCGATGTTGTCATTTGCTTATTCAGACCACTATTTGACATTTTTAATGATATTTGTTTGTTTCTTTTCCTCCTAGTATTTAAGAATAATGGGATCACGATGATTAAGTGAACAATTTCAATGTTGGCCCAAAGTCACCTACCTAGCGGGTGACTTTACATCACATAATAATTAGGTTTGTTTTATAATTAAATGACAGTCATCAAAACTATAACAGGTGTTTACTAAGAATGGATGACGATAAGTTTCAGGCAAAAATCGGGTCGATGAAACAGCTGTTTAAACGAGGTAATCAAAGTTTTACATTAAAAGTGGCCTAAAGTCACCCACTTTTACTGTAGTTACTTAAAATTGAAAAATTTGGCATCCTTAGCAAGTGGATTAATAAAATTTAATTCCGAACTAGAAAATTAAATTAATCCTATATTTTGACTCAAGAAAATTATTATTATCTCTTCGCATTCTTAATGCTCTTTTCTAACTCGAAAATCAGACAGACAAATTCACATTAATGCAATTGAAACTAGATGTCGCAAGTCCAGGGACACATTTTGTCGTTTCAACAATAAAAAATATTTTTAGCGACTTAAAAAACCTTAACTGGAATAAGCGACGTTAAAATAATTAAAAAATAGTATTTTCAGTAGGTGTAATATAATTTAGATTATAAGTAATAACTTAATTGTAATTATGTTGCGCAATGATATTCTGAATATTCGAAGATTTATGTGGGAAGGCAAATCTATTACATAATATGTTGGAAATCGTCGTGATTGTTCCCACGTGTAACGCTGTGGTAATTTAGGCAATCACTTATGATTGTCATCAAATAAACTTATCGCCTGTAAACTTATTTACAGAAATGTAGTAATATTTTTTTTGAATAATTCAGAGTTCTTATATCTTTGAGGTATATACATTTTTACACTCACTCCATGAACAGGTTGAAAGCTACTTCATCTAAGAAAGAATATAGAAAAAATTTTTCTCAAGAGATTCTAATCTTCTAGCCTCTGTTATTTTAATTAATTTTATTTATTTCAAATCCAAATTGTTGATTAAATTAAAATAAATGAAATTATATAAATTAATTGTATTTTTTCAAATTTGATTTTGTAATTAAATTTAAAAAAATAAATTATTCAAATTAAGATTTAATTTTAATTTTGTCACACTTGATTAGTTGATTTATTTAGGATAAATTACAGTATTCAAATCAAGAGTTTATTTGAAATTTTATAAATTAAATTTTAATTTTTTTTCTATTAATTAAATTAAAATAAATAGATTGATTTTTAATTTAATTTATTTTATAATTTATTTGTTAATGTAATCAAATTTATAATAAATCATTGGAATCTTTGAGAATCTATTTGTTATTTAAAAATTTGCAAAGAATGTAAAGCAATACAATACACCAAAAAGATTTATTTCTATACTATAACCTGCTGAATTTAAGACTCGTAACCTTTTTTGTGTAACTTGTAGTATTTTATAACTTTTTACCCTGATACATTTAAATTTGTATCGTTCGTAACTATCGGTTTAAAATTAATATTGAAGAGTGAAGGAAGTATAAAAAAAAGTTTAAATTTTGCTTAGTAATATATACATAAATAAATAGTAAATACGTTATTGTTTTTTTCTGTATATTGATCATTTAATTTCTGTATGTTGGGTATTGTAATTCTTCTTATAAATATAAAACAAGCGCATTTTCTTCATTCATTACGGTGAAAGTTGAACCAAGATATAGACCTACCTCATTCGCCAACAAGTCTCAGGTTGACCTAACTGTTTTGGATACCGTTAGTGCAGAGACTTCGAGATTAGAGTAAAGAGGTCATTGAAGACATCTAAAATATTATATGTTAAATCACTTTATAATATATTTAAAATATTTTTGTTATATACTCAGTAGTCATACCTCAATAAAGTGTAGAATGAGTTTTACATTAGTCATCAAACAATGAGATAGATACTAATCAAATTTTTTAGGTAAGTTTCGGCTACAAGTTTTTGTTATTCACTGTGATTAATAAAATTATCATTACTATTAGTCATAGTTATCGAAGAACCTTTAATATAATTCTTTTATTTCAAAACACAAAGTACTTACTTTAATTTTTCCTTTTAAGAATTTAGAATTTTCTACTATCGTGCTTACCAGAAAATCAGGATCTAAGAATTACTTTTATATCTAAAGGGCAATACAATATCTATGAAAATCCAAAAGTTACTGACAAAATATTTGTAAGGATCACACATGTCTTCCTATAAATGACAAGGAAACCGTAAAAAATTAAATTTAGAAAATTGATGTATATTTGAAAAGGATTCAATTTTTAACCACTTAATGCACACGCTCGTATGAGACCAGGCGACCATTACATTTACTCACCAAATTTAAGTAATTCCCAACATGACCGAGTCCTAATATTCCTAGATGCACGTAAACTAATAATTCGAACAGTAATAATTCAACATTTAAACACATTAAACTCATTTCATAAGTGGAGATCGTAATTTAATTAATCAATTAATTTAATTAATATTTTTTTATTTAATAAATAAAAAATTAATTTAAGATTATGTGAAGGTAAATTGTTATTTGATGTGATCTGTTAAATTCCTTATTTATAGATTACTACATTAAAAGATGTTTTTGTTTGAGTATATATTAGAATATATAATAGAGAACATTATTATTTTTGAATTAATAAAATTTAATTTTGTAATTTGTCTTTATATATTGGCACAATCAATATTATAAGTACTGTAGATAATATTAAGCGTTTTAGAAAGCCGAAGCGTTTCTTCTGGAGGAATTCAATAAAGGTATAAATGTTTTCTGTCCCTTAATTATTTTATCTTAATTATTTTTAAATGATATTAACTAATATAAAATGAAAAAGGTCGAATTACAAGCGGTCTCTACAGTATAATAATCAATTACCTATAATAAATATTACATTTTCTTTCAAAAATATAAACAGTTGTAACGCTTAAATTGTCCAGCCAGAAAATCCATTAATTTTGAATTGCAAATTATCATGTTAATCTTTGCTTAAAGAATCTAATAAATTTTTATTAATTTTTCTTTAGATAAAAAATATTCAATTTAGGATAAAAGGAATACTCAAAATTTTTAAAATTAATCTCGTTGTGACTGGCATCTTGAAAATTTTGCTCATCCAGTGCATGTGAACTTACGTATGAGAATACATGAATAATATTTTTGAATGACAAATTAAAACGATTCTTTTGAAAAATTATAGACCCTACAATTAATATATTATTTATTAATTAATGACATTTAAATTTGATATGATTTATGGAGATGTCTGGCATTTTATTGCACTAAGCTTGTAAAATTTTCTCCATGGTAATTGAAGGGAAAGAAATTTTTGATTCAATTCTGATAACAGAATACATTTTTTAAGTTTATAAGGATCAATTTTGTTTAGAAACTCTAGTTTTGATTCTTTTGATAAAATTGTTAGGGTTGCACAAAATAAATTAATTAAATCAAAGACGAATAATAAATAAATTGGAGGAAATAGCAGTGAAAACTAGTAAACGATTATCATTGAAATTGAGTAAAGAAAATTGCATTTGAAAATTGAAAGGTGATCATAAATAAAATGTAAATTGGTACATTGAGGATTCGTAAGTCGATGTCACTTGGCATTTTTAGATTTTGAAATATCAAATTTATATGAAAAGAAATGAATCTTTTCCAAAGATTTATCTCTATAATTTATTAAAGCATGATTTGAAATTAATTTTTTTATGAATTCGCAATCAATTGAGCAATGTGAAAGTAAAAGTTTTAATTCGTAAAAAGTATATTTTCAAAAAAATCCAATTTACAGTATATTATTAAAACACCAAAAAATATAATCACACATAAAATTAACAAACATAAATAAAACTTTATACAGTGGAACTACGGTATACGTCTGCTTTGGAATAAGTCCAATTTGGTATGTGTCATGTTGAACGCGAAACATTTTGTTTGGTATACGACCTTCGTTTGGAATAAGAGCTTGTTAGTTAAAATGAGTCATCACACAGCACGACACTCTTGTTTACCTGTCATGTGTATCCGTATCGCGCAATAACTGTGAATTTTACGTGATTTAGTAATTTTTCTTGTAAATTTATATTAAATTCTTTAACTATGAGTTCTAAGCAATGAAGTACCATAACAACAAAGCCCAAACAAATCGTAATAAGACCAGACTATGTCACACTTTCGAAACATCCTGAGATGGCAAAAGCAAAGTTCTTTAGACAGACTTTTAGTAAAAGCTAAGCCTGGTGAGTCATATAGGGAAAAGAGACAGAAAAGGGATAAAACAGCAGAATTTCAAATTCCTGTAGTTTTAGTGAAAGTGGACTCTCCTTCCAAACAATAACATATCCTTCTCAGATTCATAAGCACTTGATTCTTCTCCGCAAAGTAAAGTGTGTTTAAATGTTCATTTATTTCACCCCTGCCTGACATTCCACTGTACAAAGCAATGTGTGTCACCAGTGTGAGTATGACAGTGAAACGATAAAGACTTCATGTTATCTTTATTTAGTTATATGTATTCAATTATGTATTATAAATTTAGTTAAACTTTTTGTTTAAATTTATCATTGTTTTAATCCAAATCCACATTTATCTATTTTAGTACTAAGCAGTGTTTAAGTTATTTTATACAATCACGTCAATGTATAATATGCCAATTAAAATATGATTTTTTTCTTGTGGTAACGGATTAATCATTTTCCTTTTATTTCTTATGGAAAAAATATGTTTGGTATACGTCATATTTGGTATAAGTCTAATGATCTGGAACTAATTTAGGAGGTAAACCGAGGTTCCACTGTATTTTTAAATATTTAAAAAAGTTTTCAAGCCTTTGCAAAAATATATAAAAAATAGTTCTTTAAAATATCATTTTTGGTATTTATGATTCATCTTTATTGATCAGAAGTTTAATTGGCTCGGAGATTATCGAATTGATTAAGTGAAGAATTATTAAAGTGCTCTTTCTTGTAAGTTTGAAATTGATACTTGGTTTCGTTTAGTGAATCGATGGATGGGATTTCGTTTTTTGATTCTCTTGATTGATGAAAAATTGAATAATCAGATATAAATATCAATAGTAGGATATCACGATGTTTGATCAGACGATTCATTATTTCCAAAATTGTCTTTTAATATATTATTTATATAGATTTTGATTGGAGCGTCGAGCAGGTCACCACACTAGAAAAGGGTGTAAAAAAACTTCCGCGTCAATCGGGGGTTAGGTGCATTATTAGTTTAAGCTATATTGTTGATTCATATCATGTGCATACTTAATTCATTTCATTACACCCAAACATTCCCGTACCAGTCATTAAACATCAAGGTCATAGTGGCCTAGTTATATTACAAGTTTATTATTAATTATTATTATATAATTTTACAATAAATATTATATCGAGTGTGTCCAATATGGTACAGCACAAAAGCAAGCGTTATCAATTGCTCAAAATTTTTCATTATTGTTTGGCGAAAAGAATTAATTGTTGTATAATTAAATCAAAATTTTTTTTAAAAAAATAATTAAATATTAAATTAATTAATTATAATACAAGTTTTTAAAATTGAAAAGAATGTAAAAATAATGCAAATTTAAATTCCAATTAATATATAACGATTTAATTGTTACATTTGAAAATATAAGTACATCATTAATTGAAAGCGTGTGTTATGCCTGGATCAACTAATGTATTAAGTAATGCATGACCAAATCATGTGTTCATGTTGGTGGGTTGTATAATGTGTGTGCGTACGCGCGAGCACCTTATCAATGAATGGGGTATCTTCACAACCTCGCTTTACAAATTTTTAATGAAATCCAATTATTGATCGTCAGATCAAAATAGTTTATCGAATGAAAAGATACACATAAACATCAATTTAAATTCACATCTGCACGTTTTGGACATATATGATTGGCAGATTCAAGTTGAAGTGAAATAAAAGATTGATTTTAAAATTAGTTTTCAAAATTTATAGAAAAATAAATCTTATTATCAACTATGTTTTCAACAAAAAATAAAAATAAATTAATGATTTCGCTTTTTAATAATTCATAACTAATGTGAATTATTTGTCCTTTTAAAAACTTTTAAAAACAGTAAGTTAACATTGGATAAACTTAAACCATAACAATAAGTACGTGAGGATTATGACCTTTTTTGAACTCCTTACTACTCAATAAAAGCCAGTAGCTAGTATTAAAGTTTTCGTTTTTCGTGCGTATGATTTTTATTTGGATTTGCAATTTTAATTAATTTTTATATAAATTAATTTTTGACAGAATTCTAAGGAAAATCAAAGAAATATTTAATATAATGTGGTTTCTTAAAAGGACGTTTTGGAGCGTACTTAATTATTACATTATATCAGCGTTTCCCAAAGTTTTTTCACCGCGGCACCCTTTTTTGATTTCAAATTTTTGACGGAACCCTTATATACTAATATATACTAATATATATCAAATATTATTAAATGAAATTTTAAATTCGTAATTTTAATGCGTATTTTAAAACAATATAATTAAAAACTGTGGTTTCCCTTTTTTTATCGACTTAAAAATCTAAAACGGGAATAAAAATACTGTTTGCACAATGTAAATGTTGCCAGATCTAGGTTTTATAACAATACTTTGTACTGATGATGCTGAATGAAATGGAATTGGGACATATATAATAGAATGGATATATGTTTTTTGAGGCAATATCAAATGGAATCGAAAAAGAATTTTAAATTGGATTCGTATGGAATCGAAAATTATTTATAAAGATTTTTTGGAAATATATTTACAAAAAGTTCGCGGAACCCCTGCTATCAGTTCGCGGAACCCACTTTGGGAAACGCTGCATTATATAATAGTAATTGTGATTTCGTCAACTGTATATTTGTTGAGGATACCTAAATAATAGAGTAAAATAATTAATAAACATGTAAAATGATTGGGGGAAACAAGGATAAGTGATTAAGATGTGGTTCTGGATCTTAATAAAAAGGGAATGATATAGAAATGTCGAATAACGAGACGAGAATAAGAGAAAATCAATAAAAACAGACAATTAAATAAAAGAAGGTCATTTATAATTAACAAGTGCAAATTTAGGAAAACAAAAACAAAAGGAAAATTTGCACGTTATTTCGAAAGCTCTTTCAAGATAAGGGAAGGAATGTTGTTTTGGAATCCGGGAAAGGCCAAGTCTAAAAAATTATTTATCTGGACAGCTGTCAGTGATTATAGAGGTCCAAAATGGAATTAGCGTTAAAAGATATCAGAAATTTTATTTGACATCAGAAAGTATTATTGGAGGATGAAGTATAAAAAGGAAGCGCAATTGAAATCAACGACACAAAATTGCAAAAAGACAAAGAAAGACAAAAAAGAAATTAAAGAGAAATTTGAAACAGAAATTAAGCAAGGTCAAAGCAAAGCAACTAAATCAGAGCTACCGATCTCAGAAACCCACCGCAGTAGTCAGGTGATTGTGAAATCCAATTGATCCGAAAAGTGCTATTCTTCCCAAAGGGTCGTAATAAGCACCAAGTTGTGATTGATAGATAATTCGTTGTGTCATTTTTAAGTGAAGATAAAGTGTATTAATCAATAAAGTTTATATCGTTTGGAGTTCATTACTGTTGTTTAAAAGCACACTTGGAGTCAGATTGACAATAAATCCTATTCACATTCATTGACAACCCCAACATATTGCAAATATATTCTCATAAGTATCAATGCAATAAACAAACATTATGGGTCTTGTAACCAAAATCAATTTGATTGTAACTATATGACCCCACCAATTAGATTTTTTGGAAAATTTGCACATTTGTTTTATTTGTGTGTGCAAAAGAGATAACTGGATAGTAGAATATGTGGAATTCCTTTTATCTGTAATTCCAAAAAGTTGAAAATACAGTTTACATGTTTTTACATAAATTGAATATTTCACTCTCAACGTGAAGCAGTAATATAAATGCGTATAGGATAATAGTTACACATAAATGATTTAAATGTATTTTTATTCATTAAGTGGCATTCGTGCATATTTGTATGTGTCTACTTTAAGAAATATATTTGTAAATAACTACAATGTAAAATACATCATCGCCTACATAAAATAGCTTGTGTGTATGTGTTTAAATGACTCGATACTGGGATATATTGAAGTGTGTATGAGACGATTTTTGTATTTCTTTTTTATCATCAATAGTGGTTTAAAAATTTACAGCATATAAAAATTGGCAGCCGATTTCGTTTTACAACTGTGATATTTTTTTCGATTTTTGAAATTTGATTTCACATAAATTTAGTTGCAAATTTAAATGGCATGAATACTGAAAATCAACAAGGACGGAAGTTGCGTATCAATCGTTAATGAACTCGTTGTTGAAAAGCTCGACAGAGTCAATCAACGCTGAAGCGTCTTGTTCAACAAAGCGCGAAGACTAAAATTTAATTATTTACTATTTAAATTCATTTTAACATATCACCTGAATTATTCAATTTTCGGCTGAAAACAGAAAATAGAACTTTCACCTTCGATTTTGTAAAAATTAAAAATAGCATTAATCGAAATGAAACAGTCAAAAGTTCAATTTGGAATCAAGGTGAAATTTGGAAAAGATAAAGAAATCAAAATACTTTGTAAATCGAATCGTACTGCTCCTATACATGTAGTTTCTTTAATTATGGTATAGAAATCAAAAAATAGAAGTAAATTTCAAAATAAAAAAAGTTCTCTAATAAACAGCGGCGTCGTGCATAAGAAGCCTAGGATCGGCCCCAAAAATTTTTGCTACATGTGGGTTTTATTGCATTTAAATTGAACCGTTGCGTGAGGAAGCAATATCAGCTTTCCCAATAGGTGCTACACCCAAACCTGTTAACAGTCCAAGTGAGTTACTTTTCGGCGCTGTCCATACTATGAATGAATTCAATTTTTAAGTAACGAATATATTCCTAATAAGCACTACATCCAGACCTGTTAACACTTTGAACGAAAAATCCTTTCGGCATCTCGTAATGCATTCAATTTAAGAGGGAATATGAGCAGTTAGAGTTAAGCATAAAATAATTAAGAATAAAATTCATCTAAAAACTATTATTTGTTAAAAAAAATAAAAATATGAATTACAATACCAAAAGAAAAGAAAACTTACTTACAACCAATGAAAAATTTACGTGATTGTAGGTCAGAACTTAAAAAGTGAAAATAACTTGTGACATGTGTTGTTCTGAATGAAATTTACTCGTCGATTTATACTAAATTTACGCCTGTGAATTACTGTCTAAAGTATTTCATTGACGTACACACGTTCCGTGTATACACGCAAATTTTTTTCAATCTTACCGAGATTTAATTTAATTTAAATAATTAACTTTTTATTATGAAATTTCTTAAAAAAATTAATATTTTAATTTTTTATTAATTCTTTCCCATCAAATATTCGATATCTAACTTGGTGGATTTAAGAATGGCTCTTTTGTTTGTTAATACAGGCCAAAATCCATTCAATTGTAGCATAATTATGATCTTTAATTTGTTAATTTAATCCTAATTATCAACTCATTTTCATTATTATTTTGTTTGTCAAATTATTGTATTTTGGCTGTAAATATAACCATAATTTAAGTTATTTTTACCTTATCATTTCACCGCCACTATGGATTTCGATTAAAAAAGGTGAAGTTTATGGAGCATAGTATTTTATTAATTCTATTTTATTTTAAATGTTTGTATTTTCCCTGCGTTTTTTAAATTTATTTAAATTTGTTTTATTTATTCTTAAAATGATCTTGGTGCGGTTTTCATACTGTATTTTGATGCATTTAAAAATTGATTATTTATATTTAAAACTTCAGTTCAAGACTAACACATATCCAGTGATTCCGCTACACCCCCAAATCTATGCTTATACTAAAAATTTTATGGCAACCTTTTTAAGTCTAGAGAAAAAAATATTTTAGTGAAGTATAAAAATATAAACTGATAAAAGTATAAGCTCGGTAAGCTTTTCTTATTGATCGTTTATTATAACTGATTAATGCACTAACGCGTAACTTTGATTTATGAAATGAAACGAAATTCAGATATCCGAAATTTTTTTTACTGCCAAGAACACTAAACCGATTGTTGATAGTGATACTGAAACTCACAATTCTCAAAACTGGGAAGTTCCGATTATTGTGTTTATAATTTATTTATTTAATTATTACCTAATAAAGTATTTTATATTATTTAATTAAGTATTTTTTAAACTTTTATTATACATTTTTGTACTAATGATGCTAATGTCAAACAAGTTCCATATACAAAGTTCAAATATGTGAATGAACCACAAACTACTTCATTGTCTATTTCAACTGTTACCCATATATCAAAATTATACCCATGACTTATATTATACATTTAGCCAAGTTGTCAAAGACAGTATAAAACTTAAAATATCCCATTCTTTGTCTGCTTTAGGATCTGTATATACAAAATAATACGAGCTTGTAGGCTCCAATCATTACTTATTTTTTACTTTCTTTAAGTTTGATTCGAATATTTCAAAAATGCCCTGAAATTCCTGATGACTTAGTAAAATTTTCAAACAATGACAACAATTCCAGGACAGACATTAACGTCTTCCTTGAAAAATGCGTATTTGAGTGGCACAAAAAGAAGTCATAATGTATTTCATGTTGACATACATAATAAAATACACATCGTGTTTATTTCTGGAAATTCACGAGTTTTCATTACTTGTTATCCCCCCCCCCAAAAAAAAATTAGCAACACCCCTTCAATACTCAAATCCTGGCGGAAACCCTGCGCATAGCATGACTGTAATAAAAATAAATTAAAATTATATTTCTCTATTTTTGTCATTTGGTGAGTTCTTGAATATAATAAAATTTATAAAGTGAATATAATATAAATTTATTAATAACTATTGTACATGTGTTCGTCTTAAAGAATGGTTTGTCACATGATTTTCACTAGTCAAAGATCCAAAATTGATAATAATAGCCATATAATTTTAGTAGAATAGACTAAAATCTAAGATGAAATAAATAATCACAAGTGATTATAAATTTTAATTTGTTATTAGTACTAATTTTTTATGATTTCTAAGCACAATAAATAATTAAATGATAACTCTTTCCAATTAACATTTGACTCTACACTGACAAGCTCAACAGATGACACCAAAGGATTGCATGTTATTTTTGGTGAAGGGAGCAAAGTTGGGGCAGGTTAAATGGAAATATAATTTGATATTACAAAATTTATTATGTCAATAAGATAAATTTTTTGGCAAAAAACAGGAATATTGAGTCATTTGTTCTAATTTAGCGGTTTTATTGAGAAATGTAGTAAACTAGAGCCTGACTAGGATGATCACCTAATTATTACTTAAAGAAAGCTACAGACAGCATATCATTGACTGTAGTGTAACATAAGCGAACTATGTCAATAATCCCAAAAATTAAAAATTAAAGTACCATTACATAATAGTCTAAGTCATTGAGGTCGCTTTGGAGTCTAGAAGTAGATTTTAAAGACAAGATTTACAGAAATTATTAGCCATTTTGGTATCAAAAATTTCGTTTTAATGTTCAAAGCTTAAGAACAATTACGATTAAAGGGACGACAAATTCTGTATTTATACCAAAACTACCAACTCCATCTGCTTTAGTTTTAGAATTACAAAAATTAATACATCATTGTCATTTTTTTCTAAAACTTAATAGTCAGTTAATTAAAATTAAAACTAGTTTAATTCTTTTGATATTAAAAATTTGGAATCCTTATTCATTCTAAAGTTATTTAAAAATAAAGATGATATAATTATTTACAAATATTTAAAGTAACGTATTATTAAAGGAAAAAATTAAATATTTAATATTAAGGTTAAATTAATAAATTTTAATTATAATTAAGTTTCAGAATTTTAATTTAGATTTAAATTTTACATTTTGATGTTAACATTAATTTTGAATTTAAATAAGTTTTATAAGCTAGATTCCTAATTTAGATTTTAATTTAGCTTGGAAAATTACTTTTATATTCTAATTTAAATGAAAATTTGAGTAATAACACCTTACTGTACCGGGTGGGGTTACCGAGTTCTAATGAGATAATTTTATTAAAATTAATGGTCAATAATTAAGATCAAATTTAAAGGGCAAGCTTGATTTTGGTTTGATATGATGGGCTATGGTAATGTAAGAGTTAAATGTTATGATAAAACTTGATTAAAAGATCAAAGTTGTTTAAAATAATTAAAAAAATTATTAAAACAATTAAAATCCTAATGAGATTCTAGCACTATCGATTTTCGAAATATAAGTCAAGATCTCTTTGGAATCGATCTTTTATCCTAGGAAAGCGATGTTGATAAACCAGGTTTAGTTCGATTTAAATGTTATTTCTTCAAATGCATCATTTAAATGGTTGCAAGAAAAAATTACATAGATCTGTGTTACATGAATCTTATGCATAACCTCAATGTGTGTGCATGACTCTACAAATTCTCAAAATGCTTGCGTAATATCTGTGTGTAAAACCTATGAGTAATACTTTGCATTGCTATTACATCTGTCATGCATTTTGCATTTTTCAATAACAGGTTTAATAAGCAATCTTTATTAAAATCAACTCATTGGATATGATTTATAAGTGAAATTTATAAGCAAAATGTGGATAAAAACGGTTAATATTAATTATTTAACTATTTTTCAAAACAGACAAATTTCGGATAATGGGATGTAAGAAACTGTTGTCAGATTAAGATTTAGATTACAAAATTAATGATTTAAAAATCCAATGCATTACAACAAGAGGATATTGGAACAACAAGAAATATATCAACAAAGGTTACTTGTGTATATGAACCCAAGATATTCCCAACTTTGAGATATGAAAACTAAGATTCATTCTGCTTCAAAATATTTGCAAATGAGTAATTAGTTATGCTCAGTATAAGATCATTGACCAGCAAAATTTTTCTAATGAAATTGTCACTCATCAAATTATTAATTGATGATTCAGAATTTTCCAACCATTTGCAATGCTTGGGGCAATAAAAATCAAATGTTAATGGACCATTATCTGATGGTGTGCATTCAAAATAGTATATATATGACACAAATTTTTAATTTTAATTTGTAAAGTACGTCAACATTGTCTTCAAATGGTAAATTTATAGTATTCTTTTTCAATTTTATCTTTTTATATTTTAAAAAATAATTATGCAAATTCTTATTGGAAAAATGGAACACTTTTCCAGGGAATTCCAAATTCCTACTTTGTCCATTTTCGAATTATCCTTTTTCTTAAGCTTAGAGGATTTGCATATCTTTTGTAGACATTTCAACATTTGTTTCATCAGTCCCTTAGAATCGTTAAAGCTGGTGTTTAAGGTCTTCTTTAGCTGAAAGCATTTAAAATTTCATTAGTCTCTCAAAATTTCTAAACATAAATAAGTAATGAAATTTATACATAAAGAGGGTCACCAGGTACAGTTTATGTCTTGTACACAGCTTTTCTTCTGAACGTGTTTGATTATTCACGGTTTGGGTGAAATGCTCCAGTAAACGAATATAATAGTTGACAGAAAGATGGCCCCATTCAGTAATGAACCTTTTGGTTTGATGTTTCTACATTACCTAACCAGTAGTAATTTTAACGAAAGAGGTATTACGATTGATTGTGATTTGAAATATGATTTTAAGTTTGTAGACAACACTAGAAGTGAATGAATACTTAAATCCAACAGAATATGGGTTCCGAGAACAAAATCTCTTGATCAAAAATCGAAATTGATTCAAAAGCTAGTATTTGCCAAAGGTTGTGAAATGCATTCATATCCTTTGTTATTTTAAATCATAAAGTGACATCATAAACCGTTATTTTTAGAGTAAACACAAGCAGATGTTATATTCTCCTCATTTTGTCCGTTTTTCAAAATATTTAACATTTCTTTTGTGACCTACTTACAGATGAGTCTTTTAATAAATTCCCATCATTATTTATAGGGCAAAGTTTGAAAGTATATGATATCCTTATTTGATCTTTAGATTTTTATCTGTTGATTCAAAATGGTTTGTATAGTCTAATGGTTTGCAAACTTTTTGGGACTACTGCACACTTTGCAAGACAAAATTCTTTAAAGGCCCACTCATTACAACAGTTTTTATCGTTCAATAT
This sequence comes from Schmidtea mediterranea, assembly GCA_022537955.1. Lineage (NCBI taxonomy): Eukaryota > Metazoa > Platyhelminthes > Tricladida > Dugesiidae > Schmidtea > Schmidtea mediterranea. The sequence goes on from CM039682.1 coordinate 16,349,796, forward strand.
ATCTGATATTTTAGATATAAACCTCAAAACAAATTCTTGAAACTACCTATAGCCACCTCAAAACGGTCTAAACTGAATAAATTGCGTAACATTTGTCCCAAATACCTAGTTGTTGAAACTCATCTTGAATGTGAATGTAATAAGATGAATTATAATTCAGATATTAAATTTCTAATGATTTCGGTTGCAAAATCACAAAAGTCATTAAGTTTAAAGTGTTTGTTATTAATTTCTTCTATGAGTGGCCATTTTTTTCATTTTTTATACTACTTTTTGAATTTTTATAATAAAACTTGTTATTCATTCGAACAAATCACATCACAACTTGCGTAAGTATGTATATTCAATAATATAAGTTTATTGATTTTTTATTTTATTATGGGAGTTGTTATTCAGTTGAAACAGGTGTAAATGAAGAGTGTGGACGAAGTAGTAATCGTCTGAGCAGAACACCAATTCCAAAGGCTTTGTATATCCATAATTTCCCAATTTATTTTTGATTTTTGAATTTAGTTTGATATAACATTCTTATAAATTTACCAAATTTATTAATTCTGTGTATTAATAATGTACTTGTTATAATTTGTTTTGTGCTACTATAAAGTTTCAAGTATTTTTTATAGTTATAATAATAATACGACTCTCATATTTTTTATTATTAACTTTTATTATAAAAGATAATTATAAAAAATTAATCATAAAAAATTTGCAATGATAATAATTTAAACTATTTTATTTTATCAATATTAAATCACGTTTTTTGGAGATTTTGAATTTTGTGAAGTCACAAACTCATAGGGGATCTGACCCTTGTGACGTCATCCGACGAGCGGGGGAGAAAGTTAGAAATCGACCAAAAATACGTAATTTCATTAAAGGTGGGTCACAAACAGAAATATTAACTATAGTAAATTAATTTGACAAATTTGAATGTCTATTTTTTAAGAATTTTTAAAAATATAAATTGTATGTCATAAACCATACGATATTTAAACCTCCAAATAAATTTGTAATTTTTTCTCAACAAATTTAAATAATTATTAAATTCCTTAATCAGCATCTATTTAATAATCTATTTTATGCACCACATATTATTAAATATTAATATTCGATCCTACACTAGACATGCGCAAATCAAATCTGATTGGATAATTATAAATTAATATTTATATTTAAATCCACACAATTACAAAATCGATTCCGAATTGAAATGAAAAATTTGTTAAATAAATGCTTAAAAAATAAATTGAACTTCAACCAATTATAAAATTAATAAAAAAAATTCAATAAATTTTTGTGTATGAAAACCAAAATAGATATAACACGTAAAATTTATAAATCTATCTTTCGAAGAAATAATAAATCTGGCTATGCAATTCCATAAATGTACAAAAGACATAGAATATCATTATTTGTATATTTGATTGTACAGCATCCTAAAAATCGATAGAAAATATTAAAAAATAATCAGACAAATACATAATAAACGAAAGAAAGAAGATAAAATTTCTAGAGATGATGGGAAAGAAAATAAGAAATTAATACCGTCATTTGTTTCATCCCAATAACACACACTGGCAGAATGCAGCCCTGCTTCGTTGTCCTGGGTGATGAGGCAGTTTACTAAGACAAAAAACAAGTTATTTTTAGACAATTTTAACTTTCCTGTTTTATTAGTGATATTAATTTAAAAATTATTTACCAATATAACGATAAGATTTTGGTAACTTAACCAATTGTCCAACACATTGATCAACTATAACTGCGGACCACTGGGACACGAATAAACGGTTGTATGTTGCGCTGTTCAATATGTCAGAAATACACTAATAAATATATAAATAAATAAAATGATAAAATTTTAATTTGTATCAGCACTAATATAAAATTATGACTATGGTAAAATAATTCTGAGCACAATAATTAATTTTAAATTTAAAAATTGAAATTGAAATTTTCTAATATCCTTTCTGATGATATAAAAGTATTAGACTGGATTTTTAAAAATAGATTAATAAGAAATAATTTTATTTGTGAAAGATGTGGCTATCCTATGATATTCGAAAAATCAAACAAAAAATAACAAAAGGCACTATTCATCAAACAAGAAAAGAGACTTTTGTTGACTCTTTACAAATTAAAACAAATTTTTAACTAAATTCTTTTATTTATTATTTAATATCATATTTTTCTAACCGAGTATTCATCACCATAGCTAAAACTAATTAAATTATTGTTGTAATTTACTATGACTTTAATTTAACCATTTCTCATGATTACTGCTAACAATTTTGCTAAAAGTTACTTCTGAGATTATTGTTTCTGGTGCAAAACGCTAATATAAGTAAACTTGGTTAAATATTTGTGATTAGTTTTTATTAATTAAATTATTTTTTTTATTTAATTACGCTTTGATCTTACAAACTTAAGTTTCTTAAGACATTGACGAAACTTCTGTAAGTATCAAAGTTCTGCCCAAATGTAAAACTCACAAATAAACAATTGAACATCAAAGGTTAGTTGATCAGTGTCTTTGATGAAGATCATGGAACGCTACTTTAAAGGACGAGAGCTAACAAGAGGTAAAATCACCAGATATAAGCTTTCTAAACCAACGTTGGGATTTGTTGATTTACAATACATCATCATAAGTTGTACAAATGTTTCTGGTCATCTCAATTGAACTGTTCCCCACCAGGCCATACAATCAAGATTATTTCAAATTAGTGATTTAAATTATAGGTTTTAAAATTAATTTATTACTTTCATGTATACTTTTTTACATAAAATAAATTGGCGCTTGTTTAGAATTGCCCCGCATTTTTTAAATAAATTTTATTTTAAATAATAAACTTTTAATACAAGCTTTTATTATTAAAGATAGCTAACATGACTGTAAAAACAGTTATCTAACTCGATCATTGGGCAAGTGGCCAGTATTCACGGATATCATGTAAAATCTTTTCAAATGGATTTGCACCATTTAATCTTCGTCGCCACATATACTCACATAAATAACTATCTAACATGCCACGATGCGTCCAAAAATGACGCTTATTTCTTTGTTTCGCTAAACTCCAACATCTTTTTTTTTGTTAGGTTGATAATCCATCTTTAAAAGTATTAAATGCCCTATAATAAAATTTATTTAAAAAATGCGGGGCAATTCTAAACAAGCGCCAATAAATTTTTAAAAAGTTATTGAATAATAATTGATTACTTTCCAGAATTTTAATGTTATAAAATTAAATATATTTCTCTATTTAATTGATTTATTTATTAAATGTTTATTAATATATTAAATCACATGTTTAGCACTTGATCAATGTTTTATTTTAATCTTGAATTTGTTTATTCTACCATTTTACCAGTGCGCTTTTTTGCACTTAAAATCATGACATAAAATTTCTCTTACTGCAAATTTCTGATTTAAATTAGTAAAGGTTTCACTTAATGGCTAAGTCAATGTCTAAATGACACGCTAAATAAAAATTTTTTTTATAGAAAAGGAAATAGAAAAATAATGAAATATATATAAATTATATTTTTAATGTGATATTCAATGCAATTTCTAATTGCAGACTATTTTCAAAGCTTTTTGATTTTCGTCGGTACCATGAAAAAAACTCGATCTTACCCGAGATTGAATAAAGTAAATTTGTGACAAAACCACAGAATTGGATCACTCCTCTGTCAGCGCGTTACCAAATATTCAAATTTTTGTACCGCTCATCAAACATATATAAATACGTTTAATATCTTACTAAATAGACGTATGAGGAAAAGAATTATTACGCGATAGATTTAAAGTATATATCTTAAAATAAAGAAATCACATTTACAAATTACTAATCCTTTTTTAAAACGATTTCATCGAATTAGCGAATTTAAATATTTTTTTAGCAAGTGCGTCATTAATTAATATGTATATCTTATTATCTGTAATATTTTAAAATTATTTATTGTGTGTGTCAATAGCATTTATTCATAAATTTTCGATGCTAGAAAACCATCTTCCTGCGGCTTACGAGAGGATTAAAGATTTTATTAAAACATTTTAAAATCCTATTTAACTTGAGTGCAGTTTTTGCGAACAGACCTCCCAACTACACAATGTTTAACCAATATATAGATAAGACATTTTATTAAAAATTTTGTTCACTGTGTTATAATATGCATTTGAATTAACATAAGTTAATTTAAATTGAAATATAAAATTGATTTTTTACAATTCAAATTTTAAAATAATTTGTCACGTATTCAATAAATAGCACGAATTACACTGAAATTTTTAGTCACTAACATTTTCAAATTTTCCCCTTAAATCTGATTGGTTAAAACTCTTATAATAAACGTCCTTATTTCGATATTTTTAAAATGATTTAGAAAATTTATTTAGAAATAAATTTTAATAATTGTAACAAAATATAACTTTTAAAAATAATTAAACTCTTTAAACAAACAATAAATTCAACTCATAAAGTCCAAAATAACCAGTCATAAATTTGCAGTTAATACGACCAAAAAATAAACAATAAACTCACGTTGACAAACAATACAGTTAAGGTTATAATAAATTATTGAAAAGTGTAAATTATCAAATAACCTTTTTAGCTATTTCAATGACTTCATCAGGCACGAAAACTGTCTAAATAAATTAATTATAAATTAATTCAATTAACTGATAATTAAAATTTCAATCCTCTAGTACCTCGTGCTTCCTACAGTGGACGTATTAGTTATGGTTTGGAAAAAATATGAGGCCCACATGAGTGATCGAAAAGAAAATTTTTGAATTATTTTAATAGTTTTGATAAACAGATTTTCTATTTTACTCATTGATTAACTCCGCAAACGAAATTGATTAATTTTTAAACAGAATTTAAAAATTCGTTTTAACACACACACACACACACACATGCAAGCATATATATATTTGTGTGGGTGTTTAAAACCATTTAACAAATTTATTAAGAAAATGCATTTTAATAAAAAGTTAGGCATCAATCAAGTGCTGCTGCACTAAAATTTAAACACAATCAAAAAGTGGACTTCATTGATTTAGGTTGTGAATGGCGCATGCCAGTGATGGGTGCAATAAAAAAATATTTAAGTGAGTTAAGATTATTTACAATAAATTATGCACGAGAGGGATCAATTTAATTAATTAAAAATATAACATTTAGAAGGAATTAACCTAATGGCTAGTTCCTTTTTAAAATAAAAAATAATTTTTTACCATTTTCTTGTAACCCGCCGCTTTCGGTGCGTCGATGGCAGTAATTTCAAAAGACATACTTCCAGGTAGCAATGTAAAAAAATTGTATAACTTAAACTATGCAATATTTTTGAAATATTCAATAAAAATATGCCTTAATAACAGATTGGATTTTCACATGTTTACGCACTGGCACACCAACAGTTTTGGGTTTTTCTCGATTTGGAATTATAAATGGCATTTATTCTTTCCCTTGTCTTTTTTGGTTATTGATTGGATTTCCATTCTATTGTTGAACTCATATTTAAATATCAGTTTAATTATTGACTAGAATTTTTGTGGAGAATTTCTAAAAAAAATCTTTGACTATAATATTTTAAATTTTGGATAATTTGGTAAGGAAATTTGTGAAAATTTTAATTTTAGTATTTGTCTTCTTTTTTAGTTTCCATGTCTGAAGTAACCCATTTCTTATTGTTTTACCCGACAGGAAAGAGTCCAATCATGGAAAAAACAAAAAAATGAAAGACATGTAATAAATTTTTTTTATCCAAATAAGAGTTACACTATCAAAAATTATTTTATTTTCATATGATATTTAAAATTATTTTTTATATTACAAATCGCAGTATCTAGCACGGTACAAGAATAAACATGTCAATAATCACAGTTCTTAACTGAAATAAAATTAGTGAAATCCTAATTCTGAAACACAAAACACATAATTGCACTTACACCAAGTCACGCTGAGACAAATCACCTATAATATAAAAAGAAAATCAATAAATTTGTAACATATAAACACATCAACTCACCTTGAGGTTGTTTGTAAAATAGTCACTTAGACAAACCTTACGCTATAAAAAATCAAAAAGTGATAGAGAAATAAAATAATGCACATTAACACAATCCATAATAAAACATGCATGTAAGCTTTTAACATGTAGCCACCAGAAGTTGAAAAAACCCCTATAATAAATTAATTTATAGACATTTTGAGATATTTTTAGAAAGAAAAATGACGGAAAAAATTTTTAATTTAAATTTTGAGGATTTTGCTAGGAAATTTCGAGTAAATAAGGATGTATCTTCATATGATTTACCCTTAAAACTAAAATTAATTTAAGTTTTTCAGACACTTCTGTCGAAAAAGAACAAAACCTGAAATCCGACAAAAGCATAAATTTTTTAATTATTTTGTGTACATGCTGGTGTACTGGGTAGAATTAATTTTTGTTTTAATCCGCACTCATCTGTTTTAATCTGCTTACTTCGCTAACTCTTGATTTTTCAAGGGTAGTTGGTATCTCACCCAGACGCCCCACAATTTTGACCTTACCACTATATACCCATGAACAATTTCATGTTGGTACTGTATATAGCAGCTGAAAGTCCACAAGCAGGTGAGCCCCATTTTTAAGACTACTCCTTGTGATAATCTCGCTTTCGGGTTCCTGACTGCCGATAGAAGAACTTACGTCTACTTAACTCTTCTGACTCCCTCGACATTCATACTCACATTTCCCATTCTTTAGTTTCGATCTTATGTATACGTCCCGGATAAAGTGTTCTCACGGTCTCTTTAGTTCATCGTTAAATACTAGTACAAATTAGAGTTTGAAACATAATTATCTGAAACCTAACTACCTATTTATCCATTAATAATTTAATTTAAACAACATTAATTTTTGACAGTTATTCAATAGAATTTAAATATTGTAATTTAGAAATTTTCCGAAGGAAAACTTTTACCAATGAGTTTTTTAAAATCAAACTTCTTTAATTATCTAGATTTTCTGATTAAATCCCCAAAATTAATTACTAAAAGTAAAATGATACTATCAACCTAGAACTTTGTTTTAAATTTGTCAATTTTTATACTAAGTAACATGTGGTAATTTGAAATTTCATTTAAACTATTAAATACGCTGTTAGATCAGCTGTTTCTAGATTTAATTAATTTTATTTTTTGAATTTAAGGAAAAATAAAGTCATCCCAAGATCCATGTTTCGTCTTTTATTTACTATTATTCTTTGACAACTAAAATACTCATTACAAAAGGTAAAAATCGAATTTTACAAAAACTACAATTATACAATTTCAGCTCTCCGAGTTAAATAAAGCTTTTCAATCATACTTCTTGCGTGCATTAGGCTTTATTAACATTACATTACACTACACTCAGACAAGCCTACAAACGAATCCAAAATTTCCAGAAAATTATCAACAATAAAATTTTTATTTTATCAAAATTTACAAAATTTATAAAACACAATGAAATAGAAATATAATTAAGTCATACATCGTTAGTAAATTAATACAACAAGAAAGAAAAATTCAGTCCTTATCGAAATCAGGCTGTCATTCATCGATGTCGACTGGGAATTGCCGTTTTCGGGGAAGTTTGAACTTGGTGGTTCCGACCTGAATAACGGAATGGCACAACTCATCCCCGAACTTATCGGTCCAGTAACCTACAGAAGTTGTCGATCTTCGATTTTCATCGGTCATAGATGTGGGGGTTGTGACTGGCGATATATTCATGCAGATTTGCATATCGTCTGTTTCGTCGGCACAGATTTGAGGGGTGGATTCTACCGATTTCACTGAATTTTGTGGATTTTCGTCCGTCTTAACGAACTTGGGATGTTGCTCGGCGACTAGTGCGGCGGCTTCTTTTAGCACCTGTGCTGCGTTGTTCAACAGCATGACTCCCTCGGCTCGGCGTCGTTCATGGTGACGCCGATTTTTGCTCGGGTTGTGCTTCTTACTGGTTTTGGGCGTTCGGGGTGGGCCAATTTGGTTTTTTTCTGGAAGGTGATTTGAAGGTATGAGGTTTAGTTTCACCGCCAGGTCGCGGCTGACTAACCGCTTGGTTAACTCGGTTTCGGTGAATGATGCAATTAGGACTGCGCTCTGATCGTTAATGACGATTCTTTGAGCCCGATTTTTGGCGATCAGATCTTCTCGGCATCTAGTCAACCGATGTATTTGTTTGTGCACCTACTTAAACATTTGTTCAAATGTTATTCCCCTAATTATGGTGATCTTCTCGCAGTTTACTTTCTTACCGCTCCAACCAACATCGCAATGGCCGCCGCGGTGAATTCCAACGGTGTCCTATCCCGTGATCAGTGCAACGCGGCCTGACCAGACTAAGCAGACACCGAAGGGTGGATTGTGACAAAGTAACACGTCAACGTCCTTCCAATTTAACGGCCGGAATTGAATGTTGCCCTGCCATTCTCCACGACTAATATGCATATATATAAACAGAAATTTAGGGGGACCTGTCGCAGATACTAAAAAGTATCGCGGCCATCCATGATAAAATTTTAGTAAATCAAGAATTCGTTAACATAGAAAAATATACTTATGATAGCAAATCACTAAAACTACTTACGATTCAATTATACCGTTGATCCAAAGTTCATAAAAGTTTGAAAATTTCAAAAAATTAAAGTTAAAGTTATGAAAATGGATGTTATATTTATATTGTTTTCGTGCCTGTGTGCGACCAATCAGCGAATTTTAAATCTTTTTTGGCCATTTTTTCGGGTTTTTAATGGCTTTTATTTATTTTAATATTTTTCTCTTTTTCTATTTATTTTTCCTAATTTTTCAATATTGGTGGGTTACAGGGTTTCGTCATTTGTTTTAAATTATTCCATGGTTGCCCCGTAACGCCATACAAAAAATGCTAACTGCCACTTGGCACCCGTTGCTAGGCAACGTTGGTAATGTGTTCAAGTGGTGGACTGCCCGCAAAAATTGAGTATCATTAGCTAATACTATAGTTTCTCGGACAATCCTCGGGTTCACGAGCTGTCGATAGAAGACCTGTGCTCGCTTTTAATTATTTGGTCCCCTTGCGTTTAAATTTCTATCGTCTATCCAGCCGTTTTATTGGCGTTAGTTTGAGAAGACAAGAATAAGTGGTGGTTTTATTTAATCCTTCACAATGTTATTTTAAAACCTTACTAGTACATAAATGTAATGAGAGATATACGGAAAACAATATATTTAACAATAATCTATTTATCTAGGAAGTGCATTGATTGGAGAGTCGAGCGGCTCGGCGCTTAGCTCGCTCCTTGCGACCAGGTCGTCGACTAGATGTTGAGGGAATTGTTGGAGTGGGTGTTTCGACAGGGGTTGGCATTGCGGATGGGGTCGGATTCACTTCTCGGTATGCTAATTGAGCCGGGGCGAAAACTAGAGGGTAGGTCACCGCTGCCCCCTCTTGACTGGCGGACAACGCTACCTCTAGCCCCCTGATCTGGGTCTTCAGGCTTGTCACCAATTGTCTTTCTTCGGCCCACCCCTTCTGGGCCGCGGCTAACTTTTGATACAGTGGCTTGACCCTCGTGGGGTTTACCCACGTCGCCTTGAGTTGTTGCATTTCCCGGACCATATGTATGAGTTGATCGTGAAGATCCTTGTTTGTCTGTCGTGCTCGGGTTAATTCGTTTTGTAATAACTTTACGGGATCTATTTCTAAAATAGTAAGGGTGAATTGGATGACGACTAATACAAATATGAGCAGTTTAACTTAAACAATTTTTAGAAAATGAGAGTTATAATAATGAATAAAAAGACGAGACAGAAAAACCTTGTTTTTTGAATCGATCACAATGTCACTATAGCAATAATAAATGTTCAAATCAATAGAGTTTACTCCTCCGCGAAGAATCGTTTGATCCCCTCTTCCGGAGCGTATCCCGGGATCACGAGTACCGGTCGCTTAAGGTTTCGGATCGGTCTTGGAGAAGGCGGGTAATTATCAGCCAGTCGTCCGGCCGCTATGTCATCTTTGACATTGGCCAGGTAGGTTGTGGCCCATGCCACATCAGCCTCGATTTGTCGCTGATACTGTAGAAGGCCTTCCAGAAGTTCTTGGGCCTGCATTAGAATATCTCGCGACGGATTGGGTTCGTCCGCCGTCTTCCGAAATCGCTTCATGAACTCCTCCGGAGATATTTCCTCCGATTGGTTATCTGTAGGCACCTCAGGATATCGCTCCTGGTATGTCCGACTCCAGGCCTGCCTCCATTGTTCCACAGTGTGAGCGGGCATATCAATCATGGTTCTCGTATGTTCTAAATAGAAAATATGGTTTTACTCAATATCTCTCCTACCATTTTTGATGGGAACTGTGATTTGAGGGTTCACTGCAAACGCAGTCTCTCACGTCTCGTAAAGGAGAACTCACTAGCTTGAATTTACATGCATTAGGTGTTTGAGTATTTTGTGAGTACGGTAGTTAGTAATGCTGATAATCTTGTGTCGTAAGGGTGCGTTAGGCCAAAAGTGTTTTGCGGCTCGGTAAAATAATATGGTATTACATTTATGACTGTGTCTGTCTTATATGTGCTGGTCTATTAACAGCATAAAATTTATATATGTATCAGTTAATTCAATAGGTCAACCTAACGTATTTCTAATGAAAACAAAAATAAAATGGACTATTTATCGAAATATTTCCTAAGTGATTATTACATTTGGGCTTTAGCTTCTCGTCGAAATCGTTTGCGGAATTCATAGTTGGCAAATTGCGAAATTGAAAACGAAGTGATTCGATTATCGACGGTGATTTGACGATTTACAGTCAGGCGACAGGAACTAGATGTCAATTTCGGTTCAACTATCAAGGTGAATTGCCGGATGTGCCAATGATTTGTTTAATATCGTCGTGCCGTTCATTATCTAGTGTGTTTATTTTAAGCGGATAAATTTGTTTATCCGGTCAGTTCACATCTATGATGGTCATTATGTGAATTCTCGTATGATCATGAACTTTTCAAGTAGGTGAAATATTTTATTATGCTTGATTATCATCGAATTTTGTTGTTTAAGGATCACTAGTTATATCGGGGTTGCAGATTGGAATCTTTAGGTCATGAGCACTATATTCTGGAAGCTCTCTCAGCGTTCATCGGGGAAAACAGGTCATCTCGTCACCATGGTCAAAACAAAATCAGGGGTAAGTATTTCTCGTTGTTAAGTTCTGCATAGCTAGTTATTAATAGTCCTATTTTTTAGGGTTCGGTTTTATTGACACACATTTATTGGGTGATTTCTAAATGCCACTCGGTTAATGCTGGATTCGACGCAGTCCTTATAATCGCTTTGTCCAACTATTCGACAGTGATTTTTAATGTTTTACGTGAGGAATTATAGTCGTTACGTGAAGGTTTTTCATTTGCTGATTTTATTTTTATCAATTTTGTTAATAAATTTCTTTGATTATTTTGTTTCGAAGTGGTTAATTGTAGTAGTTTTAGTCAATGGCTTATCTAACTAAGCAAATAAATTTTTGTTTTGATAATTTTGGTCACCCATTTTATTCGATCCATGTCTCTATTCCGTGATCAACAAGTCAAAGTCCCTCTTTTTCACTTCGTGGATTTGTTGGATTTATTGAAATATGATTTTTCTATTACTCAAGAGAAATCGGATGTTCGTCGATGGATTACTTGATTCCACTCATGATTCTCTGTATGTCACTCCTCGAACTTACGATAATCGCGAATTCACTTGGATTGATTTTAGTTCTGAAGTTACATCAAGGAGGACTTTGTTTGTTGATCAAGAAATTGCATCGATTCGATTTAGTAACTATTTTGTTTAATACGATACGTATAATTAAATTTTTGGTAATTCATAATTTTTATAAGCTGCTTATTTTATTCAGATACTTATTTTTCGGTATACATACTTTGTAAACTACTTATCTGGTTCGAATACTTATCATTATGGTAAAATAAGTTAATAAGTTAGATCTTCCTTACGTTAAGCAATAATTAGATTAAATTCAATGAATTATCTATTAAATGAATACTTAATTTACGGTATAATACTTTAATGAGTTAAATTCCTTTACCCTAATCAATTAAAATCGATGAATTATTTATTAAATGAATACTTAATTTACGGTATAATACTTTAATGAGTTAAATTTCTTTACATTAAGCAATAATTAAATTAAAATCAATGAATTATTTATCTAATGAATACTTTAATGATTTAATTTTCTTTACTTTAAGCAATAATCAATGAATTATTTATCAAATGATTACTTTAATGATTTAATTTTCTTTACTTTAAGCAATAATCAATGAATTATTTATCAAATGATTTCTATCAATTTATTTGACTCGTAAATTTAATTTAATTTGAAATATTAATTTTAATTTGTTATAACAACGATTTCCATTTAATTTAATCCCAGTTCCATTCCCCTTTAATAAGCCTTAGGCGCATATTGTGTTTACATTATATTTACTGAGCGCCCACTGGACTACTCGGTGTGATGATTTTGAGCCATGTGTAGTATGAGTTAAGTCGATTTTACAGAATTGAGAAACGAGGAAGTAGCCAGAGACTTCTTCCTTATCTCTCGCTTCAGCTATAGGGATAATATTGACGTTTCAACCCTGCGTTCCGCACGCCGGGTCTTCACGGGCACAGATCATTGGCGATATTCCACGCGCTTACACGAATCTGAGTTGTGTGTAGATTTTATTTACTTGCATTAGGTTTCGGCTGTGGGCCGGAAAAATTTCAACAGATTTATTAAAAAAAATATATATATATATGAAACAATTTATGCATAATAATGTTTATTAATTATAAAACAAAAATAACAGGTTACCATCCCTTGCCATTCCATAAAATCATAATTCATATACCATAATATAAAACCAAAAAATACCGCTCTCCCCACGTCGACGCCGAGCAGAGCTCTACTGAGATGCAATGAACGCGACGTGGAAAGAGGGTTCCACCATAAATAGTTCTCACCTAAATAATAATTGAAAGTAACTGTAACTTCGAAGATAGTTCAAAAAACGTTTAAGATTTTCAAAAAATTTTAACAATTTTCAAAAATGGTTTTGTTTCGAAAAACGGTGTGTTTTAATGTGAAAATGGATCAGTATATATACCTAATTTTCTGGTGTGTGAAATTTGATGTAGTAAAACAAAATTCGACCTTGTTCTTTTCTAGCAAATTCCATTATTTATTTTTATTATTTTTTGATTTATTTTTATAATTTTTTATTTATAATTTTTATTGAATTATTACTAATTCAAATTTTTCGATTTAAATTCCATTTTAATGAACTTTTATTAATTTTTTCAATTTCGTCGAATTTGTTGTGTTTTCTTGTTGTATTTGTGTAGATATCGTGCGGATCTTGGTGCATTTTGTTAATATTTTAATTTATTTTTATGTTTATTATTTTATATTTAATTCTTTTATTTCTCAGATTTTATATGTTTACTTGATGTTTCAGTAGGTTTATTTAAATTGCGTGTTATTTTTGCGTGTGTGTTTCTGATCCATTTAAACATTTTTGAAGGCCGTTTACGTTCTGGCCCAACATAAAACACTCGGGGGTCCGTAAAATTGCGACCCGCAATTTCAATTGATTTCAAACTAATACATACAATTCCGTTTTCAATATTCACATTCATAAAAAGTTTTTACGGTACGGTTAAATCATCAAGGCAAAGATGGACTTAAGGTCCTACTACGATACGTAATCAAATAAATCAGATAGTTCAGTTTTAATATCAGTGCAAGTTTTGTAATATCAGTTCAAATCATTGTTGATCAGTACGAGTTAATCAGTTCAAATCAATGTAAATCAGTTATATTTGGCTTCGAATGAATCACTGACGGCTTGGGTTTCGCTTTCGAGCTGGGTCGATCTTGAGGGGTGATTGATAGAAATCTGCGAGAGTCTAGAAGTTTCTTTGGTTTGATTGCTTTTTCGGGTTTGGGTGAGCATTCTTCTGACTTTTTGAATTGGGGTATTTTGCCTTTGCTTGTTTTTTGTTAGGCCGAGGATGAGACAGCATATTAGGAGTATCATGTTAGAGGTTATACTAATCGGTAGTATAAGTTCGATTGATAGAGTTGTTGTACGGGGTTCATTTTCCTGTCCCACTCGTTTTCCTAGTTGTTTTTGAATTGATAGGGTGATTTTTTGAATTTCTTGGATTGGTTTGTTATTGGGATTCGCTTTGGCTTTCTTTTGAATTTGTTTGATGAGGATTTCTAGGGTTTTCTTTGTTTCTCGATTCTCATTTTTTATATTGGCTATCTCTTCATTATTTCTTAGTAGGGTTTGTACCATTATTTGGGTTTTCTCGATGTTCTGTTTTATCTCGTCCTTGTTCTCTTTCACGGGGCATTGTATACATTGGAGGTTTATCTGTTGACATTCCTCACTATCGGGATTGCTACAAATTTCTTTGAAATCGGCACAGGTACTGTCCTCTCTTCTGAAGGGTTGGGTTTTCTCGCATTTTCCTAACGGGTTCTCAGTATTGCATTTTCTCATTATTATTATCATTATTATCCACAGATTTGGGTTCATGCTTTCTATTTTTATACATAATCAATTTTGTATTTATTTACAAGATGGTTTCGTTTATTTACAGTGGAGTTTTAGCCCTTTTTATTCTTTCTCTTTTTCTGGGGTTGAGTGTCTCTCGCACTCCTCTTTAATTCTGTTTTCGGAAAATCTCATTATTAGGACTTGGGCTTTTATTAGTCGCTCGGTTATTTTTGGGAGCTCTTTTAATCGGTCTTTGTTTTCTTTGATTATCCTTTGTTGATTATAGATTTTCATTTGGAGATTTCTTTCTTTCGCTTGCTTTCTTTTAAGTTGACGTTTATGATTTATTCGTTTAGCGGTTTGCTTTTCCAGCTTTCGTCTCGCTTCTTGAAGCTGTTCTGTTAATGTTTTAATTTCGTCCTGAGTTTGTTGATGACTTTCTTTTATCTCTCTGGCTTCTTTACAACTGTCTTCTAGTTGTATTACATATCTCTGTTCGCTTTTTCTGCTGTCTCTCATTCGTTCTGCTTCGGTTTTCCAATAATCTTCCAGGATTACACGAGTCTTTATTTCGGCTAATTCTCGTCTCAATCGTTCATTTTCTCTCTTTTGATTTCTGTTTTCTCCCATGCTGGATGTTAGTTTTCGTTTTATCATATTGGCTAGTTGTTTTGACTGTATTGACTGTTGATTTATCCGGGCGATTTCGGACTCTTGCTCCTCCACTAACTCTTGCCATTCTTTTCTTTCGGCTCTCCATCTTTTACTGTAATATCTCAGTGGGTCTTGTTCGATTGGTTCTACTAATTGAATTGGGCTTGGTACGTATTCTCCGTCTTCTAGATTCATTCGGATTTCTATTTCATTTGGATTCATACTAAATATACATCGATTACAATTTTTGTTTTTATCGTTTTTATTATTTTTATTGTCTTTTTACACTTTTTACAATTTTCTCTTTAAATTTACACTATCGTTTCGTCCATCTCCCCGAATCCTTCATCGGGTTCGGCGGGTACTTGAGTTGGCATTTCCGTCGGATATAACGGCATAAGCAGGATTGGTGGTCGGTTTTGCAAGGTATTTACCTCTTCACGCAAGGCGTTTGATATTTGTATCTCTTCGTCTAAGAGATAGGCAAGATATTCCGCATTTTCCGTCAATTCTTCTACTTGCGTTTCCAATCGATGCGTGTTTTCCAACGCTTTTAGTTTTTCAATCTCTTTTCTCAGATTCTGTTCGTTTTCTTCATATCCTTGCTTCATCGTTTTTATCTCTGCTTCAACTTGTTCTTTCAACTGTTCGTTGACTTCGAGTTGGTGTCTCAACTGGATTTCTTTGAATACTGTAACTCCTCGGTGTCCGTTCACCTCCTGTTGGAGTTCTGTTATCCTCTCGTTTAATTGTTGGTTTTGCCGTCTTTCATCAGTTAGTTGATTTCTCGTTTCTGCTGCTCTCTTGTCCATTTCGTTGAATTGTTGTTCATATTCCTTTTCGTGTCTCCTGAGCCTTCTTATTGTGCCTTGTCTGATTTTCTCCCGAAATTCTAAGTTTTGGACCTGCTCGTTTAGTTCTTCAATTGTTTCTTTCTGCACTTCAACTTGTTCCCATAGCTCCCAATCTTCCGTATTTAGTATCCTTTTGGGTAACAATCTTATCTCTTTCTTGGCTTCTTGAAAGTGCTCTTTCCATTTTTTCGCTTCTCTTTTTATTGCTTTTTCTTTGATCTCCGTTTTCCATTGTTGTTTTTGTTCTTTTCGGTGAGCTTCGTCCTGCTCGGTTTGCATTTCTTTTACTCTAGTTTGTTGATACTCAACTTCCTGTTCTAATTTCGCTTTATAGTTAGATTGTTTTGCGTTGGCGTCCTCCCATAATCTGCATTCTATTCGCCATTTTCTTGCTTGATCAGTTATCTGAGTCAGCATTCTTTCTTGTCTATCGTCTCTGGGCTCTCTAATTTTCTTTGATGGTTTTGGCCCTTGGTTTCTCAGTTTATTGATCTCGATCTTTGCGTTTTCCCATTTAGCTTTGTACGCTCTTGTTCTATCTTCTTCTTCGGCTATTTGCTGAATATAATGTCTAGCGCGTGCTTCCCAATCATTCCTTGCACGCTCCTTCTCTCCGTACCACTTCGCTTTCCAGTGAAGTGCTTGCCGTTTTGCCCATTCTTTGGCTTGCTCCAAATGGGTTCTCTTTGTCTTCTCTATTCGATATTGAGTACTAATTTGCCCAATTTCCTCCTGCATTTGTTGTATAATCTTTATCGTTTCCTCTCCTTCTTCCCGTATCTCTGCTTCTTTATCTTTTATTACTTCTCGTAATCTTTCTATTTCACTTTGTTGATCCTGCTTCTCTTGCTCTAACATTCTGATCTCCTTTCTTTGGTTTATGATTCTGGTTTGGTTCTGCATAGATTCTTTTACTAACTCCTCTTCTCGTCCTTGATATGGTTCATTATTTCCTTCGGAATTCTTTGTCTGTTGTTCTAATTCTTTTCTTATCATCTTTATCTTTAACGTATCTCTCAGTAGTTCTCCTTCTACTGATGTTAATATTTCTTTTAATCTCATCGACCTTTGTTGCCATTCCTCTTTAATCTCTTTTAGTTGTTCGGATTGGTTTTCAGTCTTTGACTCTTTGTCCTCTGTTACAGTTTTCTCTATCTTTTGGCTTATCGTCTCGTTTTGGTTCATTGTAATTCTGAATATTAATAATTGATTATTTTCTCTTTTCGATCATATCAAAATTTTTATCATAATTTACATCATCTCGTATTTTTGTAATTTTTGAGTTTTTATAATTTTTGTTTTTACGTTTATCTTTATTTACACTTTTTACACATTGTTTTCGTTTTCTATCTACTGATCAGCAAAGCGGAATCCTTTGATTCGCCCGTTGATCGGCTTTCTACATACTGGACATATATCAACTTTTAACCCACATGCTTCACATGTGACCATATGTCCACAGGGAGTATAAATTATTTCAACATGTTTCTGCCAACATGTCACACATTGATACTGTTCTAAAATGGCTTCTTTTATCATTGATCCGTCTCGATTCTCTTTTGGTTTCTCTTGATATCGCTTGATTGCTCGGATTACTGCTTGTGTCGAGTCGTACCATTCCAAATTGTTAGCTAATCTTTCTTTGATTATTTTCCTCATCTTTTGAGTATCTATTCCTGATAATAGCATTATGGTTCTCGTTTTTGGTCGATCCAAAATATCTTCCACTTGCTGGTTTGTAATTATTATTTCAATATTCTTTGACTCTTTTTCTTGTTTATACATACACTTTCCTTTATGCTTTAGTTTTTTAACATTCTGATCTGGTATTGGCTGTTGATTTTTGCATCCTTCGCACATTATTCCTCTTGCTGTTTGGCAATATCCTTGACTGGCAAATTCTACTGCTCTTGGATTTCCTTTGAAAGTTTTAATTCTTTCCTCGAATGTTCTCTTTATAGTTTCTCTTTCCCATATTAGTTCTGCTGGATCTTCGAAACTCTTTATTATTGTTATCTTTTTCTCGCCTCCCTTTTCGTCTTTGTCTAATTCCGATTGTCGAAGTCCTTCTAATCTGTTTATCGCTTGATTTCCGACATCAATGTTTATTCTAAATGGGCAGGTTGAAAATTTCCTCAGGTGTTCTCGTTTTGCTGTTTCTCCTTTCTCCCAATGCGAGAGTCTTCCTTGACAATAAATACAGGTAACTTCATCTGGTAGTTCGGGGGTTCCTGAGAAAAAGAATCCTTGTGCTGCCATCTCTTTACTTTGTCGGTCAGTGAATACTTTATTATCTTTAAACGTTAAATATCTCTGTTCCTCTTTTCTCAGCTGTTCGTGTTTTACTCTTCTCTGGGTATAAATTACTTTCCTCATTTTCCAAGGTCGTCCGGTTGTGTCGAAACTGGTATAATGTTGAATTGCGATTGCTAAGGTCTTTATTTTTTCCTCTTCCTCTGGTTTTTTCCATAGTCTCGTCCATATCGAATCTGGTCCTTCTCTCATCTGTACTGTCATCTCTTCGCTGATTCCGCTTGCCATCTAAATATTGTCATTAATTTTGAAATTTTCGTTTTTCTGATTTTTCTGGTTATTTGTAATTTTTTGATTTTTATTTGATTTTTATTATTTTATTTACATTTATTTACACTTTCTTTTCTCTTTTTACAACGTCTTGTCTGGCTTCTCTACTTCTAATTTTATATACAGATTATCCTCTCGCAAGAATCCTTCTCCTCTTAATCGTTGTTGTGGATAGAAACGTGGTGTACCAATTGCTGTATTCCATTCGGTTGTTGGTCTTCCCATCTGCGGTTCATTTCCTGTTCTGATTGGGTTACGATAATCCTCTTGTCCTTTCATTGTTAATATCATGTTTTGTTTAAAAGGCCATGTTAATAATTCATCATAATCTCCTCTTCCTACTCTAACGAAGACACTGATATGGGTACCTGTCGCATTTCCATCTCCATTTGGGTATAATCTAATGCCCAATTTGTATCCATTCTCCCAGCTGTATATTGGTGGGCTATCTAGAATTCTTTGTGTTCCATCTTTTGCTCTCTGGAGTTTCTCTGCGAATTCGGTTATTTTCCATATAAATGGTGCTGTAGGATGTTTTCTGGACATCGAGCTGTTGGTTTCTAATTCCTTTATGCTGTTGGTTATCTGTTGCACTTTCTTTTCCATTTCGGTCATTTTCTTGAGTGTATTTCCTTGGCTCTTCTCGAAGTTCTTTCTGGACTCTAATATTTCTCTTATTAGCGCTTTTTGTGCATCATTTTCTGTTCGTAGGCTTTTTACTTCCCATGCCAACATTCCTATCGTTTTCATCATAATTTCGGTATGCTCGATACTATTTTCTATCATATGCTTTTGCATTTCCGCCATTGGTAGTTGTGTTTGGCAATTGAATAATTCTAATGGACATTTGACTGGTTTGCCTATACATTCGTTCCAATGTTCTTTTAATTTGACTTTATCTCTCTTGTCGCAATTGTTTGTGCATATTCCTTCGTATAGATCACATATTTGTTCCTCTTTTGGATTCCGATGTTCTATTTCTATTTTTATCCATTCGTCGGTGACTCCACAGAATTCGCATTTTTCCTCTCTCTTGATGCACACTTTATGGTGTTCTTTCATCGTCTTTTTTATTGTGATCGTTTGGCATTTTCCGCATAATATCTCGTTATATTTGCATTCGTTTGCGTGACTTTCGACTTCCTTCATAAGTCCTTTCCATTCACATTCTTTTACTTGGCATTGAATTAATAGGTTGTTAATTTCCTTGTTGGTGGCTTTGTCCATTGTTGTAGGATCTTCATCTCTTTCTATCGTTTCGTCACATCCAGGGCATTTTGTTGTTTCTGTTTCTATTACTTTTATCGTACAATCTGTGCATATTCTGCATCCACATTTCGTCTGTCTCGCTCCAATCAGTAATTCTTTACATTTGCAACATTTGAGTCTTTCTTTTATATCATTCACCACTTTGATTTTTTCCTTCATTATTCGTCTCGTAGTTTCGGATGGATTCTCGCTTCCTCTTATTCTCTCGATAATTGTCTGCATATCTACAAGAATTTTCAATTACTTGACGTTGCTTTACTTCTATCGTTTTATTTATACATATTTACACGGTACGCTTTATTTTTACTCTACTGTTGAATCCGGTTCTGGGGTGAATTCTGGCATTGATGCTATCCATTCCACCCAACTTGCTGGATCTACGTGCTGTTGATTGTTACGTAGTCTTCTAATTTCGTCAGCTTGCCATCTAACTTGATCTGCTAGTTGTTCATTCATTCTCTGCAATTGTAGTATAGTTCTCTGTTGCTCTTCTAGTCTTATGGCTTGTTGTAGACCTCTGTTCACACTTTCCGTTAATACTAGATGAGTGTTTGTCCACTGAGTTTGCGCATTGTTTGTTATTAATGTCATTAATTCACATTGTCGTCTCCACGTTGCCTCGATCCCTTGATCTTGGTATATTCCTTGATTTAATTCTACAATCTCTATCGGTACATTGGCAGCTGCTGGTTGTTGTATTCCTTCTGTGAACGGTGGTATTCTAACTTGGTTTTGTTGATTCGCATTATTCGGATTCATCTGTTGGTTATAATACATCATTAATTCATCGCATTCATTTCTGTTTGCTTACTATTTCTGACACATTTTGTACAATATTTATATATACGTGCATACTATTACTACTATTATACTACATAATATTTTACACTATATACAACGTCTCTTTCTCGTTTTACACCATCGTCTCCGGGGACTCTATACGCAATGTTCGTATATCCCCATATTTCTCATTCATTATCTGGTATACATCAGATTCGTTTGACCATTGTTGTGCTTCGATAATGGGCGGTTCTTTTAACCAGAGTCCGCTTGTACTAGAGTTTCCTATGATTTCATATTCCTCGATTTTTTCTGCATCGTATTGTCCTAATTCAATATCGTAATTGAATTTTTCCACCGCTGGCCATAATCTTTTCTTCGCTGGCTTCTTTTGCATTTGGTAGTTCTTGCTAGTTGAATTATTATCAGCATTACTACGCTGCTTACTATTGCTGTTGTTATCCAGATCATTTTAATCATATAGTTCTTTTCATTAGGCTGCATGGTTGTGCTTTCCCTTGCATTGGTTGTCTCCATTATTCCTTCTTTTGGTTGTACATTTTTAAGTGCTTTCTGGAGTTGTAATGCTTCGTGAATTGAAAGGTGGCTGTCGTCCATGATCATTCCTTTTTTCCATGTTTCGTTTCTTGGTTTTCTCTCGGATTGTTTTATTATAGGTTGATCTGTCGCATTTGACTTGAGTGGTTTCCTTGTTACCATTCCCCAATGTCCATGAGTTCCTTTTTGAATGTTTATTACATATTTTCCAAGTTTCCTTTTCGTCGGTATGCGATACTTTTGGTTCTTTATAGTTTTTATTATTTCACATTGGATTCTTTTGTTTACTGGTTCGTTTCCTTTAGGTTCGTATACACAGATTTTCGTGATGGGTTTTTCACCTGTGTTTTCAATTAATATTTCCTCTTCGGTTGCCGCATTTGATTCTATGTTTATTAATACTGCTTTACTTTCTCTGATCTGGCGTTGATACGGTTCCTCTTTTGTTTCTTTTCCCGGACGATTTTCGTAACTTGCATTCTAGTAACTTTCTGTGTTATTAAGAATTTCAGTAATCAATCTCTTCCTCTTTTCTGAACGTTGATTACTAATGTATCTGTTCCACTCGCCTTTCTTTTAGTTGGAATTACACCGTATTTTTTTGATTTTTTGATTATCCTTCGATTTGATTAGACATTTGAATTTCTTTTCGTTCATCGTTCCGTTCTTTTTTTAGTTTCGAATACACAAACTTTGTGATAGTTCTTTACCACGTATTTTCGTATTATAATCTCATTCTCCACACTGGGGTTTAGATTTCTACTTTTGATTATTATTTCATTTGTTTATCTCGTGCTCGCGTTTGTATGCTTTCTTTGGTGTTCGTGAATTTTTTCCAGGGTTTTGCTAATGTGCAGTTATTATATATATCATGTTGGCACATATTTATATATTCCGCATTCTTCCTTCTAGACTATCCCATTCGCATTTCTTTCCTGCTTCATTATTCATTTTCAACAATCGATAATTCTGTTTTGTATATCACTGTTAATTGTTTCTATTCCTTTGTTTATTATCTTCGCAAATTTTTGCCTATTCCTATGGCTTTACTTGGATTTTTTACGTTTTTATCTTCTGTGGCATCTCTACATACATCTCTTTGGTGGTTTGACATTGATGATGAGTTTCTCGGATCGTATTCCATTCTTCCTGGTTTTCCTATTGAGTCGAATTGGAACTTATGCTTATTTCATCGTAATTGTAAGCATATCTCCTTACTTCCGATTCCTCTATTTATGTCGCTATCTGAATGATTTTTTATCTCCTGTTGTTAATTTCGTCAGCTTCCGTTAACTTTATGACGATAACAATATCTAATTTGTGTGCTAGTCGGTTCGGTTTTGATTGTTCCTTTGTTGGTAGTATACATCATTCACTTGTTTCGTTTTCCCTTCGTTTATTGCTGTTGCTGTTTTTTGACGTTTTCCTTGTAAGAAATTGATTCCTTTCTCTTGTTGTTTGGATTATTTTCGTCTCTAGTATTTGATCACCTGGTTTTGCTGATGTCACCCCCTTCTTCATAATTATATTTCCATTCCGGGTTTCCTTGAAATGTCTCCCTCGTACATTTATTTATTTCGATATTCCCGTATTTTAAATTATTCTGCTTTTAATATCACCATACCTATTATCTCTTTTGCTCGCTTGAAAATCTATTGCCTTCGATGCCCATCGTGTATTATCGTCTAATATAACTGTTCCTTTCCCTATCCCGACGTAGCTCTTTGGATGATTGGTGAATTTTAGTCCTTCCCATTCAACATTGCTTTTATCGTCTTTGGAAATGGATAGTGAGCATATATTGTTTTCTTTTAAATAGAACGTTTCCTGTTTCTTTACCCATATAATACATTGAAAACTTAAGTGGTGAACCCTCTGTAGGTCCAATTTCATCAGATTGCTGTTGCTTCGTCTTTTTGGCGTCGATAAGCTTTCCCCCATAATGTTTGGATTGTTTTAACCCACATGTTCTTTTCCTAATGTCGCATTACGGTATAAATTTTTATTGCACTTGCCGGTCTGGAATTTCAGCGCATAATGTAAATAACTACTTTCTCCATTGTCTTTCATCTGAAACGATGATCCCTGTCTTAGTATTCTCCTAGAACTGTGTAAGAAGCATCTGCTGCAACTGCGAACATTAGTGGTTTGTCCTCTTTCTTTAAGTTTGAGGTGTGTCCGCATTTCTGCATTAAGTTGTGAATAATCTCATTTTATCCTTTGACGTTTCTGTGTTGAACTGCAATGGTGCAAGGGTAAAACGTTGCCTTCCAACATCCGCCAATAGTAAAAGATCATGGGTAAAGGTCCTCTTATACGATCTCATTCTGGTGGACTTCTACGCTCATTTAGCGTAATCCAGTGCTATTCCTCCCCCTGTTACTATTCTCATCCATCCTTTTCCTTCGACCCATTCTGGCAATCTCTCCTGATGCTTTACTATTATATCCATCGTCTAACATTGTCTTGAGTGCGTTAATTATTTGGATTCATCTGGTTTTAGGTTCTTCCTGCATATTATTGAGTCGTTCTATTTTCACTCATCGTTTAGCCGTTATATACTAAGTCTGGTGAGTTGGTGAATCTAGTTGCAACCTGATTTCTGGTCTCTTTGATTGTTCTAGGTATTTGCTTTACATCTGCTCACGTTTACGTAAATAGGTCTGGAAATGGATTTGTGATCCAATTGAACTCGAGCATTGTCTCGTTACATATCATTAACTCAATAGGGTCCTTTACACTTCATTTAGTTTTCGGCAACTTCCTGGGATATTTCTGGCGTTGCGATTTATTAACCACAGTCCAACTGAAAGTATGCTCGCGTAAAACATCTCACTTTTGTCATGTAATTCTTAAACTTCCGTTAAATCCTAATATTCATAACCTCTGTTTCCAATCTTCTTGCAATTCGTTCTTTGAATCCTTATAATCTATCCGAATTCCAATATACTGCGATATCGTTGGTTGAATCTAGGGTCTAATCGGCCATGTCACTCTCTGCCGTACATCAATATGAACGCCGACCTTTTCCGTTCTGAATGTATTGACATCATATAGCATTAGCATAAGATTATATATCTATCCACTTTCTGGTGCTCTACATAAATGACATCATTCTTTATTAATAGCGCTTGAATATTCTCGGCTTGATCCAATTGTTTTGTGGAGTAAGGGATGTTCTCATTAAGCAATTCTGAAGTAGTTCGTATACTTCTTTTCTAGATTTCGCTCATAAAGTTGGTTCCTTGATCATCAGGAATCGTTGGTGTTCCATAATCTACAGCATAATCTCTTCTACTAGGATTCTCGAATTTCTGCGCCCTTTTGATCTGGTATGCGATATGCTCCGGAATTTGTGATAATAATCTGTCAAACTACTAATAATAGATATTCCATCGTTGGTTTCTGGAATGTTCCTACACAATCCATTGCATCATCGTCCCATTGGTTCTGTCGGTGATGGTCATGGCCTTTAATGGCTTATCAATTAATTCCTGTGCTTTTCTGTTGCACATATTAAACAATTTTTATCCCATCCTTTACGGTCCTCTCCGATGTTTGGCAATAATAAATTTGGCGCATGTCTTGCTTCCGTCTTTTTTGTGAACAATGTGTCCTCCGGCGTTCCATCATGAATATTGCACTCAGATTCTGTTCGTCTGCTTCTGGTAAGCACATGAGTCGTTTCGCCAATCTCATTAATAATAACCATCCTTCTCTATGGTAATCGATGTCGTGTTTTTCCATATGCCCTTTAATTTACTGTGGTGTCGAAGATTCATATCGTAGTTCTTTTAAATTCCGATATTGTCTTTAATTCCTCTCTTCTTTCTGTCGTTTTCAGTTGTGAAAATCTATAATCTTCTGCGATATCATGCATATCCGTCTTATCATCATGATCCATCAAGTTCCCAAATACGAATCTGACATACAGTTCTGCGTTGGTATTGCTTTTCCTGATTTTGGAATTTTATATAACGGCGAAGTATTCCTGTGCTGATCGCCCCATCTTCATAATCTGCCGAAGCTTCTTTGTGTTGGCCTAAGCCATACAATGGAGATCTGTAGTGATATATATCTCGTGACCTCCAAAAAAATTATTGAAATTGTTAATAGCTGGATTATTCGCTATGCTACTCTTTCGTCACAGAGACTTTTCATTGTTCTGAATGTTCAGAACTATAATACCAATAACATCGTCGCTTTCTCGTCATCACCATTGTCTAATGGACTGGCTCCGATGCATATCACTTGCGTCTGTCGCTAAACCAAAAATGGTTTCTTAAAAAACTGGGGTACGAGTATTGGTGCGATATTATTAACTCTGAGGTTCAAAGCGTTTTTGTTCCTTTCCCAATAAACGGGTACTTTTGGTAATTCTTGTATGGTCGCGAATGGTGCAATAATTCTTGATAAATCTTCGATAGTATCACATAAAGCCTAGAATTTCTTGACCTGCCGACTGTCTTGGTGCTGGGCAATTCTTAATTTTTCGATTTTCTTGGATCTGTTCTTTGCCTTTTGTCTGAACACAATAGTCCAAGAAGGTAACTTTTTATCCTTCGCCCAAATCGCATTTAGATGTTTCAATTTTAACTCCATTGCTCAGTCGAACGAATACATACGGAGTCTTTAAATGTTGCTCGAAGTGCTAGAATAAATCAATTAAATTCACAAAAAATATATAACCATAACATTGTTTGTATGCCGGAGTTACGTAATTCATACATCTTGAAAATGAAGATGGTGCTTTAGTTAATCCGAAAGGCATTTTCTTGATAATTGATATTAGATCTTTCCGATTGTAAAGGCAGTTCTCTCTGCCTCTTTCTTGTACCTTATTCTGCCAATAACCACTTTTTTATAATCTAGCGATGTAAAATAACTGATCCGTGTAACGTTAACATTTTCCATATTTATGTCTGGTACGCATAGTAATCCCGTTTGTTACTTGCGTTGAGTCGTCGTATAATTCTATACAGAACCGTTGTGTTCCTCCTTTTTCTTACCATGACTACTGGAAAATGCCATGGCGAGCAACTTGGTTCGATTACTCCTGCGTCAACATCTTTTGAACGCCTTTCTGCTTCTGATTTTTGAGCTTCTGCCAAATCCGATATGGCCGTAGTGGTAATTGGGGTATCAATCAGTTAGTGGACCGTATGTTTGCGTTACAATCGCTTTGTCCGAGATCTAAGTCAATGCCTGCAAATATATCTTAAATTCCCATTAGCATTTTTGTAGTGTGTCTTCTCGTTTTCGTTAGTAGCTGAACTGTCGATTGTCTCCCATAATCTCCTCATTTCCCTTCGTTTGTTGTTGGCAGTTTCAAATGTCCATCATCGTGTAACTTTCCAATCTTTCGTTTTCGTAAAAATGACTTGTCCTTCCCTCATCAAAATTAGTAAGTGATTGGGAAATTTCATTGTTATCGTTACGTACACTATCTCTCTGCTCTAATGGCAGTCTTCTTTTTCTCAAATTTTTGGTGATAGGTTCAAATCATTTCTCTCTTCTTGTTTCTTCTTCATTCACTTTACGTAAACAATCTAATTGTGTCGCCCGGTGCACTAACAATTTTCTCTGAACATTCTCACTTCTGTATTTCAACATTACATAGTTCCGTCCGGTTTATCTCTCAGCTCCAATTTGAATCCTATATCTATTATTAATCTCTTTTAAATAAAAAATTCTGGCAATGAGATCGTTCCAATAATACAAATCTGCAACTCAATCTCCGATTAACTGCTAGATACGATTGATTTTCACTATTTTTATATTCGATTATTGAACCAGTATTTTTTCCGATGACGCGACGATTCTTTTACTGCAAGTTATACACCATGTACATCTTCTATACATGCCATGAATCTTCTCGGGTATTTTACTTCCATTTAATAGCTGAAATGTTCGCTCCGGAAAAACGATCATTTGCTTTTATTTTCTACCCTGCCCATTTATCTCAGGACCGTAATGTTGGTCCAGCTAATGTTGTAAACATTAGCATGGTTCGAGTCTGGATCCTGATCACACTTCTCATCTTGGCAAGTGTTCTTGGTACTAAGTCTGCCCAATCGATGTAGAAGCATCTGCTGCAACTGCGAACATTAGTGGTGTTTGTCCCTCTTCGTTGTATATTTGAGGTGTGATGTCGCGCATTTCATGCATAAGTGAATTATATCCCTTATCCTTTGAGCGTTTCTGGTGGAACGCAATGTGCCAAGGGTACGTTTCCTTCCACATTCCGCCATAGTAAAGATCATGGGTATGTCCTCTTTGATACGATCCATTTCTGGTGGACTTCTAGCCCTTAGGTAATCCATTGCTATTTTTCCCCGCCCTGTTTACTTTCTCATGTCCATCCTTTTCCTTCGACCCATTTCTGGCATTATCTCCTATGCTTTTACTATTATATCCATCTTGTCTACATTGTCTTGAGTGCGTTTAGAGTTATTTTGGATTCCATCTGGTTTAGCGTCTTCTGCAATATTATTTATATGTCGTTTCTATTTTTCGACTGCCATCGTTAGTCGCGTTTATACTCAGCTGTGAGTTTTGATTCTAGTTTGCATAACCTCGATGTCTGTATCTCTTGTTATTGTTCTAGGCTTATTGCTTTACATCCTCTGCTCACGTTTACGCGGAAATTAGGTTCTTGGTAAGTGGGATTGTTACCAATTTGACTCGAGGCATTGTTCTCGTTTACTATACATTATCTCATAGGGTCCTTTACCACTTCTTGTAGTTTATCTGGCAACTCCGTGGGATGATTTCTGCGTTGCGATTATTACCCAGTTCTCCAACCTGAAAGTTATGCTCGCGTACATCTCACTTTTTGTCCATGTAATTCTTTATAACTTGTCCTGTGTTTAAATCTAATATTCATACCTGCTGTTTTTCCAGATCTCTTGCATTCGGTTCGTAATCCTGTACATAATCATCGATTTCCATATTACTGCATATCGGTGGGTTGATATCTAGGTCACGGCATGTTGCACTCTCTGCCCGTACATTCAATATTGAATGGACTCATTTTTCGTTGCTGAATGTATTGACATCATAAGCCATTAGGCATAGAATTTATATCTATCCCAATCTTTTTAGTGTCTGCTACATAATTACATCATTCTATTAATATGCCGTTGAATCGTTCGGTTGACCATTTGTTTGTGGATTGGTAAGGCGATTTCTCAATTTCGCAATTCTTGAAAGTAGTCGTACTTCTTCTATGATTCGCTCATAAAGTTGGTTCCTTGATCATCAGGATGTGTTTGGAGTGCTTCGCATAATCTACAGCATATCTCTTCTACTAGGATTCTCCTATTTTACTGGCTTTTTGATCTGGTATTGCGAATGCTCCGGGAATTGGATAAATAATCTTGTTCACTACTAATATATTAGATATTCTCCATCGTGGTTTCTGGTAATAGGTCCTACTACATCCATTGCGATCATCAGTCATTGTTCTGGTGGAGATTTGGCATTGTCTTTAATTTGGTTGCTTTCAATTTACTGCCTGTGCTTTTTCTGGTTGCACATAATTAAACAATTTTTATCCATCTTTTACGGTCCTCTCCGATGTTTGGCCAATTAATATTTTGCGCAGTCTTGCTTCCGTTCTTTTTCGGTGACAGTGTCCTCCGAGCTTTCCATCATGATTTGCATCAGTACTTCTTTTCGTGTCTGCTTTCTGGTAACACATGAGTCGTTTCGCCATCCATAATAAAAAACATCCCTTCTCTATGGTATATCGATGTCTTGTGGGGTTTTTTTCCATATGCTCTTTAATTTACTTGTGTTGTCGAAGATCATATCGTGTAGTTCTATAAATTCGATTATTGTTCTTTAATTCCTCGTCTTCTTTCTGTTCGTTTCAGTTTTTGTGAAATCTATTATCTTTCTGCGATGATCATGCATATTTCGTCTTAAGCATGATCCCATCAGTTCCTCAAATACGAATCTTGACATACAGTCTGCGTTGGCATTTGCTTTCCTGATTTTGAATGTTTATATACGGCGGTATTCTTGTAGCTGGCATCGCCCATCCATTAATCTGCTCGAGCTTCTTTTGTGTTGGCCTAGCCATTACCAATGGTGATGGATCTTATGATATATATCTACGTGACCCCATTAATAAATATTTAATGTTTTAATTAGCTTGGGGATTTATCCTAATGCTCTCCTCTTCGCTCACAGAGTAATTCTTTCGATGTTTCGTTGAAGTTTCGATATAATATCCAATAACTCGGTCTCTTCTCGCATCCCATTTGTCTAGGACTGCTTCCCGAGTGCCATATCCACTTGCGTCTGTCGCTAAACAAAAATG
Source organism: Schmidtea mediterranea (assembly GCA_022537955.1). Classification (NCBI taxonomy): domain Eukaryota; kingdom Metazoa; phylum Platyhelminthes; order Tricladida; family Dugesiidae; genus Schmidtea; species Schmidtea mediterranea. The sequence goes on from CM039682.1 coordinate 16,379,386, forward strand.
GTTTTCTTAAAAATCTGGGTGTACGAGATTGGTGCTGATATTAGGTTTATTCAGGGTTTCAAAGCTGTTGTTGTTCCTTTTCCCATATAAACGGGTATCTTTTTTGGTAATTCTTGTATTGGTTTCGGCAATGGTGCATTAATTCTGTGATAAACTTTCGATAGTATCCACATAAGCCCTAGGAATTCTTGCCACTGCGCGACTTGTCTTTTTGCTGGGCGAATTCCTTATTTTTCGATGTCTTGGATCTGGTTCTTTGCCCTTTGCTGACACGAATTGTCCTAAGAAGGTAACTTTTCCTTCGCCCAATTCGCATTTAGATGTTTCAATTTTAACTTCCGATTGTCTCAGTCGAACGAATACATTTACGGATGTCTTTTAATGTGCTCGAAGTCTAGAATAAATCAATAAATCATCCAAAGTTATACCATACATTTTTGATGCCGCTGATTTACGAAGTTCATACCATTCTTATTGAAAATGAGCTGGTGCGTTAGTTAATCCGGAAAGGCATTTTCTTGAATTATATGATCTTTTCCGATGTAAAAGGCAGTTTTCTCTCTGTCCTTTCTTTGACCTTTATCTGCCAATAACCACTTTTTAAATCTAGGATGTAAAATAAGCTGCTCCGTGTAACGTTTTGTAACATTTCTTTATGTCTGGAACGGATATGTAGTCCCGTTTGTTACTGCGTTGAGTCGGTCGATTAATCTATACAGAACCGTTTGTTCCGTCCTTTTCTTTTACATGACTACTGGAAAATTGCCATTGCCGAGCAACTTGGTTCGATTACTCCTGCGTCTAACATCTTGAACTTCCTTTTTCTGCTTCTGGATTTGAGCATTCTGCCACATCGATATGGCCTTAAGTTTATTGGGGATTATCATCAGTTAGTGGTATCGTATGTTGGCGTTACATCGCTTGTACCGAGATCTAAGTCAGATGCGCAAAATATATCTTTAAATTCCGATAGCATTTTTGTAGTTGTTGCTTCTCGTTTTCGTTTAGTAGCTGACTGTCGAATTGTCATAATCTCCTCATTTCTTCAGTTTTTGTTTTGGCAGTTCACATGTCCATTTCATCGGTTGTTAACTTTCCCAATCTTCGTTTTTCGTAAGATGACTTTGTCTTTCCTCATCAAAATAGTAATGTGGATTGGAATCTTCATTGTTATCGTTACGTACACTATCTTCTCTGGCTAATGGCAGTTTCTTTCTTTTTCTTCAATTTGTGATTAGGTTCGAAAATATTCTCCTTGGTTTCTTCATTTCACTTTTAACGTAACAAATCATTTGTGTGCGCCCTCACTTACTATTTTCTCTGAACATCTCACTTCTATTTCAACATACATATTTTCTCCGGTTTATCTCTCAGCTCCATTGATCCTATATCTATTATTATCTCTTTTACCATAATTCTGGCATGAGAATCCGTTTCCAATCTATACAATCTGCACTTCAATTCTCCTGATAACTGCTAGATACGTATTGATTTTTCACATTATTATATTCGATTTATGAACCAGATTTTTCCGATACTGCACTGATTCTTTACTGCAAGTTATTACATCCATGTTAGCTTCTTCTTATACATGCCATTAATCTTCCGGGTATTTTATCCATTTTTATAGTGAAATGTTCGCTCCCGGGTATCGATCATTGCTTTTATTTCTACCCCATTATCTCTAGTGGGTACCGTTAATGTTGGTTCCAGCTAAATGTTTGTAACATAGCTATGGTTCGAGTTTCTGGATCCTTGATCCCACACTTCCTCGATCTTTGGCAGGTTCTTGGTACTTAAGTCTGCCCCAAATTGGCGTTCGTATGGTTACTGGATAAAATATTCGTAATGTTTGGTCTTGGTATCGGTACGTTTCGTTCTACTGATTTTGTTGTTTTCTTTAGAATTCATTATACTGGTGGTGGATGGATTGAAATGTCCACTATGTCTGGTTCTTCGATTTTTCCATTGTTTGAGTTGTTCTTGAGTTAGCATCTAGTGTTCCTCCTTTGGTTGCGTCGTTGTCGCTTTATCACTGCTATCATCTTTGAAAGTTTACCATCGTTTCAGTGCTCGTTTTTTGTCGCTCATTTCGGGTTTTCTCGGCTTCTAAGTCTCATTATTGCTTTTAAATTTCGTCCGACTTCTTCATCCCATTACCATTTCATTTTAGTTAGGGATTCCTACTAATCTGTTTATCGTGGGATATTCCTTTGAGTGTCCATGTAACACATTGTTTTTGCTAAAAACGGTTAAAAATCCAATGCCATTTTCCAGTTTGATTTTTCTCTCTCTTTTATAAATATCGAAAACATGCTAACAGTTTGTGTTAAGAATACTTCTTACGATTTGAATGAATGAGAATTATTCCCAAAAATTCCTGCCATCATTTGTCCGAAAGATTAGGAATCTTCCCCACATGGCTTTCATCATATTCGCTGTTGCGTTTGAAAATGGGTCTGGTTGATAAATAACAGTTTCGTATTGCGTCCTTTCTCTCCATAGTTGTTACCTCCCGTTATTGTTACAATATTAATAGTATTGCTTGCCTGTTGCTGAAATAATAAATGTTCTCTGGCTCGTTCAGATCTTTGTTTGGTATATTCCACTCTTGTGATATATCCACTGGTTTGAATTTCTGCTTCGCTAGCCAATTCTGCTAAGTCCAAATATTTTTTGGTGGTGCCTACTATTACTCGAGTTGAAATTGTAACAACTTCCTATCTCTATTCGAATAATGCCATGTACGTTACTGCCAACTAAACATATTTAGTACGAATTTTCTGGATTATCATCCTTGTTACTGGCTGAGCGAATCTGATTTTTCCTTTATGCATTATTTCTAATTCGTTTATTGCATTTATCTCTTGGAATTTGTTGAATTCTCTGTTAGTTCGCAATGTCTTCACATTGTATGATTACAGACTTCTCCAACGATTCTTCCGAAATATCGCTTCTTGGAGTGGTAATAGACGGTGATTGCATTATTGGATTCGTGATTGCCATGGCCAATTTTGTCTTTAGTATTTCTCTGTTCAGGAAATACAATCTATTTTTACTAAATCGAGTGATATTTTCTCTGTTGATGCCAGTCCTTTATGATATAGGAATCCATCTTGTATATTATATAGAGATATAGTTTCACATCTTTGGGCGTTCTAATTTGCGCTTTTGCGTTCGGTATGCTTTCGTGATAAAAAATATTCCTTTATAATTGTACTACTACCATTTCGTCGCATTTGCTCACCATTCGTCCTGTTTATAAATGCTCATTTCCAATTGTGTCTGTTGATATTACTACCGTTGGTGTGACCTCTGATGCCGATAGTCGTGTGGTCGTTGGTTTTCGTTCTTCCGGTTCTCTCGTAATCATCTAATGCACTTTTTTGCGTTTAGTTCAGGTTTCTTCTGGCACTTGTCCTTGTACTTCACAAATATTGCAACCTTGTCAATAAAGTGAGTCTACAAAGTTCTGGTAATCGGGTGATATACAATCGTTGACATTCCCGTATTGCATGATTATCTGTGCCAGGCATGAGGGTACTTTTTCATTGCTTGTGTGTCCTGTATCGAAATATCCTTGATATTTCTCTAATTTTACTTGTTGTAGCTGTCGATTACTACTACTCCGTACTAGTTTAATTCAATAAGCGGTGTACTCTCCTCCTTGACCACGTTCCGTCTCCACGCCGTTATTCTCCCCGCAGCGTATACTCGGGTAGTTTTTATTTTTCCTCCTCGGCTGACCTACATTCACTCGTCCAGCTATGAGATGCGTCTTTCGTGAATCCTCTTCACATTCGTTCCGCGTTACTGATACTACTGTTGTTTCCGTTCCGGCTTCTATAATTGTTGAATGCGAGTGATGTCCGCAATGAAATGCTACGATTTTCCTTGTTACTGAGCATTCTTTGATTTCTGTTTTTATGAAATCTACTTCTTGATATACGTTATATGATACTGCTGTTGCTGTTGTCTGTAATTTACCGGGGTTTGCTGCTTTGCACTCTTCCGTTTCTTTTAGTGAATATTTATCACCAATCTTTATATTGTCACAATCGTACACTACAAACGGTTCTACTCCTTTTACGCACATCATCCATATGAGTATTGTGGTGATTATCGCATTCATTCCTTTTCTGGCTGTTTTTGGATCGCTGGCATTGATCGTTGTTTCGAATTCCGTTAATAACTCTTTCAACTTTGTCTGCATTATTTCAGTTTGATCATCTTTGCTTACCAGATTTATAAAAGCTTGCCATCCACCTTGAGTCAGGATGAATGGTTCGATTATTTTCCTGATAATATCCGTTATTGCGAATTCATATCCGTTTGGGTTGTATCTTGGAGTTCGCTTTCTGTATATCACTATCGTATTGTACATCAGGTAGGCCATTCCTACCAAATATCTATTTGGGTCATCAGATCGTTTCGTTAAGTGATTTATTATCAACAGTAATTTCTCTGGATCTTTGGTTGTGGTTCGTACTTTATTATCCATTATTTTATTTATTATTGGTTTTATTGCTGCCCAAAGCTGCTTCGCTTCTGCTCCGATATTATTAAGTTTTAAATTTCTCTTTATCTCTGGATTTGCTAATCCCAGCATATCGGTTATTAATTTATTGATCCATTTTGCTCCTTGTTCTTGGCCTTTTAGTTTTCCTTGTAATTGTTTCGTTACTTGGCTAAGCTTGTTTAATTTCGTTGTCAATTGGTCCATCTGCATTTGTTCCTTAGTTTTCCTTTCTGGAGCTGGTTTATCAATTTTTGGTCGTCCTCTGGATTTCTTTTCCATTGCCGTACCTGTTTCTTTTCGTTTGGGTTGTTCGTCTGCCGTTTCTTTGGATGTCGTAGCTCCTCGTTCATTTATCCAGTTGTCCCATTCGTCTCCTGTTGAGTTTCGGCGTCTTCTCTCTTTCTTTTTATTTTCCTCTTCGGTATCTGGCTCTATAATTTCGACTAGTTGTCTTTGACCACATACTAGCTCGTCTGGTTCATCTGTTATCATATCATCTTCGTTTTCTGTCATGAACAAATCTCTTGATTCCGGTATTCTCCTGGTTGTTTCCTCATCCACAATATCATTTAGATCATTCAGTATCTCTTCATCTCCTGTTGTGATAACGATTACTTCATCTGCGGCAGGCGGGACTTCCGGCGTATTTAGACTTTCTTGTCGCCCTATTGGCGTTTTCGTTTTGATTTCTCTTTTATTGAGTTCTCTACCCGCGATCCTTGCTACCGTTAATATATTTATTAATCCCAATTGCATTTGCGTAACTTCAATTTCAAGATCGTCATCTAATGACCGTCCTTCGTATTGTAAATGAAATGGCGGTTCATACGGTATTCTCTTTTTCACTTCACTTACCTTGGCAGTGATATAAAATTCTCTTTCAATTGGTTCGAAATCTGGCGTCATAATTTTTAAACTATACTTCTCTATTGTTTCGGCTGCCCATTCGGTGTGTTTCCATTTTCGGATAATTTCTCGGAATTGCTCTGGGTACCACGCATACATTCTCCGATACTCCTCTATTTCCTTTACTATATTTCGCAGATTCTCTACTCTGTTACAAGAATCGATTATCCATTTTGCCAAATCTGTTACCGTTCGTCTTTGATTCTTTGCTCCGGTTCTCAATATCGCTGCTAATTCTCTACATTTTTGCGTTTCTGTTAATCTTGTTAGTCCTTCTTCCACAGAATCATCTATGTCTGTGGGCAAATATCTTGTTCCTGGAATTCGTTTTTCGAGTACACTGATTCGCGGTCTCGCTTGTTCTTGTTGGATTCGTATTTTCATTTCTCGTTCTGTTTCTATTTCAATTGTAATATAGATTGTATCATCTTTTACGAATTGAGGTGTTACATATTTTTTCAGTAGAAACCGCGGTACTCCTCCCGCTACATTTTCGGTGGATTTTGGCTTCTGACTTATCATTGATCTTGGGTCTACTCCCAATTTTTCGCTGTGTCGCTCTTCCCATTTTCCGGGTTTAGCGATTGAAATTGTGACTTTTCGGTTAAATGGCCACTCTAATTTTCCGTCATATCTGCCTCTTGCTAATAGAAAATACACTGATAGGTGTGTTCCTTTTCCTACCCCATCTCCGTTTGGGTATACTCTCAATTTCATCCGGTATCCTCCGATTTCTGTATAGAATTGATGACTTGTGATACCGATGATTTTCTCTTCTTCAGCCGATTTTACTTTTTCAGCCCATCCACCTATTTTCCATGTGTATGGGGCTAGTCGAGCTTTATCGTTTATTTCCTCGTCTTCTTCTGGTTGCCATTCCATTTCGTTTATCATTTCCTCTGGTAAATTTTCGTATGGTTCAACCAAGGTTGTTTCATTAACTGCATCTTCTGGCGCTTCTCCTGGTATGTATTTTCTCCATTTTGGTTCGGTTCTCTCCGTTTTCCATTTCCACTCTTTTGTTTTTTCCTCATACACCTTTTTCCATGGTGTTGATCGGCATCTTGAGTCGTCTATCGGTTGTAATTTTGTGCTCAACTTCGTATCTTGTCTCCATAACTGGTAGATGGTTAATATTTGGTCCATCTTTCTTTTCATTTCTTCTTGAAATTCTTGGATCTGTTGTTCCCTTTTTGTTGTATTTTTTCTCTCGGGTTCATCCATGGCTATGATATTAATAATTTGTCCGTCTTCCCATATACCTAATTCGTATATCGGGGTTCGTTCTCGCGGACTTATTTGCCGTTTGTGATACATTATTGCCACGTCTTCCACCATACCGTCGTCACTACTTTCGATTATTGGTTGGATAATTTCTCGATTTATCCGTCGGTATAATTCGTGCATTTGACAATCGGGATCTACTAGTATTTCTTTTATTTCATCATTTGGTAGCTTTATTCTTATCTTTATTGGTTCATCTCCTCTCATATCTCTTTGGTGCTCTCCATATTTGGCTATCAACTCATCTGTTCTCTCGTTGTCAAATCTCATTATGTCTGTATCCCGTACAGCCTCTACGAACATTTTCATTGAGATCGGTCTCGTTAATGATAATCGATTAATATATTTTCTAGCCTGGTCTATTGCTTGTTCTGTCATTTTTATCTGGTTTTGCCTCATTATCTTTTGTCTCTCTTTTTCTAATCCAGGTTTTAATTCTTTAGCATATAATATATGAATTTTTTGCCATATTTCTGCTGTCGTTTCCTCGGTTTCATTTTTGTTTAATGTTACCACATTTATTCCTTTTGGCCATATTAGAGCATCCGCTAGGTGTATATCTCGCTTTATTTTCCTTCCTTGATAATATAAAGGTTTATTTTTATAACTGGGTCCTAGCTTTTTCACTACCCAATCATACAACTCGTTTGTGCTCTCGCCTCTTGTGGCTATTATCTGTCTTGGTATCTCTGGAAAATCAATAATTACCTGATACTCTTCTCTATCATATTCTTTCAGATTCTCTTGGTACTTTTTTATCATGTCTTTCCATGATGCTGTAAATGTACCGTTATCTTGTTGGTGTCCTTTCGCAATCAGTTTCATTATTCTGCTGTATGCGGTTGTATCTCTGAGGTTTAGGAACATTTGGTTTCGATCTACTTCTTCTACAATCTCGTTGATTTCTTTTAATATCTCAGTTTCATCTTCCCTTGGCACGTTCGTTTCCATTTCCTCCAATTCGGATTTTGATTCATCTTTGTATGGTTTATTTTCCTCGCATGACTGAAATATTTCTCCGCCCAGACTGCTTATTTCACTTTCATCTTCATCTGTTTGATCGTCTGGTATTTGTCTCAACATATTAATATGATGTGGTTGTTCCTCCTCTTTCATTGTCCTTGTTGGTCCTTTTGTTTGGAACCATATCTCTTTTATTCTGTTCTCAATTTGAGCTTCGCTCCACGTGGGCTTTTCTTTCCTGATTCTTGTTTCTATTTTTTGTAGCAGTATCCTCTGGATTCGATTTTTTGTTATTATTGGTTCTGATATCCTTTCTTTTTCTTGTGACGTTGATGCTTCCTGCTCATCTTGTTGCAGTTTTAATTCTGGCTCTTTCATTTCTTGCGATAGCACTTTCTTTGCCATCACTTCTATTTTTTGATCTAGTGCTTGTTCTTGTTCTAAATGTTTCAACGCTCCATCTATTTTTAGTATTAGTGCCTTCTTTCTTAGTTCCGCTTTCTCTTGGTTTAGGATTGCTTCTTTTTCTTTTAATTGATCCTCCTCTTGTTCTAAAGCTTCCTCTTGCTTTATTTTCTCGAGTGTACTCTCTATTGTTTTTGTCATAATTTCGTTTTCGAGTTCGTCTATCTCGTACATTAGTGTTTCCTCGTTTTGATCTTCCGTTATCATCATCTCTGCTCGATTACTCTCTTGAGTTTCCGGTTCGTCTGATTTCTCAGTTGTCATTACTTTTAGTTGTCGACGTCTCTGTTTTTCCTCCTCTGTAAATTCTTTGATGGCCTCTATTTTCTCCATCGTATTCAATTCAATTGTTTTCTCATTATCGGTTATCATATTTCCTCCCCCTTCGTTCTCAACACACTGCTCCGCAGTGTGAATTTCATCTGGAATTTCCATTCTCATCATATTAATTCTTTTCGGGGTTTGTTTTCGATTCTCCCATCTTTGCTGGATTTTCCTGAGCTTCCTCTTTTTGTAGTCTCTGCCATTCAGCTTGTTGTTGCTCTTGATATTCTCTAGTTCGCAGCTCTTGAATCTCCTCATTGCTTCTCATTACGTTGATTCGTTGTTGTTGTATATTGGTGGGCATTTGTTGCATCATTTCTTTTAATTCCATGGGCATTCGTTGTAGTGTTTCTCGTAGCATGTCTATTTCCTGCATCACGTTAATTTGTGGATTTCTCATAAGATTATTATTTGGTCTTGGTTGGTTTGACTCTCCTCTTATGTTACATTGCCTTGCGAGGTGTCCTTGTTGACCACAATTGTAACATGCTTTGCTATTAAGTTGTCTACATATTTTCTCAGTATGCCCCTCGTTTACCACATATCTGGCAGTTGTAATTTCGGAAACAATTCTCTGACCGATGTCCTATTCTTTGACATGTGGAGCATTTTTCATTTGCATTTGGATTGTTCCTGAAATTATTGTTATAACTTACTTGGTTATTACCTTTATCTTCCGGATTTCTCGTTGCTGGTGGCTTGAACATCTGCTGTGCTCTTGGAATGAATTGATTCATAGCTGGATTGGTATTGTTGTTTTGATTGTTGGCATTGACTGTTGATGTTGTTGGTTCTGTGGCCAAGACTGCCACTTGATATCCCAGTCCTAGATGGGCTTCACATCTATTTGCGATTGCTACCGCTTTATCTAATGTCTCTGGTGCCAAGCATCCAAGGTTAGCTCGTATGTCTTCTCTTTTGATTCCTCTTATGAAGACATCCACCATTTTGTCTTCGGGTAAATCTGCTTCTCCGAAGGCTTCTTTACACAATTTCTTTAATTCGCACGCGTATACTGCATTTGATTCGTCTCGTCTTTGTTTTCGATGTAGGAAGTCCAATATCTTCCTATTCCCCTTTTTCTCTATCCCGAATATCTTTATTAAGAACTCTTTAATTTCTATCCATGTTGTCAATTTCGTTACATCTCTCGCTTCTTCCACGAATACATCTTGTGCGCTCCCTTTTAAATATAAGGGTAGTCGCTCTTTTACCTTTTGATCTGTCCAATGACAGATATTTTTATACACTTCAAATTCCTTTATAAATGTATCTAATTTGTTGAGACTGCCGTCGAACGGTTCTCCTCTAAACTTTTCTCTGAATTGTCCCACTATCACGTTGTTGTTATTTGACAATGTATTTGCATCCGGAATTGAAGAATTTATAGAAGTTGTCATGTTTGGATTGTTGTCTAGATCTTCTTCGTTTGCTGATTCTACTGTTGCTAACGGGTTTTCGATATTACGTAATTCGTTCTCTTCGCTGCTATTAAATTCAAAATCGGTCAATCCGCTATCTGTGCCGGTTCCTGTTGCTGCTGTAGTTGATACTCTGGTGTTGACACTTCTGCTGTGACGAACTTTTTTCTTTTCTTCTGTTTTTAATAAACTTTTTTCTCTATTCTCTTGGCTTTTGCTTCTCGTGTGGTTGCTGATGCTATCAATGTTTACGGTTATTTGTCTGCTTGACTGGTTTTCTCGTTTCCCTTTTCTTGCTTTGGCTGCTTTGAAATTCTGGTTGCTTATTGCTCTGACGTTTATTACAAATTCTTTTCTACTTGTTTATTCAAGTTTCTTTATTATCACTTTGCTTTGTCGTTTGCTCTGAAATATTTTCTCTTTTGCTTTGCTTTGAAATTGCTTTGTTTGGCTATTGATTCCTAAAAATAAATGACACTCCAATATTCTATATTCTATACTAATTTCTCCTCCATTTACCATACTATATACGTTATCATCCCTTGTTCGCATTTATCGTGGTGGTCTTCTTTATCTGACTCACCCCCCCTCATTTTAAGTCTATTTTTAATTATCTATTCCTCGTAATAATTATCTATTAATCTCGTATCAATTATCTATATAGTCTTATCAATTATCTATATAGTCGTATCAATTATCTATATCATAATATCAATAATAAAATCATCATATTCATACTCTCAGTCAATCCATTAATTATTTTTCCTATGTCTCCCAAAAAATTCATTTGCTTAATCCTCAATCGCTGACGCTCTATGCCCTCTATAATTTCCGTTGGCTCTTCGGCCTTCGGCTTTGACTCTTTTACTGGTCATCTGTGACCTTAATATAATCATATTTCATCCTTACTCATATCATATCTTATCTGGCACTCTATGGCCTCTAATATCTAATCATAATCATCCGGCACTCTATGGCCTCTAGTATCTGATCATAATCATTCGGCACTCTATGGCTTCTAGTATCTGATCATAATCATCCGGCACTCTATGGCTTCTAGTATCTGATCATAATCATCCGGCACTCTATGGCCTCTAGTATCTGATCATAATCATCCGGCACTCTATGGCCTCTAATATCTAATCATAATCATCCGGCACTCTATGGCCTCTAGTATCTGATCATAATCATATTCTGTCAATTTCATCTTTACTCATATTCATATTCGTCTTATTCATATTATCTCTCATTGTTTCACCGGACTTGAGCTCATCAGTGACTTTTGGGTATGTTTGAGGCCTCACACTGACTCTCAAGCCATGGCGTCTTTTGGCCGCGCATTCTTCCGGTTACGCTTTACTCACCGCCATTCGGATATTTGGTACTCGGTGTGGGATCCGGGTTATTGTACCAAACTCCTCGCTGGGCAATAAAAAACATTCCCTTGGTACTCGGTGTGGGATCCGGGTTGTGTACCTCGAAGAATATAAAAGTATGGAAATACCTAGACGTTCAATCAAGTTCCAAAAGCGGTTTACTTGATTTCCCGAATAGTGAAAAGAAAAGGAAACGATTAAAAGTGGGAGCGGAAAATAAACTATCAAATCTCTGCCCGCTCCTTCCATCAGATTTCTCGGCTCAATTCGGCCGCTCTCATCTGGCTTTAGTAGGACATTTTGAGTATGAACCATTTACCGGTTAGTTCACATCTCACCTACCGTTTGGCCCCGATACTCGGTGTGGGATCCGGGTTGTTGTATCGAGTTCCTCCCAGCGGAAAAAAAGAATCGTTCGATACTCGGTGTGTGATCCGGGTTTTTGTATCGATCGGCTCAGCGCCATCAGTCCCTTGGCTGATAACAACCTGAGCACGACAGTCCGTAGCTGTCCTCTGGTGCCTCACCACCAGCTAGGGAAAAAAGAAGTCATCTCTAGGTACCTTTAATCTAACTATTAATTCTGTTCCGTGCGCACTCTTTCTCTCACCTCTCGGTCTATCTCTTCACTCCCCCCTTCAAAATTTGTGGTAATCGCATCAGCAAGCTCCCCAAAAGAGGTGATCAATCTCTCGCCGGTTACTTGCTGACATACGCGACTTGGCCTACCAGTTCCTTTCTCAGTAGGGTTGATCAGGGTTTCCCTTGGGTGAGCGTACTATCATTAGATAGCTCAGGTTAACCATTTTTCCTCGTCCTATCTCAATATAATATCGATAAAACAAAAAAGAATTATACACTAGGAAGTTCGGTTGTCGAAATTTTTCCGTCCAATATTTGTGTCTCTGTGCATGTGTTTTAATTATTTCCTTAATTCGGCTTTCATGTGTTCGGTTTATTACCTTTATTTATTGTTGTCAGGTTATTATTTTATCTACGAACACTGCATATTTATTTTTACGTTATCTTTACACAAACTCATTTATTTCACCATCTGATAATAATTCGAATAATGAACAATACACATTTATTTCATATCATAACAATTCATGGAAAGTAAACAGTTAGTCTTTCCTTAATCTTTCGTTGACATAACATGCAGTGCGACTCTTGTGCGCATCCATGACAATAACTCAGGTGTCCGCAAGGTATCACCATTACTCGTGCTTCTTCTGTTTTGCACGCATAACATTCCAAATAAGCCTTGGTTTGCTCTTTCATTGTTGTTGCAATCTCGTCTTCGATAGTTTTGACTTTTTCCATTAATTTGTGCCAGCTTTTTCCGAATTTGGTTATTTCCAATCTCATGGACAGAATTTCGTAGATTCTTTCGGTTGTTACATCTTTGTCAATATCGCTTAATTTTATTAATATGCAATGTTCGTCGGAATACAGGTTGGAAATCGTTGATATATCCTCTTTAGCTCGTTTAATTAACTTTTGTTTATTAATTAGTTCCTCAAGATTGTCATTTTCGATGTTTAGAATCCCCTTTAGTTTTTCTATTATTTTTGTTGGTTCCATTTCTAAAATTATTAAATCTCTTTTAATTACCCATTAAATTTATTTAAATACTAATTAACTAAATTGTATGTTATTCATTCAACTCTTAGTTTAATGTTTTGTTTTAATAAACTGCTACTTTAATTACTATAATTACCCGTTGTAATTTATTTTATTATCGTTCTATTGTTTTTCCCCGTTTTGTCGTTATTCCCCTTACTTACCCCATTTCATTTTATCCCGCATTTTGCCCTTTTAATTATATGTTGTTTGCTTATGCGTCTTGTCGTGTTGTTGGTATCTTACAAGGGTGTTGTGTCATCAAGTATTAATGGATGTTGAATGCTTTGGCGTTGATATCTATTTAACATAATTTCATATCAGTTTGTTTGCTTGGGTTTTTGCAAACTAATCATTGTTTATCTCTTTATGTATTCTCGTGACTGTGTGTAGTTGGTTTGATGGTTTTTAATTGTAGTCGGTTGGGTCGTTTTTCATTGTTATCACATCTCTCCGCGGTTCGATAAAATGTCGTCTCGACATTTTCTATTTGAAAAGATAGTTCTGTAGCCTGTCCCCTCTCATTTGTTTGTACAAGAAAATCATTCAATCCCGGCTGAGCCCCCAAATTTGTATGGTGGGTTACAGGGTTTCGTCATTTGTTTTAAATTATTCCATGGTTGCCCCGTAACGCCATACAAAAAATGCTAACTGCCACTTGGCACCCGTTGCTAGGCAACGTTGGTAATGTGTTCAAGTGGTGGACTGCCCGCAAAAATTGAGTATCATTAGCTAATACTATAGTTTCTCGGACAATCCTCGGGTTCACGAGCTGTCGATAGAAGACCTGTGCTCGCTTTTAATTATTTGGTCCCCTTGCGTTTAAATTTCTATCGTCTATCCAGCCGTTTTATTGGCGTTAGTTTGAGAAGACAAGAATAAGTGGTGGTTTTATTTAATCCTTCACAATGTTATTTTAAAACCTTACTAGTACATAAATGTAATGAGAGATATACGGAAAACAATATATTTAACAATAATCTATTTATCTAGGAAGTGCATTGATTGGAGAGTCGAGCGGCTCGGCGCTTAGCTCGCTCCTTGCGACCAGGTCGTCGACTAGATGTTGAGGGAATTGTTGGAGTGGGTGTTTCGACAGGGGTTGGCATTGCGGATGGGGTCGGATTCACTTCTCGGTATGCTAATTGAGCCGGGGCGAAAACTAGAGGGTAGGTCACCGCTGCCCCCTCTTGACTGGCGGACAACGCTACCTCTAGCCCCCTGATCTGGGTCTTCAGGCTTGTCACCAATTGTCTTTCTTCGGCCCACCCCTTCTGGGCCGCGGCTAACTTTTGATACAGTGGCTTGACCCTCGTGGGGTTTACCCACGTCGCCTTGAGTTGTTGCATTTCCCGGACCATATGTATGAGTTGATCGTGAAGATCCTTGTTTGTCTGTCGTGCTCGGGTTAATTCGTTTTGTAATAACTTTACGGGATCTATTTCTAAAATAGTAAGGGTGAATTGGATGACGACTAATACAAATATGAGCAGTTTAACTTAAACAATTTTTAGAAAATGAGAGTTATAATAATGAATAAAAAGACGAGACAGAAAAACCTTGTTTTTTGAATCGATCACAATGTCACTATAGCAATAATAAATGTTCAAATCAATAGAGTTTACTCCTCCGCGAAGAATCGTTTGATCCCCTCTTCCGGAGCGTATCCCGGGATCACGAGTACCGGTCGCTTAAGGTTTCGGATCGGTCTTGGAGAAGGCGGGTAATTATCAGCCAGTCGTCCGGCCGCTATGTCATCTTTGACATTGGCCAGGTAGGTTGTGGCCCATGCCACATCAGCCTCGATTTGTCGCTGATACTGTAGAAGGCCTTCCAGAAGTTCTTGGGCCTGCATTAGAATATCTCGCGACGGATTGGGTTCGTCCGCCGTCTTCCGAAATCGCTTCATGAACTCCTCCGGAGATATTTCCTCCGATTGGTTATCTGTAGGCACCTCAGGATATCGCTCCTGGTATGTCCGACTCCAGGCCTGCCTCCATTGTTCCACAGTGTGAGCGGGCATATCAATCATGGTTCTCGTATGTTCTAAATAGAAAATATGGTTTTACTCAATATCTCTCCTACCATTTTTGATGGGAACTGTGATTTGAGGGTTCACTGCAAACGCAGTCTCTCACGTCTCGTAAAGGAGAACTCACTAGCTTGAATTTACATGCATTAGGTGTTTGAGTATTTTGTGAGTACGGTAGTTAGTAATGCTGATAATCTTGTGTCGTAAGGGTGCGTTAGGCCAAAAGTGTTTTGCGGCTCGGTAAAATAATATGGTATTACATTTATGACTGTGTCTGTCTTATATGTGCTGGTCTATTAACAGCATAAAATTTATATATGTATCAGTTAATTCAATAGGTCAACCTAACGTATTTCTAATGAAAACAAAAATAAAATGGACTATTTATCGAAATATTTCCTAAGTGATTATTACATTTGGGCTTTAGCTTCTCGTCGAAATCGTTTGCGGAATTCATAGTTGGCAAATTGCGAAATTGAAAACGAAGTGATTCGATTATCGACGGTGATTTGACGATTTACAGTCAGGCGACAGGAACTAGATGTCAATTTCGGTTCAACTATCAAGGTGAATTGCCGGATGTGCCAATGATTTGTTTAATATCGTCGTGCCGTTCATTATCTAGTGTGTTTATTTTAAGCGGATAAATTTGTTTATCCGGTCAGTTCACATCTATGATGGTCATTATGTGAATTCTCGTATGATCATGAACTTTTCAAATAGGTGAAATATTTTATTATGCTTGATTATCATCGAATTTTGTTGTTTAAGGATCACTAGTTATATCGGGGTTGCAGATTGGAATCTTTAGGTCATGAGCACTATATTCTGGAAGCTCTCTCAGCGTTCATCGGGGAAAACAGGTCATCTCGTCACCATGGTCAAAACAAAATCAGGGGGTAAGTATTTCTCGTTGTTAAGTTCTGCATAGCTAGTTATTAATAGTCCTATTTTTTAGGGTTCGGTTTTATTGACACACATTTATTGGGTGATTTCTAAATGCCACTCGGTTAATGCTGGATTCGACGCAGTCCTTATAATCGCTTTGTCCAACTATTCGACAGTGATTTTTAATGTTTTACGTGAGGAATTATAGTCGTTACGTGAAGGTTTTTCATTTGCTGATTTTTATTTTTATCAATTTTGTTAATAAATTTCTTTGATTATTTTGTTTCGAAGTGGTTAATTGTAGTAGTTTTAGTCAATGGCTTATCTAACTAAGCAAATAAATTTTTGTTTTGATAATTTTGGTCACCCATTTTATTCGATCCATGTCTCTATTCCGTGATCAACAAGTCAAAGTCCCTCTTTTTCACTTCGTGGATTTGTTGGATTTATTGAAATATGATTTTTCTATTACTCAAGAGAAATCGGATGTTCGTCGATGGATTACTTGATTCCACTCATGATTCTCTGTATGTCACTCCTCGAACTTACGATAATCGCGAATTCACTTGGATTGATTTTAGTTCTGAAGTTACATCAAGGAGGACTTTGTTTGTTGATCAAGAAATTGCATCGATTCGATTTAGTAACTATTTTGTTTAATACGATACGTATAA
Organism: Schmidtea mediterranea; assembly: GCA_022537955.1. Classification (NCBI taxonomy): domain Eukaryota; kingdom Metazoa; phylum Platyhelminthes; order Tricladida; family Dugesiidae; genus Schmidtea; species Schmidtea mediterranea. The sequence continues at coordinate 16,395,861 of CM039682.1, forward strand.
TTAAATTTTTGGTAATTCATAATTTTTATAAGCTGCTTATTTTATTCAGATACTTATTTTTCGGTATACATACTTTGTAAACTACTTATCTGGTTCGAATACTTATCATTATGGTAAAATAAGTTAATAAGTTAGATCTTCCTTACGTTAAGCAATAATTAGATTAAATTCAATGAATTATCTATTAAATGAATACTTAATTTACGGTATAATACTTTAATGAGTTAAATTCCTTTACCCTAATCAATTAAAATCGATGAATTATTTATTAAATGAATACTTAATTTACGGTATAATACTTTAATGAGTTAAATTTCTTTACATTAAGCAATAATTAAATTAAAATCAATGAATTATTTATCTAATGAATACTTTAATGATTTAATTTTCTTTACTTTAAGCAATAATCAATGAATTATTTATCAAATGATTACTTTAATGATTTAATTTTCTTTACTTTAAGCAATAATCAATGAATTATTTATCAAATGATTTCTATCAATTTATTTGACTCGTAAATTTAATTTAATTTGAAATATTAATTTTAATTTGTTATAACAACGATTTCCATTTAATTTAATCCCAGTTCCATTCCCCTTTAATAAGCCTTAGGCGCATATTGTGTTTACATTATATTTACTGAGCGCCCACTGGACTACTCGGTGTGATGATTTTGAGCCATGTGTAGTATGAGTTAAGTCGATTTTACAGAATTGAGAAACGAGGAAGTAGCCAGAGACTTCTTCCTTATCTCTCGCTTCAGCTATAGGGATAATATTGACGTTTCAACCCTGCGTTCCGCACGCCGGGTCTTCACGGGCACAGATCATTGGCGATATTCCACGCGCTTACACGAATCTGAGTTGTGTGTAGATTTTATTTACTTGCATTAGGTTTCGGCTGTGGGCCGGAAAAATTTCAACAGATTTATTAAAAAAAATATATATATATATGAAACAATTTATGCATAATAATGTTTATTAATTATAAAACAAAAATAACAGGTTACCATCCCTTGCCATTCCATAAAATCATAATTCATATACCATAATATAAAACCAAAAAATACCGCTCTCCCCACGTCGACGCCGAGCAGAGCTCTACTGAGATGCAATGAACGCGACGTGGAAAGAGGGTTCCACCATAAATAGTTCTCACCTAAATAATAATTGAAAGTAACTGTAACTTCGAAGATAGTTCAAAAAACGTTTAAGATTTTCAAAAAATTTTAACAATTTTCAAAAATGGTTTTGTTTCGAAAAACGGTGTGTTTTAATGTGAAAATGGATCAGTATATATACCTAATTTTCTGGTGTGTGAAATTTGATGTAGTAAAACAAAATTCGACCTTGTTCTTTTCTAGCAAATTCCATTATTTATTTTTATTATTTTTTGATTTATTTTTATAATTTTTTATTTATAATTTTTATTGAATTATTACTAATTCAAATTTTTCGATTTAAATTCCATTTTAATGAACTTTTATTAATTTTTTCAATTTCGTCGAATTTGTTGTGTTTTCTTGTTGTATTTGTGTAGATATCGTGCGGATCTTGGTGCATTTTGTTAATATTTTAATTTATTTTTATGTTTATTATTTTATATTTAATTCTTTTATTTCTCAGATTTTATATGGTTTACTTGATGTTTCAGTAGGTTTATTTAAATTGCGTGTTATTTTTGCGTGTGTGTTTCTGATCCATTTAAACATTTTTGAAGGCCGTTTACGTTCTGGCCCAACAATATTCATTTTATTAAATTTACATTTTTATTTTTATTCTGGTCGCCTCTTCCGCCTGTGTATTTTCTAAACCTTATTTTGCAAGGTTATAGGCGGTTTTGTGTTTTACTTTATTTTTTCTATATGCATTGTGTGCGAAATTTATTAATTATTTGTTTTAATTAATTATGTTATTTTTTTAATTTTGTTTTAATTGGTGTTTTTTATTTAAATTTGTTTTCTGTTTGGGATGTGTGCTTATGTTATAGCAGCCATTTTGATAACTTCTCAATGTGACTTTACATAGTCATTTTATTTTGTTTAAATGATGGCTTATAGCCCAACATACATATTCGAAGATTTTTTTAAAAGATGTATAAAAAATATAATTATCTAATGCAATTAATAAATTTTAAAACTTCAAAAATAATTTAACTCACTTTTATTGAATAATTTCCGAAAAATAAGTTATCATAAAATAAATCATATCCTGAATATTTATAATCATTATTAATAATATACATAAGCTTGTAGATCAAAAGTTATAATTATAAGTTTGAATAATGATTTAATTTCCTTGTAAAATCATAATTCAACTCTTAAAACTTTATAACTTTAAGCTCATAACTTTAAAAAATAACTTACCATTTCAGAAAAGGCTGAAATTCATTAAATTTTCTCAAAAATAAATTCCAATAAGTTGATTTATGTTTCAACTTGCATTATAGCGGAATTTATCTGAACTTCGCTTGGTGTATGCCTAACCTAGTTATTAGCTGTGAAGCTTCAAAAAATTTAAAAATGTAGCGTTAACAACTCAAAGTGTGTGAATTATTATGATCTACGGAAAACCGTATATGATAGCAAGAGTTTTCAGCCTGGTTATGTAAGTAGAGAGTAGAGGATCTGGTAGTTGCGCATCCTACTCTGGGCTAAATAATTAAAAGGTTAAAAAATCGGGGCCAAGTCACTATTATTTCAAAGTGTTGGAAGGTGGAAGAATATTGTCCATTATTAAATTAAAATATTACACAATAGGAAATGGACGTCGATAAACAACTAAATGAATTCCGCTGAGATATTAGATTATGAACAATTTGATATGGTAATTTGATTAATATTAAATTTATTTTATTTGATATATATATTTTTGAGTTGATTGTGTTATTTTATTTTATTTTTGATGTAATAATTATGATTTAGTGATTTTATTGAAAATTATCCTCTTAAGATTATTAGCATAAGAAGAATTTCATAGTTGATATTGACTATTGAAAGAATAAAATCGAGCTCAGAAAACGCATTCAATCACATACACAAATAATATATTGTGAAAATTTAATATAATTTTTAATCAGTCAATCATATTTGTAACTGTAATCAAACAGCAGTTCAGGGGTCTACTACATACCCGAAGTTCAAATAAAGATGAATCAAAAGAAGAATATTGTTTTTAACTATTTATAACGCAATCTGACACTAACTGATTTCAACACCTCATCATTTCAGTGACTATGAACGCAAAGAGAAAAAGGAAGTAAGGAATAAGATTTTGCAATGTAGTGATCGTTTGGAAAACATAAAGTCCACGTAAGAGGCGGCTAGTCTTGGCAGGGTATAGGTAAGTTTCCATAATTTTTTCGTAGATACAAAGCTTTCCTTGGACCGGAATGAGAAGCCCTCGCGGGCCGTAGTTCGGAGACCTCTGATGCAATCGGAAGCAAAATAAATAAAATTACAATTACATGATCCGATTTTAAATAACGATTGTTACTTAATGTCTTCTTCAAACAATGCCAATTAGACTGTGTACGATTTCTTTTCAGGTACTCAACTTTTAGCAGTGTTCAAAACGTTTAAAAATAAAAGGTTCTTGGGTGCTCTGCCATCCATCTTTTTTCACATTTGAAGGCTAGGAAAAACAAAGAAACGGACTTAAATTCTTGATAGTCTATTTTAGGTGAATGCATCAGTTAAAATGTTTAATGTTGGAAAATATTGTTAGTGGAATGGATGTGGTCCTTTTCAATTGGTGCTGATAAATTTTCTTAGAGATTTTTCCGTTATTGACAATGGAGTTTGATTTGAAATGTTTTACTGATTTGAATTTATTTTAAAAAAGATGATTATCAAGCTGAATTTGGGGGAAAGTGCTGGACTGTAGCTTGGTGTGAGAACGACGAGTCATTGTTAAAAAGAATAACATAGTTGAATACAAATTTAAATAAAGACTACAATGAGTATAAAGAAAAAGTATCAGAAGCTTGACAAAGATTTTATGTAAAGGTTTTAAAAAGGAAATCATCATATTAATTTATAGTATGATAAAAGGAAGATAAACGAAATCAATGTGTTGATTCAATGTCACATTTTGCACTTCACTTATCATATTTGCCACTTGATTTTCTCTGGGCGCCTGAAAATGTAAATTGAATTCATTCAAGTATAACGTGATACAATTTTTTATGTATTTTCAGTATAAATCTAAATTTTTTTTGATATTTAGATATGAACTTAAATATTTTAAAATCTGGAATGTGTTCTTGTTTAAAACTTTCAAAACCAAAAGATTTGAAATTTGACATATACTCATAATTATTATCCAGGCATTATCCCATTAGAAACTACGCGTGGTATTCGAGGGTTGGCTTTATGCATGATTTTTTTAAAAATTTCAAATTAATGATTTCTAGGGTAACTGAGATTGTACATTAGAAAAAAAATTAAAAAATAATGACAAAACTTTAACAACAAAAATTCGAGAAAATTTTCATGCATTAGCATATATTTTTGAAAAGGCTTTTCATCATAAAATTTCAGCAATGTAACAGATTTGATACATTTGATGCAGTAAATGGTTAATAATTTTAAATATATTCAAGAGGAGCTTTAAAATTAGTTTTAGTTAGTTTTCAAGAGACCAAAAATATTTCTTGGTATTTTCTGTCAAATACTTTAAAGCTTAAACATATCATATTTGTGAACTGTTCCACATAAAAATGTTATTTATTAAAATTTTGTATTTCCAAAAATAAATATATTTTCTCAAGTATTTTACCAGAAAAACTTTGTAAAGCTCATTTCAAATTAAGAAGTAAAAAATTTTATAAAACAATTTTATAATCCGGTAGTTATAAAATACAGAACAAATTTATGTGACCGTAACTAGTAGAAAAGAAAAAAATAAATTATCAAACAATATGAAACTAAATGGGATATCAATAGATAATATAGAGAAATAAAATTTATATTTAATTATTAAAAGTAAATTATAATTATATACGTGAAATAATGTGTGGGAAGGATTGGATACTGCGCAATGATTGTTTGAATGTCAATTGTTAAATACTGCGCAATTTATGATTGATTGTATTTGCTCAAGGTTTTGTTTTACTCAATATGTTTTAGTAATCTTTTAGAAGCACCTCAGTGTTATGCATTGCTAATATTTCCCCACTGAATTTCAAATTCCTCACGTTAAGGATCAAAATTTAAAAGATTCTACTAAAATGTCTCATTTGTGACATATATTTCGATGCAGTGGCGGATTTAACATTTAATTGGCCGAAACGTTTAACAATTATGGGGCCCATTAAAAAGTAGTCGTTTTCTAAGTAAAATTTTTAAAAAATTTTTAGAATATCATCTTGTTTATTTTCAAAATTCGGTTTCAATTTATTGAATAAATTGATATTCAATGCATCGAATTAATGATAATGCTTTTCCTATGTCAACGTTGAAAAAAGTTCTTTTAAGGTGCGATTAATATTTTTCCAGTTATTATAACAAATTAAAAATTTAGTATTAGAAAGATTAAAAAGTTCATAAACAAATTTATTTTGATATATTTGAATACATATAGGTTTTGTTATTTTTAAATGATATCTAATGATATTATATAATTAATATTTTTTAATTAAATACTTTTCAAATTAATCCGTCTTTTTATTGTGGTGTAGGGATTCCTCTAGCGATCAAAACCCAAAATTATTTTTCTTCATTTCAGTTAGTCTTAAAAAATAAATATAAAATATAATTTCTATTGTAACTTGTGGTCTCAGCGACCACCTCCATCGCCTATGTGTAAATCTGCCACTGATTTTACATATACTACCTAAATGTTACGAAGTGTCAGACATCCTTAGACCCTTAAGACAATGATTAATGACACTTAACTTTTTTTGGTATTATATAAAAACCTTTTACTCATTAACTACGAATTAAGAAGCAATTCTGACAGAATTTATTTTATACTTAGAAAATCTAAAAATTTTGATAATTATAATTACAACCATTTTGACCATTTCAAACTCAAAAAATGGTAATAAATTATTTAATATTTATGATTCCTAATGTTAATGACAGTTCAAATCTCATTTTTTGTCTAGCTAAATTTCAATAGAGTTCACACTAGAATTCAGTGGAAAAGTACTTCAATGCGAATCCAAAGTTCATAAGTTTGTTAAGTTTGGCTATCGAAAATTATCATTGCGATAATAATAATGAAAGTTTCAACAACAACAATTTCAATCATTTTTGGATAATTAGAATTAGAGTAATTATGTTATAATAGACAACTGGTCTGGTCACAAATTTGGCATGTCCAAATTGATTCTTGATTAATTCGAATGTTTTCCGTTTCATTTGTTTTGAATTGCCTTCATTTCTTAATAAGGCAAAACCGAAAAGTTGTATTGAGTGTAACAAAATATATTAGATCCTTTGTCAAAATGAAATTCTCATAAAAAAACTGATTAAAGGTTACCAAACAATATAAAATTTTACTGTTAAAAAAATTTAATTAATAAATTAAAAATTATTTATCCCATTGATTTAAGAGAACTCACAAAACCGAAAGCAATTGAATTATTAAGTTTAAATTACATTATTAATGATTTTAATAGAAAATGTTTTTGGGGAAAAGTCCTCAGCAGAATACACAGTACAGAAGCGGGGATCATGCGGTGTTTGCAATCAGTGTTTTTCAGGTCTTTTCTATCTTCTATTATCTAAATATTAAAAGATAAATAAAAAAAATTTGATTAGATTAAAAAGTCTTATTAAAATTTTATTAATACAGAAAAATATAAATATAATATTATTTTTTATTTATTGTTTATATTTTTGAATCAATAACATATTTTTAGAAATAAACTAAGTTTAAATATCAAAGTATAAAGAAATTTTTTTATATAAATGTAATTAAAATGTAAATCGCTTCGTTTTAATTTTTTATTAATGCTATTAATTTATAGGTCGTATATTTTTAAAAAGATATTATAAAAAGATTTAATCATTATATATATAAAAATTTTAAAGTAAAGGAGTACATTATTGTTGGGCCAATACAAGGATTTGTTTAATGGATCGGAAACAGCACGCAAACACAGCACGAAGATTTAAAATCAGACCTATTAACACCAAATAAACAACCCTAAACTATGAGGAAAATGTAATTAAATAAAAAAATCAAAAACATAAAAGTAAATTAAATAATAACAGATATGCACGAAGATCAGCACGAAATTAACACAAACATAATAATATAACAATGAAATTTGACCGAAAATAGATCAATTTATAAAATCAGCATTTTAATGGAAAAGCTGGTTGAAAATAAAATATTTCTAATCGGAAATATTCAATTAAAATATAAATAAAATAAATTATCAATTTAATGCAAGAAAATAACAAAATTAGAGATAGATATTACATGTAAAATCAAGGTCAAATTTTGTTTTAATGCATCAAAAAGAACATTCAAGGTTAGGGTCGCAAAATAGGTATAAATACCGATTCATTTTCACAAAATTTTAACACTTTTATCAACCAAAAGAGCACTTTTGTTTTGTGAAACGCTGAAAACCACATTTCTTTCCGAAACATTTACGGAAGCCAGAACGCTCAAGAATTTTTGAATCAACTTACACGATACATACTCTATTAAACTACAAGTAAGTCCCTGCTTGGGAGTTTCCTCTACAAGTAAGATATGTATGAATGAAATGTAGTTTATGCCATTGTTTATGCCAGGTTATATGCTTCAACGAATCAGGTTTATCTTAATTTTGTCGAAATTTTCCGGTCCATAGCCAGCACATACCACAAGTAATTAAAATCCTATACACTATCAGATTGTTTAAGAGCGGTTCCTCCACCTATAATCTGTGCCCGTGAAGGTCTATGTCGTGAGAAACGACGAATGTTGAACGTCAATATTTCCCTATAGGAGCGTTAAATCGGGGTATAGTCTTTTGGCGGCTCTTCTTCCTTCGTCCGAAAATTCGACCAAAATTCATTTAGACACATCGGCTGAAAATCATAAACACCGAGTAGCTCAGTAAGCACTCTTAAAATCAAAAAATGAACATAATTTCAACCTTAAGATCAAAATGAGTTAAATGAGCGAGTGGGAAGGACGCAAAAAATCTTTGATTTCATCATCACTCGTCATATTACCGTTCACTAATATTTTCACTTCAGGTATGGAAGCTATTCATGTGATCAACCCGGAACTATCCCGTCTACGCACAGCCAACTTGGATCTCCACCAACAGTTACTGCAGGTCAGCAAAGAATGCCAGGAAAACAAATAAACCTGGGTCAAACCCGAGCGGGCGAGGAAAGTTTACCAAAAGATGAGTGTAGCTCAATGCGGTAGGCAGGAGGAACGGCAATTGATGCAGGCGTTGCGCCCTCAGATACGTGGATTGGAGGTAGCGTTAACTGCTAGTCAAAGGGGCAACGCAGTAACCTACCCATTAGTATTCGCCCCAGCTCAATTGGCCTAGCGAGATCAATGAACCATGAATAACCGACCCCACTCATGTCCAGGAAGATCCGAACGAAGACGACGACGCCTAATTATAATCAATAGGCCCAATGAAGACCGAGGACAAGATCAAATGTACTCGTCGAATGCTATGATTAATTTATGAATTGTTGCGATGTATAATATGAATGTTTTGTTAAATAATATGATAGTTATAGTTTTCTTGTAATTTGTTTATTTTGCCGTAAATAAAAAGGCTCTAGAATTCTGAAGGAGGCAGAAAATATACAATGTGAAAGCTAAGGACCGAAAAGTGTAAGTCGAGCACACACCTTCTAACTGTAGCTCGCTGAACCCAGCTGCAGACTGGGCCTTAACAGTTTTAGGGATAAAGCTCCCCTTTTGCGGTCTCAGGACCATTGGTTACATTATCAACTTTGCCTAGCAACGAGTAACCAGTAGAGGGTCGAAAGATTGTATGTCAAGGGTTCAAGGTCAGACAGTCCACGAGCCCAACAACATAATGAAAATGATCAAGAGGGTACTCAGTACCAAAAGTTTGGGAAACACTTCTCTAAATGAAGAAAATTTTAACAATCAGCAACTGTATCCACTACAGACACAAAATACCGAAGAGAACGAATTTAATACCTTTATTTCTAGTAATGGAGAACAAGAAATAATAGTGACCAAAACACTACAAGAAGCTAGGACCATATGTGGTAGACAAACTCGACCTGCATGGAGATTTCAAACCTAGAGAAGAATGTAATAATATTGTAACAAAATATTTGTTTAAATATTATGATTAACTCACAATATCATAATTTAAATTTTCATTAAATAAAAATTGCTTATTGCTTGTTATTACATATAGGCAATGGTGTTATCGAGCTAGAACGCTCCGGAACGTCGTTCCGGTACTAAAGATGATTTCTGATAACGAGAATTGGCTGATGTATTGATTTCATGTATTGTTAAAAATATTTATTCAATATTGTTTGAGTATCTAATATGCGTATTTTATAATTTGTTAACTAATTTTTATTAAACGTTCCTATTATTGTAATAAACATATATATATATATATATATATATATATATATATATACATATACACAAAATGGGTTTCGTAATGATTTTCGTTTCCTTTTCTTTTTATGCTATATACAGGGCCGATCCTGGCGACTGGCGAATATTGGGGGAAATCTCCCCCCGTCGTCAAATTTGGTACATGAGACCTAAAAAAACGTCGTCGCCAGGATTATCATGGAAAATCACCCCCCGTTGTTAAATTTGGTACATGAGACCACACAGAGCGTCCGCCTACCCAGGATCGGCCCTGTCTATATATACGCGTTCCGGTAAAACAAAATTAGCACAACACCACTTCATATAGGTATATCAAATTAGGCGGCTCCTATAATTCTGACTAACTTAAATGTGGTCTATAATGGTTAAAATTGTGGGGTTTATGGTTTCGATAACCTTGACCCCAGATGTAAAATATTTTCTTGCTCCCAATAGTTATCCGTTGCCAAGCAACGTTGGTAATGCAACCACTGGTTATGGGATCGCCAAAGGTGAGCGCCATATAGGAACTGCTAAGGCCCGATCCCATGGTGGCTTCAACGCACTACCGTTAGAAGGCATGTGTGCGATTTCTCATTCTGGTCCCTTTCACGTTAATGTTCCTCACATTCGATCAGTTATCCTTCTTTCAAACCTCGATAAAATCCTTACTACCTTGCGTGATTTAACTTAGATCACTATCAATTAATTTAACAATACGAAGACGATCCAGTAAAGTAGTTATTGAATACGACATTTACGTTTGTATCTTCCTCGACAGCTTCATCGCTCGTCGTTTTGCTCTCGCTATCTTTCCTGGACGACGTTGAGGTGGTTTTACCGCGGGTTTGGTGGCATCTGTTGTGACTCGATACGCCAATTGTGCGGGTGCAAAGACCAGGGGGTAGGTGACAGTTTGGCCTTCCTGGCAGGCCGATAATTCCACCTCCAGGCCGCGAATCTGGGTCTTCATGGCCTGCCCCAGTCCTTTTTCTTCGGCCCACCCGCGTTAGGCGGCCGTCACTCTATGGTACAGGGTTTTAGCTCTGGTCGGCTCTATCCAGGTTGATTTTATCTGGTGGATTTCCTTTGTGAGCTGTAGTAATTGCCTATGAAGATCAGTATTCTCCTTGTGTGCGCTTTTGAGAGCCGTGTTTAGCATCGTGCAGAGGTCCATCTCTACAAAAAACGAGTCATTAAAAGGTTAATTCGTCTGGTGTACAATAAATATTATTATCGGTACGATATTTTAAGATGTATTCTGTCTAATCAAATGTTATGTGATGGTTTTTTGTTGTTAAATTTTTTATAATAAATGCATGTGTGAGAATAAACAACATAACTAGAAAGATGTATTTCATTATATTAAATTATAACGAAAACCCGGATAATAATTCTTTGGGTTTTTCTTCGATGTCCTGCGTGCGTAGAAGTGATCCCACTCAGTCCTCCGATTTTCAGTCTCACCTCTCATTCCTCTCGAGAGTATTCTCTTCGGTATGGACACGTTCATGGTTTGGGTTGGCCGATTCAATCTAGGATCGTCGAGCTCGAATGAGATTCCATAGGAAGGGGCATACCCATCCGTGCTCGGGATCAGGCCAGCTGCGATGTCCTCGTTGATCTGGGCTAATTGGTGGCGAGCTCGTTCCACTTGCTTGTCGGTCCTTCTTTGATGGGCTTCTAAGCGTGCTAAGATATCTTTAGCCCGGCCTCGGAGTTCCCGAACCCGATTCCACCCTGGCTCGCGTTTGATTGCTACATAAGGCAACTCGATATCTTCCGTTCCTACTTGCTGTCCGAATCTCGATTCTCTTACCGGAGAAATCGAAAATCCAGCATCCCAGATCGCCTGTCTGCATTTGGCGGCGGCGTGGGACGGGAATCTCATCGTAACCCGAGATTCGTCCACCCACGAGTCTATTAAAATGGATAGTAATATTACTAAATTATACTAAATATAATAGTTTAATGAATACGCGGATGACTTAGATCAAAAATTATTCGTAATTGGTGATGACCTAATAGAGGTTCGCGACGTATGATCGTCGTGATCGGTTCGCAAATCTGGCGTTATTAGGTGTCTATCCAATTAATTTATATAAATTTTCTGACAAATTTCTGACCAGTATGCATGATATTTTGTGAAAGGTCGTGCAATTCCCTGCCTTACCTACTGGTTTGGATTGAGCGAATCGTTTATTTCCACGTCTACAATTCATTCATAAATATTGTTGATTTGAATTGCTGATCGTCATTTATTTAGTTTGGAATTTCCACGATCGTTTCTAGGTCGTTTTGTGACGTCTTTTCACTTGGACTTATGTGTTGTTTCATTACTCAACTCCGAGGTTAGACAAATTTTATGTAATTTAGGTAAATGAATTTTTATTATAGCCTCACCTATAATTTGGGACGAAATAACAATTTTATTTATGATGCTGATGGATTTGCAGATTTCAACTACTTCAAGGGATCCTTAACTCAATTATTTCTTATTTGGTTTGTCGTCGATCCTTTTTGAAGATGTATTACCGCATGATGTGCTTATTACGGTTAATATGTTGTATGAATCGAACATTCTGTTGATCTTATTTAATTACTATTTGGGTCGGTTATAACGAGTCTCTTCCGGATGATCGTCTACAAAATTAATGGGAACATGTGCATTTTTTCCCATGGTCGCATTTGTATTTTATATTCTATCACTGAACTAATTTTATTCTTCAGTGGTAGATTTGATAATTTTTACGTTACTCTGAGGTTCATAATTTGTCGTATGACAAAATGGTGTATTATAAATTGTTAATAAATTTGAGGTTAATTTAACGGGTATAATTCCTGCTTCCGATTTAAGCGGATAATGTTTTCCTAGTTAAATTTCAGTTAGTTGTCCGGTGGTCGGATTTCTTTTCGAAGGAGACGTTTTGAATGATGATTTATCTTTAATTTTTTGGCAATTTTGAAAATTACAGATAGAATATCAGAACAAATAATCAAAGGTAAAACCGTTATAAATAAAATATTATCAAATGCAATAATAACAAAAATTCAATTTGGCGATTTATTTACCATGATTTTAGTTATTACTAAATTTTATGCTGTAGGATTTTTAGGGTCTTATTATTATTTAGTACTCAATTAATCTATGCCGTAAGCGTTGACATTCGTAGCATCGGCCCTTCGTCGTCATTTAAATATTCTTTATCTACGGTTTTGAATTATCCTAATTAGTTATTTTGATATAGTTAATTTCTAGGGCTTTCTCGTATTAAATCGTTAGTTTAATTTAAGATTTAGTTAGAGTAGTTTAGACATAGCAATTATTTCCGAATTCTTTCCCCACTTCCTTCCTTTTGATTTGACCTTAGGATAGTTATGTTAATATTGTGATTTTAAGAGTGCCCACCGAGCTACTCAATGTTTATGATTTTTAGCCGTTATGTGCACTGATTTAAATTTGGTCAAAAGACTACTTCCCCTCCTCCAAATTTCCCCTATGACGGATACTATTGACGTTTAGGCCATCCGTTATTCACGCCGGAACCTTCACGGACACAGGCTATTGGCGGATAAACTGCACTTACACAGTCTGAATTGTTATGTTGATTTTACTTTCTTGCGGTGCGTGAGTGGCTGTGGGCCCGAAAAATTTCGACATAAGTATTGTATAGCGAAAATTTTATTAGCATATAATAACGTTTGATAATTCATATTGCATATTCATCATTCATTAACGACACTATCACCCTTTCCCCACGCCGACGGCCAAACAGAGCTCCTACGAGGTTGTATGGACGCGACGTGGAGAAAGTTTTCAAGCATTCCTCCACTCACATTGAAAATTTTTTGGTTTTTCTAGAGTAAAACTGATTCGAGATATCAAAAACTGATTCAGTGCTTGTAAAAACTGCTTAAAATTATGTGAAAATGAATCGGTATATATACCTATTGTACGACCCTAACCTTGCGTATTAAATTTGATTTAGTAAAACAAAATTTGACCTTGTGATTTTCTAGTATATTCTAATCTTAATTTTATTATTTTTGTAATTTAATTTGACAATTTTATTTTTTATTTTTTAATTGAATTGTTTCCAATTCCAATTATTTAATTTTTGTTCCATTTTTATGGACTTCCGCATTTTTTGGTAAATTGTCAAATTTTCATGTTCTCATGTTATTTTGATGTTTATTTCGTGCGGATCTTGTTGCACTTTGTTATTATTTTAATTTACTTTTGTGTTTCTTGATTTTATATTTAATTGTTTTTCTCCCTCAAATTTATCATGGATAGTTGATGTTTTATGGGTCTGATTTTAAATCTGTAGGTAGTATTTGCGTGTGTATTACCGATTCATTTAAACAAAATGGTGTCTTGGCCCAACAAAATGTTCTCACACTACTTATATAGTATTTAAGTATACATTACAACATGTCGATAAATAATTTTCAATTATATTAATTTAGTATTAACATCACATATTGTTAATTAAAAACTTAACGAATTTCAAAATTTTCAAAATGAAATAAATTATGAAATACGTTGTTTTATTTACATTTTTTTCAATAAATTTTATTTTAAAAAACACGAATTTTAATGTATTTGACAATATGATGGGGTTTCAAAAATAAGTATTCAATTTTGTCTGTAAATCTAGTGTTAATATTGAAAATTTTGAGTTAAAAATAATCAATTGTTTTTTCTACATATTTTAAAAATCCTATAGTTGTATAAATTGTGAATTATCAAATAAATTTGATTGAATTTACTGATTTGTTTTGAAAGTAGAATAAATTTAAGTATAAATGGTAATCATTTATAAAAAATATGCATAAAAACAAATGTAAATTAATTTTTTTTCGAATTTCTGTTAATCAACTAGCAGAAGTTTTGTAATCCCCGTGATTATAAATAAAACATTGGATAACCAATAAAGACAAGTGGGACAAATTTCACTAGGATTGGGCAAAAACTGCAACACGACTATAATATCTCGAATTTCCTTATAACCTGTTCCAGTCAAAGTACAGATAAATAAGCGCTGTGTTGGCCTATAAGCAAAAATTTAAACAAAATAATTAATGTCGTTTGGAGGTTATCAATATAGCTACTGTAACATAAGCACACACCGCAAGCAGAAATCAAAAATAAAATAAAACATAAAATAAAACAAAATAAAAACATAATAAAATTAAATAAAACAAATATTAATTAAAATCATTGAAAAGCCTAAAGATGCAGAAAGAAACACAAAACCAAAACATAAAACCGCCAAAACCTTACAAAAGAAGGTTTAGAAAATGCATAGGCGGAAGCGGCGACTAAAAATTTAAATATCAAAGGCTAAAAAGAGAAACATTCAAAGAAAATTAAAAATTTACGAAAATAATATCAAAAAATAGAGAAAAATAAGGATAAAAATAAAATATTTAAAATAAAATAAAATCAATAAAACCCCCCAAAAAAATAGACGAACAAGGCTCAAAATTCTCTGATTGGTCGCACCCAGGCATGAAAACACTATACATACAGCAGTCATTTTCATAATTTCAAACAGTCAGACAGACACAAAATTTTTTAGACAAAATTTTTAAACATTTGTAGACACGATTGTTTAGAAAATTTTTATTCCAACTTATGACAATTTTTCAAATTTGGTTGCAGGACTGACAAACTTGAGGATTGTAAGTATTGTTATCTTGTATAAATATATTTTTTGAAGTTATGTTTTGTTTATTTTGATTTTATTCTGGATGATCACGGCATCTTTTGATGTCGTCAACAAGTTCCTTTAAAATCATATTTATGTGTAGTATTGGAATAGAATTTTTAGAGGTTGAATGGTGGCGCTACTGGATAGCTCGATAAAGCTGGTGGAAGCGCTGTTCAACAGTCTAGATCCCTTGGCGATCGCGTCGGGTTCTGGCCATCGTGCACAGATCCTGTTCAGAAGGTTGACATTGTACTACCATACTACGTCCGACGAAAACATCAGGCGGATTAGGTACTATAAAATCCGGGAAAAGCGACTTTAGTTAAAGTGGAATAAAGTTTTGTTTATTGTATAGAAAATTTAAAATCTTGACGGAAGATTAATCGTAAAACCGAGTAGAAATAGGGTAGTGTAGGAACGTAAAGTCAAAAAAAATATTTTCAAATAGTCGAAGGATGTAATGTGGTAGATGAGAGTAGTGTGTATTAAAGTGATCGCAGAGGGTCTTAACAACTTAAAATCATGGGAAGTATATCTGGAGCTAAGGAACTGTGAATCAAATTCAAAATACAAGGAGTAAATAAATATACAGTGGTTAATTAAATCAAATAGGAAGTTTACCAAAAAATTAGGGCAGAACGCTGCTTAAATTTTTGAAAGACACTCAGATAAATAATGTTTAAAGATGACAAATAAATATAGGAATTGTAGAAATAGGCAAGTAAGGACCAGGATATAGAAAGATAAAACGTAAGACCTTCTTCAGCAGTCAAGAACCCGAAAGTGAAAATATCATGAGGAGTAGTTTTAGAAATGAAGCTCACCTGCTCATGGATTTTCAACCCCTATGTACAGTACCAACATGGTAATCACCATGGGTACATCGAGCGATAGAATAATAATCTTAATGGCGTTAAGGTGGGGTAACACAAAAACCCTAGAAAAAATAAATAAAAATCAACCCTATTCGCCAACAGCTGTTAAACTTAGCGAAAGTGATGTACTATGAATCACTAATCCTTTTCCTATCATGTTCATTCTTTTCGCAATTTTCGACCATAACCAACAAGTTTAACTAGCAGTAAGTCTTAAAAGTTATCGAAATATTTATCAAATTGTATCAATATTTCTGTGAAAAAAAATATGCTATAACCGATAAAGAGCATTGCAAAATTTATTAATAAAATATAAATAAATAAAATTGCTTAAAGTGACATTGAAAGCATGCATAATTTTCATTTAAAACCTTTGAAACTTTTAATAACGAAGTAATATCCAAATAGTTTTTTTAATGAAGCCAATATTAACACGTTTATTACTACGTAACTTTTTCGGTTTGTAAGATTTCCCTAACACATCCAAAATCTTAATTATAAAATAAAAGATAAACTACGAATTTGGGATTAAATAGGTAATTGTTTTGATTACTGAAATACTAGAAAAGGCAATAAAAACAATTATTTTCAATAAAATATTGTATATAAAGAATAATTAGTGAATGATATAACAATCCTTTGTTGCGAGTTCAAAGTTTGTTAAAAACTGAGAATTTTTGACTTTGAGATCTTCCTGGAAAAGAATTGAATATTTTCATCTTTCAATTGCTTAATTGGATCTTAATTTAATTTCAAAATTAAAATAGTTTTATTGATTTTGACTTTTTTTGTATAAATTTCCTTAATCAATGTAGAAAATTAAGAAATTCAATAAAATTATTTGAATTCCAGAGTTTTCGAAGGCTTATTTTTAAAAACTTATTGTGAATTGATACTGTTACCAGGAAACCATCGTTTTATATAATCATTAAATACGAAAAGACAAAAATTTATTACATCAAAATCTGTTTAATAATAAATTGTTCGTGTGCGATGCATTGGAACTTTATCAATAGATTTCTCTTGAGTTCTACGATAATCCCATAAATAGTTATCAACTAAAATAGAATTCACAACAGCAACATTTGAATCGATCATCTTGTTGATTTTATCAACCATAATCTAAATTATAATTAGTAAATCATTTCAGTTCAAAATTGTATGAAAATTTTTGTAAGATTTTCATAGTAAAAATTTCAATTTCAGTTTTAAGTTAAATTTGATTATTTTGTTTTAATTATTTATGAACATTGATAAATCCAATCATAGCTGTTACATTTGACCAAAGCCTTTTAGAGAGGAGATGAAGCAAACAAATAATATTTGGGTTATTTTAATTAAATTTCGTAATGAGTCAGGAAATGTGTCAATCATCCATCGAAAATATAAATATATAAAAATATGATTTACCATTACATCTACGTAAAATCTCCAGTCAAACATTGGCAATATTTTTGTATGTCGTGGGATAAATAGGCATCTCGGATCTAAAGAGTTACTAAATGACATTTTATTTACGCTCCATTGAAAAACTATTTTCTATATAAAACCACAATCGTAATTATATGTGAATATTGACTAAATCAAATAATCTATTACTGTTAGTAGATGGTTACGTCAACACTAGACCAGTATCCCTCCCGAGGGCAAAAATTTTGGGGTCACAGTTCAAGGTCAAATTTTACAGGTCAAAGACACTTAAAAATTTCTCAAGGTTATTCAAATTAATATTATTTTCATCAACATTGTTATTATTAATACTATTTCTGTATAAAATAAAACAAATTATCAACAATACATGGGATGCAATGGTTATAAAATTATTTGTATGTCGAGCAGAATATTAAATGAGTGTTTATATAATTTAAGTACAAATATTTCAAGCATGTGAGATATCATTTTAAAGGGTTTTCGAAGGTTTACCAATATGAGGGATAGAAAAAGTGTACGTGTGCAATGGAAAAATTAAAACATAAAGTCGATATTTTAAAGAAAATATGAACTTCGTGTTTATGGCTCAAAATATGTGTGTGCTAAATCAATGATATGGGACAGTATTAATAGAAAAAGTATAATGAAAATGTGTGTTATTTATGATACAGGTGTGTTTCATAGTTGAAATGTGTGTGTGTAATTTAAGTAAAAATATTTCGAACATGTGAGGTAAATTTTAAAGGGTTTTCAATAGTTTTTTTCGAAGGTTTGCTATTGTGGCCCATGTTAAGCAGTGTAAATGTGTGTGTGTAATGTATAATTCGATATTTTTAAGAAAATATGTGTAAATAAATATCAAAAATATTTATGGTTCAAAATGTAAAATTTGAATAACCTTGAGAAAATTTTAAATCATCGACTGTATTAAAGGAAAAATTTTAATGAAAATAAGTAATGTTTCAAGGATTTATGAAATATTTATTTTATGGTTAAAAACACATGTTAAAAATCATTAAAAAGGTTCTGTATTTATGTAAAGTTTGAGATTGTTAAAATGCATGTAATTTATGATGCACGTGTTTTGATTGAAATGTGTTTGTTTTACAGATAAAAGAAAAATTATAGATATTTTTAAGAAAATACATATAATAAGTGATCTAATTAAAAATCCAATTTATTTTTGACAATCTGGACTAAATAACTTATAATCAAATATTTACAAACCTAGGGCTAATGTTAGGGTCATAATAATAAAAACTTAAACTAATATAGTTAAAACAATAAAAATTGAAGACAAGAAAGGACAAGGTGAAGTGTATGCTTTATTATTTCCAGGCCTATTGAGCGGTGACTAAATACATGTGCCAAATAGCCACGCTGGGTATTCAGTCGCAAGCACAAGGCTCGTCGGTGAATCCTCAAAGTGGGGTCTAAAAGAACCTGGGCATCATAGCACAAATTATGCCAGGCTTGACGATGGTTAGTTTACTACCGCTATATAAGACAACCTATAAAGACTCAATAGACGTATCATCGACCCCTGATTCATAAAAAAATTAACCTATGCTGTTTGATCGAAATTCGATACCACTCTGACCCTTTCAGATATAAAACCACCCACACTAACGTTAAATCATGACTTTTGAGTCCAAATCGGATTTTCATCATAAAATTAATCTAAAATTGGTGTTTGACTGAAATCCGAGTATTAAAACAAAAATTCAAAATGGCGAATACGTAATATTGCCTTGGCGAGATATTTACGCTGTTCTGACATAATATACTACATTTTAAATATACTGGTTAACAGTCACAAATAGTCAATCATCTGCACTTTTATTGCTATTACAAAAACGAATAATTGCATAATCAAACTAAATAATATCCTTAAAAACTAAGCAAAAAATCAACTTTACAAATCATGGTAGTGTAACGTAAAAAGATATAAATTAATTTTAATTGACAAGTATAAATTTCGTTTATTTGGGTATTTAACTTATTGATATTTTGTCATATTTACAGCCAAAATGTCATTATTTTGCTTTGCAAATGAACAACAATTATCCAGAATTAGTTGTAAAACTCACCTAAATAAAGAACTTGCTGAAAATTAAAACTTAAATATTCATTATTATTAAAAAATGTGTAATATATTACTTCGATACATTGCAAAGTAACACCCCTAATTTCAACTTCCCAGGGGTGATCATGCTCAATTGGCTTATCTGAACGATTATTTGGAAAACTAAGACAAATAATATTATTACTATTATCTAAATGCTCTTTTAAATCTTTGGAATATTGAATGGCGTTGAAAAAATTTAAAACTTGAGGAACCCTACGTTAGTTATTATTTCATTTAAAAAAAAATCATTTTATTTTAGCAATATACTAAATATATAAAAAATTGAATTTGAATTTTAAAAAAATAGGACTTATACTGATTTTAAATAATCTTATTTTAACAATAATGGAATTTTGAAGAACCAATAAATTACTTGTGTATGAAAATTGTGGAATAATTAATGAAACAATATATTAATAATAAGAATTAAAATTTTTTTATAAAATGGACAAACTAGAGTTAATTTCTTTATGAATATTTAAAAGATTTTAATAAAGTAAATAATTCATAGTTTTAATGAACAAGTTCATCAATATAGGTGTAAGGTATTTTAATTATAAATAAAATTATTATTGTATGTTGACTGTATGTTGAAATCCTTACTTATGTATTAATTATTTTTATAGAAACTTCTCAAATAGATTATGAATTTGTTTAAATATATTATTGTATTAAATTTAATAAATTAAAAAAACCAATCCAAAATATATATATTCAGCTACAATATATTTCGACAGAATTTCCGCCTTCGTCAGGCAGTCTTGAACTTTAAACTATTTAGAATAAGCCATTTTTATTTAAACAAATTTCTGATTTTAAATTCTCAAATTATTTTATCAAAAATTAAAAATCTTGTTTTCATAAATCACAAATTCTATAAAACTTAAAAAAATTAACTTTCTAAAATTTTCTAAAACCGAGACTTTAACAAAATTTAAATATAAATTTCAACAATATATTTAAAATTTTTTTTTAACCAAAACTATTTTACACTTAGTTTCATCCTGCATCAAAAAATTGCGCTTACTAATATCAATAAATTCACTAAGTCGACTGTGATCGAAAACTTGAGGGCGTAAATGACGGGCAGACATTCCAATGTATGTGGCATTTCACCCATGGCATAAATATCCATAACCAAGATCCGAATACCATCTAAGTAAGACTTGAAATCCATCAATAAACACGATGACGGTCCTATAATGCAAAATGCAATCCCAAAAATCAACCTCGCTATTTAAACCAAACAAAGCTGATTCAATCATTTATAGTTTTTCATTCATTGAAGTTCTGCATCTCTTCCTCAATTTCAAAATCATTCTCTTGAATACTGGATCAAACGAAGTTAAACTTTCATATTGATTAAAAGAATCCAACAAAATTGGCTCTGATTTAAATTAAAGAAAAACACCAATCCAAAATATATATTTCTACAATATATTTCAACAATATATTTTACAAAACCGAGACTTGAACAAAATTTAAATATACAATGGAATGACTGCCCGCTCTAAAGTTCTAGATCACAGTCGACTGATGGAATTGTTTGATATTAGTAAGCGTAATTTTTTAATGATGCAGGATGAAACTAAATGTAAAATAGTTTTGTTATTTATATTTAAATTTTGTTAAAGTCTCGGTTTTGTAAAATTTTAGAAAACTAATTTTTTAAAAAATTTTATAGAATTTGTGATTTATAAAAACAATATTTTTAATTTTTGATAAAATAATTTGATAATTTAAAAGCAGAAATCTGTTTAAATAACAATGAATTTATTTTTGAAATAAATTTTCAATACCATAAATCAGTGGTTCCAATACTTTTTGGACTACCGTACACTTAACAAGACAAAATACTTCCGCTCATTATAACCGTTTTATTTTTTCAAGCCATCTGACATTTTCGGTGTAAATAGCACCTTATGATACCGCTCCATTATAAAGTTGCTTTACCTACTTTAGGGACCACTGCCTTAAATGATCATATCTAAAAACCGTTTACTGCCTAACTAAGAAGCGACATTAATAATTCGGCTTTTCATTATTGACAAAATTTAATTTCAGCAAGGGCCAATTGTGATTCCAGTTCAAACCATAAACTCGAACTTGAATAATATAGTAGAAGAGGCTTTATTAACATCCTATAGATTTCTGCATGGTCGCCAACATTGGGATCCAACACCATTAAATAAGTTAAATTCAAAATCTGTTTTTTATTTTAAAATCACATAAACACAAATTTAATGTCAAAAAATATTTAAAATAAATATTAATATCCAAATAAGTAATTTATAAAACTCAAATTAAACTAAAATGACTTTCACAGAAATTTTGCAAGTGTTCCATATTTAAGAGACTGTTCAGAGAAAAGCCAGTTACAATTAAAAGATTTGAAAGTGAAATTCCTCCAATGAGTTCAATACACTTGGTTTGCTAATGAATACACCAGAGGGTTTTACATGAAAATGTACAAACTCAATAAAATTTACAATGAGTTAATGAATAAAAATCTATCTCAGCGATTAACCTACACGAAAAAAGTGCCGAATTTGAGAACGCCAGCTTCTATCGAAATCATATCGATATTCCGATATCGAAACTCTTGAATTACGGAAATAAGGAATAAGGAAAAATGTGTGGATGAAATGACAAATAGAATTGATTGTCACAGATATGAGCGTTCCAGGACTAATTGAGTTGAGCGATCTGAATGTTATCAACCTGTTTTTGGTGTATCTCAAATATGCATCAAATTATTGTAGTTTAGTTGAATATTAATTAATAATAATTAATTGCTGCCTTGTTTGAATTATAAAATAAATTAGACATATTAATAAATGATAATTATAAGGATTACGGAACAATCTTAGACGTTACCATAGATCCCAGTAGGACGTTCACTGCGTATAATGGTGAAATACACCAACATGCGTTCATCAATCACTTGGTTATACGGATATATGATAGTTTTTGTGATAGTTGGCAGTTAACTCTCTTCGTTCCCAAGGTTACTCGAAATTAAGCAACAGTCTTAATTACTTATTGTAATAGATTGTAATTTTCAAAAAAATTCATTACATTTAATAAATTGAAATTAGAAATTAAATAAAACAAAAATTACCGATAATCTGCAAATGCAGTCAGGCTATCAATGTCGTAAAATTTTCCAAAATCATTTCCACCAAAACAACACCAAATATCGGCAATTAGAATTTGAGCACGTTTATAAATGCAGACTAAATATATATGTTAAATGTTAAATACTAGCCATGGTAAATAGATGAGATATGGAAACGGTAAAAAAAGTCATTGCATCGAGACTCCTGATATTATTTTGGCAAATTTTAATGATGCTTAATTTGGTTATTTACTTTTATTTTCGATAATAATAATAATAATAATATCAAATTTAAACGTGCAGCCGAAATCTGCGCAGGCCAGATATTCTTCCAAAACTCCAACTCAACAGCCCTGACAAAAATCAGAAAATTATTTATTTAAATTAAAGAAACGTGGGGGTTATGTATATTTAGAAAATTATAATAAATCGGAAAAAAATTAATTAAACAAAATCAATATTTTTAGGGGGAAATGGGTATGTGGCGATGCCAATTGACGAGACGAGTACGAAAATAATATAAAATTAATTTGGTACCTATAGAAAAAGTAGAAATTAATTAAAATGACAAAAAAAAATTAAATTAGGGAGAAATTCTCCAATTTTTATAAATTTATTTATCAAGGGAACTAATTATTCCCTAATGTGATTTGAGATGAAAATTTCTCCCGCGGCCAAAGATAAAATAAATTACTCAACTAGTTCTCTGGGAGTCCAATCAAAATTTTGGTAAACTTAATTAGTTGTCGAGGAGAAATTCCCTATATAAGGGAATCTCGAATCAACAACTTTTGTAACAAAAAATTCAATGAAAATTTGGGCAACCAAAAAGTTACAAAACTTTATTGAGAAACAGTACGAATTTGTGATATTGAAAGTGTCGAGAAAAACAAGGATATTTTTAGAGATCTAGTATATTATAGATATAAAGGCGGCTTTCCATAGGAATCCCTGTCAGTAATTTAGGTGCAAAAGAACTATTGGTCAATATTTTGCTATATAGCAGACGCATCGCATGAGGAAAACCTTTATTTCCAGTTATTATAGAAGCCAAATAACAAATAATTGACGTATCTCAGTTTTTTAGTATTAAGATTCACAAATACTTAGATTAATTCGATTTTTCTTTCGATTTATGACACGTCCAGATATTCAGATCGAAGCAGTAAGTTTTGAGATTTTTCTTGGAGCATAACAGAAAGATCTTCGCCTCGTTCTTTAGATATCGAATAAATAGTTGGTTTATTTAAAGTTCCACCTTATTACGCACAAGAAATCAATGTTTTTGGAACCAAGAAGGTTTATAACCACTAAATCTACAGCTATTTTCATACATATTAAAATGAATGTAGTTTAGTGACCGTATAAGTTGTTTAGCTTTTAGTCTGATGGGAAAAAATGTCAGATGAAAGTTGCTGATGGATCTCTAGTTGTGGTTTATTGTGTTACAGAGATGTGGATTAATGAAAATACTGTATTGCGAGCTGCTATTTCTTAATGAATCAATCCTGTACCTTTTTATGAATAACATGGATATGAACAGTCTGCTAGCAGTTTATTGAACCATGTGATTCGATTCGGAATTTTTCGGTATGATACTCGAATGATTCGAGAAGTAACATTAGTTTAGAGACATGCGAACCATCAAAGACTTTACAAATGTATCGGTACCCTCTCCCCACTGCAAAAAAATTTCTACCTCGTTTGAGTAGACAAACATTAAGTGCTGTTTTATGAACAACAGATGTTTTTTCCGTAAATTTTCTACACTAGAGAGAAAAAAAGAAAGTTATGAGTATTTTAACTTTGAATAAGCTGTAAATAGCTTAAAATATTTGTTTCGTAAAGAAATAAATCAGTTAAATATTATTGAAAGTAATAAATTTCATTGAATTTAGTCTAAATTCTTGATTAATTAATTATTTTTATTGCTAAAATGTTTAAAAGAAATTGTCACTATAAAAACTGAGTTTATTGTTAAGTAAACAAAATTTTTACCTGATTTCCCTTTATAAAAAGATACATCTCTATACGATGAGAAATTATCAACAATTATTTGTATAAGTTTTTGTGCTGAATTTTCAGCTTGACAAACGCAATTAATAAAATTGCCTTGAAATTTCTATTAGAATAAAATTATAAATTTTCCATTTATCTAAAAAATTATACATTTAATAATACAGAACCGGCTTCTCGGATTACATTTACTCTTTCATTAACCAATGGAAGAGACTCGTGGTTTTCTGAATAAAATATAGAATTGAACTGTTCAATTGTCATGTTTGCCATATAATTCGCATCGAAGACATTAATTCCCATCTGAATTAATTTGTAAAATATAATTTAAATATAATTGGAAACCTCAATAGCTCGATTAACTGCGGCACATATAGACCAATAGCCAGTGTATGTTTTTCCGTTATAAATCACAGTGAATTTTGCATGATTTTCGTCAGGCCAGAATGAAAAGTTAATAGTATCAATAAAGAATATCCTGCCACAAATTTGATAATAATGTATTTATAATTAATTACCACGATATCGCTTTGTCATCAAATGATTTTGGATTTAATTCATGTGTTTTCCATGTTTCCAAACCATATTTCCCCTGTGAAAACATTCCTAATAACTAATTCATTATATTTAATAACAGTATTTAATAATTTAAAAATAGTTAACATCTTCACATAACTTATTAACACCATCTTCGTTTATGGACACATGTTCTGCTTTATTCGTTATGTACTGAGCTGATAATTTAGGTAGCACTAAATAATTAGGTGATAATTCGAATTTTACTTTTAAATTAATTAATAACTTCGAATATTATTTAAAAATTTCTATTCATCAAACAAAAATTGATATCTATAAAATGGATGAATTTTTTGTAAAAGAACAATTTAAAATATTTATGCAATAAAACAAGTTGGAATAAAATGGTTATTAAATAGGTTCAAATAAAGTGTGTTGTTTGACAAAATTCATGAATTATGATTTACTTTAGATTAGGTATTGTATCTTGGCAATAACTGACCGTCCTTGGTAAAGATATGGTGAATTATTACAATTGTTTAAAAAATGTGAAAAAGCACAAGTGAGTGATAATCCAAACTATAAATTCATGACAAGATTACATGCAAATCCTAATAAAAATAAAATGCTAGAAAAATAAAAATATTTGGATAAAACATGTTAACCTTGAATTTGTTTTAATGCAGCGGTAACTCAACACATAAGCATGACACTTCAATCACAAAGCGTCGATTAAACACGAATCAATCATTTAAAAATCCAAGATAAAACAAATAAGATAAAAAATCATAAAAGTAAAATTTCTTGGTACCTAATGTGAAAGAAAATTCTACCATTTTCAAGGACATTCCCATCAAATACGCACATTAGAAACTTTACCATAAATGACCCTGGTAAACCTCTGGGTTCAAGAGCTACCCAAGAAGGTTGCATGCTCAGTTTATATTAGTTCCCTTTATTTACCAAATTCTGATTGAAACAATTTGAAAGGCTTGAGACAAAACGAATTATAAACATTCATATAATATACAATTAACAGAAAATCAAACAATAAAATAAAGCAATGTTTCAATTATTCGGAAGTAAGTCGTAATACATTTCTCAATGTTATGGGGCTTCTGGTTAGTGTGACCTTGACCCCACACATAATTATTCTTGCCCCCAATGGCTACCCGTTGCTAAGCAACTGGTGGGTTTCTGGGTGTTGATATTTTGAAACTATATGGTTGTTACCCAGACAACCCCATACAAATATCTTTCGCTTACCACTCGGCACCCGTTGCTAAGCAACGTTGGAACTGTGTTCGAGTGGGTAGATCGTCCGCAAAAAGTGAGCGCTATTACTAATGCTATAATTGACCGAACGATCTCTGGGTCCAACGAGCTGTCGATAGAAGACCTGTGCTCGCTTTTGATTCTTAGGTCCCATTATTCTCCTATC
Organism: Schmidtea mediterranea; assembly: GCA_022537955.1. NCBI lineage: Eukaryota > Metazoa > Platyhelminthes > Tricladida > Dugesiidae > Schmidtea > Schmidtea mediterranea. The sequence goes on from CM039682.1 coordinate 16,422,666, forward strand.
TCTTTCAAATGTTAACCTATACTCTCATATCATCTATCTTTATGTCCATTCGTTTGGTCCTTCTTATTTTTGTGCATGTTGATGATTTTTTTTATGGTCTGTAAACCCTTGGTTATGTTAAGTAAACACACACTAGTTCTCTTACTCTTATCCCTTTTATAACTACAATGTTCCCTATTATCATTACTAGCATCATCATTGTTACTATTATATATATTACCTTTCTTAATTGTTACTACTATTACCTTTATTATTATTTTTATTACTATAACTACCATTATATTTATTGTTATTACTACTATGATTATTACTACTATTATTATTATCATAATTATTATCATCATTACTACAAATACCATGATTATTATTATTATTATTATTATTATTATTATTATTATTATTATTATTATTATTATTATTATTATTATTATTATTATTATTATTATTATTATTATTATTATTATTATTATTATTATTATTATTATTATTATTATTATTATTATTATTATTATTATTATTATTATTATTATTATTATTATTATTATTATTATTATTACCATTACCCTTATCATTATCGTTATTATTATTAAGATTTTGTAGGGATCCGTCCTTATTCCTCAGCGTTAAATTTTTTTTTTATTGATATACAACATTAGCCGTAATCCATCTGTATTTTTCGGTTTTCGATAAAGTATTTTTGTAAATTCGAAAATTTTAGCAGCGTTCCGCCCTTATTTTACGGTTCATCCCTATTCTACAGTTTTCGACAAAGTATTTTCATTGACTCGGGAAATTTGAGCAGCGTTCCACCCTTATTTTACGCGTTCCTTTTTTACGTTACTATTTTTGTTAAGTATTTGAATTAATTCGGAAAATTTGAGCCCATATTTTCCGCCTCAACTCAAATGAATTTATTTAATTCTTATTTAAAAACATTATTTTTCATGATTTTGGTCGTTCGGATTAATCTTTTTCCGATGGCTATTCATTTTAACTGTTGCAACGATTTCGCAATTTTCCCCGCTACCCATTCCCTCCTTTTGTCCTTAAGATCTATTTATGTTCATATTATATTTAATGAGTGCCCACTGGACTACTCGGTGTTAGATATTTTGAGCCGATTGTTGTTAAAAATTTATGTCAATTTTACAGGAAACGGAAGATATTGACGTTTCGGCTCCTGCGTTCCGCACGCCGGGTCTTCACGAGCACAGATCATCGGCGGTATTCCACGCACTTACACGAATCTGAATACTGTATATGATTTTATTAACTTGTGATGTGTCTTTGGCTGTGGGCCACCAAAAATAAAATAATAGAAAAAATAAATTACCAAATGAATTAGGCAAAAATCTCGACGCATAAACTGTATATTTAGCATTCATATAAACAAATTTTAAATCGGGCATCGATGTACATAAACCAAAATAACATAACTGTAGATTAACAATCTGAAAATATTGCTACAAAACATAACTGTAGATTAATAACCTGAAAATATTGCTACAAAACATAACTGTAGATTAATAACCTGAAAATATTGCTACAAAACATAACTGTAGATTAATAACCTGAAAATATTGATAACTGTAGATTAATGATCTGAAAATATCTGAAAAAAAATCACACAACAAAGTAAGATTTATAAAAATGTGCATCTTAAATTTGGTTGAAATTAATACTACAAAGTAGTAGTTGAAAATTTTGGAAAACACATCAGTATTTATACCTATAATTTGGCCTTAACCTTGCGTGTTAGTTTTATTGCGATTAAACAAAATTCGACTTTGAAATTATTTGTGTTATCTAAATTAAATTTTTATTTATTTCTTAATTTAAATTAGTAATTTATTTTTAACATTTTTTAAATAAATTTATTCAACCAAAAAATATTTTATTTTTATTCATTTAATTCATTAATTTTTACTTTTATATAAATGGTCATTTTACGGTCGAGTTTTCTTGTTATTATGTTATTTTTTATGTAAATTCCGTGCGGTTCTTGATGCATTTTGTATTTATTTTATTTTACTTTTATGTTTTTGATTTTATATTTATTTATATTCTCTCAGATTTTAAAGTGTTTATTTGGTGTTGTCTATTGTATTTTAAGTTATCTTGGTGCTGGGTTTTCGTGCTGTATTACTGATGCATTTAAACAATTCTCAAGGCTATTTGTGTGCTGGCCCAACACAACGTTGGAAATGCAACCATTGGTTTTTGAGGTCGCCAAAGGTTAGCGCTATGACAGAACTACCCTGGCCCGACCTCAAAATGGGTTCAACCCACTACCGGTAGAAGGTCTGCGTGCGCTTTTGCATATTCTGGTCCCATACTCGTACTTTGGTTTATCTTATCACGTAGAGCAAAATCTCCTTTATTTCGTATTTACACTAAATCTTGACATTACCAATCTTAATCGAGAATAGCAATATGAACGACATAATATTTATTAAGTGATAATCAAAAAAATGTTTTATTCTGCTGGTTGAGCGGCTCGGCGTTTGGCACACTCGTTCCGGCCCGGTCGGTGTCGGTGCGGCTTGCTCGCAGGTTTGGTGTTTGATGTGGCTTCCTTGTAGGCCAATTGGGTTGGAGCAAAAACCAGCGGGTAAGTTACTGCGTTGCTCTCCTGGCACGCAGATAAAGCTACTTCTAACCCACGAATCTGGGTTTTTTTCCCTCTGATTCAGTTGTTTCTCTTCGACCCAACCCCGTTGGGCGGCGGTCATCTTCTGATATAGAGCCTTCACCTTCTTCGGCTCTACCCAGCTGGATTTGATATGCTGGATTTCAGTTGTTAGTTGCACAATTTGTTGATGGAACTCTCGGTTCAACCTTTGGGCTTTACCCAATTCGCCTTGTAGGATTTTGTGGGATTCCATATCTGTAAAACGGAATAATCATTAAACTCTACTTCGTTATGAAATTCACTTATTATGTTTTTATTTTTCAATTTAAACAAAAACCTGATTCTAAGCAACTTATAATTTTGTTTTATCAATTATTATGAGTAAGAAACAAAAGAACTAAGATGAAAATCCAATCTTTATTCACAATTTAAACTTATGTTAATCATATCTCGAACGGCTTCGGTCTCTGAATCGCCTTGGGAACTCGTGAGCGTATGAGTACTCTTGGTTATGGTGGGGACGTCTATCCTCGTCTCTCATCTCTCTGGTCAATATTCTTCGCGGAACCACCACGTTCATTGCTTCCGACTCCTCGTTCAAGTTCGGATCATCGAGGTTGAAGGATACGTTGTACGGAGAGGCGTACCCATCCGTACTGGGGATGCTTCCCGTTGCTATTGCCTTATTGATCTCGGCTAGATGTCGCCTAGCCCTGTCCACTTGTCTGTTTGTCTGGCGCTGGTGCTCTTCCAAGCGCGCTAGTAAGAACTCCACTTGCCCACGGATTTCTCTGGCTGGATTGCGGCAGGGCTCCCTTTTGATAGCGACAAAAGGAAGGTCAACTTCTCCCTGATCTCTTTGCATGCCCGCAAGGGATTCCCTTACTGGCGAGACTGAGAATCCCGCGTCCCATAAGGCTTGTCGACATCTGGCGGCCGATCGTGCAGGAAAAAGCACGGTGACGCGGGACGCGTCAATCCAAGAGTGGTCTGCAATTTTTTATCATTAAATCATTTAATAAATCATGACTATATTTTTGTTATTACAATTATCTTAAATAAATATAACGTATCGATGGCGGCTTTATTTGTTGATGGAAAGATAACTCTAGAACGGTGAGGTAGCGTTGGGTCGGGTCGTCGGATTACCGGACAGGTATTGTCATGAGTACTATTATTGGTGCCATCACGTGGTTAAGTTATTGCTTGCCTATCAATGTTCATCGTCGTGCTTTAGGGAAATTCTCCATATGTCTTGTCGTTAACTGTTGCCTCACATATTTATCTTGGTCATATACTTGTGGTCATTATGGTTATGATTCGGAACTCGTGACGGGCTTGTCTTCATCCGAGTTTATTTTACGCTGTCTCCACACCACTACGTTCCTTCGTTTTCGTTTTGGGGTTGAAGAAATGTTTGTCGTCTGTATCGTTGGGGATTTCTTGGTAATTTGGTTTATTCTCATGGGGAGTGGGATGTCTTTGCTATTATGATTATTAATTTTTGTTAGTGCATTGCGGCTATCCCGATACTTAGCTAATATTTTGGCGGTTTCAGTCCAAATTGATCTCCGGTGGCATTCGTCAAGAGTCATGGATGGACGAGTTCCGATATGGGTTTCAGTAAGTCATTGGGAGATAGTAAATTCATGATCTTGTCGATGTAAATTATTAGATGTTAACGAACAAATAAATCATGGAATTCCACGGAAAATTTTTAGGGTTGTTACTGGAGATTGTACATGATTTGGTCGGTTCCGGAATTGTAGTGTCACACAGGTTGGTCCTCGCATGAATTAATGAAATAAAGAGGTTTAATAAGATAGGAAACTTACCATCTTGTGACATGACTGGCTCTTTCCCAAGTGCGGTATTGGTCTTTCTTCGAGCGTTGTTAACTTCTCCGATTCGTTGTCGTTCGTTACGTGAATTCATGGTTGTATGTATTATTTCTGCTCAAAATTGGTGGAATTGTCACAACACTCTGGTTTTATATTAACTACCAGGGAAGTGCCACGTCACCAAATAATTTCCGTTAGTTGAATTTTGTTAATCGCTAGTTTGTTAAATCTTTACAGTGATCACATTTATTACTGATTCGTGTCGATTTCTTCCCTGATTATCTTCCGTCGTGTCATTATTGAGATTTTCCTGCCCTTCTCGTTGGTGTGCGGTTACATTAATAATGAATAGCAAATCAACCGGTGGTATGATTATAATTAGGTTAGTCGATACGTTCTACCCACTTCTCAATTTGATTTGACTATATGCGTGTCAACATTTATTGATCTGGCATTTAAGTTTATGGCTATCTCAGCTCGTTAAACTATACCAGCTCTAAATTTCATCCTGGGGTTCGTTGCTTCAGCGATCGGTGAAGTTGGGTAAATGATAATTTTTATTTCTCTTTAATAATTAGATTAGGTCTTAAGTCTATCTGTCTGTGGTCGACTCGTGGATGATCAGCTTATACAATGGCCGTACCATTTTCCAGCCATGAACTAATCAAGTTCAGATTTCCGGCATGGGAATCCCCGTTCCCAAAAGCAACTTTCTACCTTACTAGTGACGTCGAGTACTATAGTGGCCTATGCATCTGATGTTATTTTGTCGTCCGGTGGATCCAACTATCTTATTCCGAACTATCATGTTTAATGCTGATCTCTAGTGAGGGGAATTCGGAAAGTCATCATTACTGATAAGAATTATTGTTCATTTTATGGGCCTTGTTCCTCTGAATCCCGCCTATCACGCATGACCTCAAATTTCCATGGACAGTTGTAATTTTTGTGTCAAATTCAATGTTGGGTGTTTTCAATGTTATTCGTCTTTATGTTAATTTTCAGTTTTATTGTGAGTTGTATTTTTAATTGCGTTTGAAGTTTATTCTCCTTGGGTATTATAGTTACTGATTTTACTATTTATTTCTCATGATCATAACAATTTAAGTTCATTATCATCGTTACTGAATTTATTATCCATTTATTTAATAGCGACAAATAATAGCTGAAATTTATTATCATTTATTTTTATCATTACTGATTTTATTATTCGATTATTTAACGTGACTATAGCGACTGAAACTTATTATCATTAATTTTTACCATTACTGATTTTATTTTTGAATTATTTAATCATGACTATAGCAATGATTTACAGCACCCTTTCCCGTTATCCCTTTTTATTTGATCCTAAAACTAATTATGTTGATGTTAGAATATTACGAGTATCCACTGGACTACTCGGTGTGGTGATTTTGAGCCGACTGTCATTTAAGATTTTAGGTCGAATTTTCAGGAAATGGAATGCAGAGGGGCAGCCAAAAGACTACCTCACCACCTCCCAATTTCCCCTATAACGGATAATATTGACGTTGCAGCTACTGTGTTCTCACGCCGTAGCCTTCACGGGCACAAACTATTGGCGGACTTACACCGCACTTACACAGTTTGGTTAGGGTGTGTAGATTTTATTGACTTGCGGTAATGTGTTGGCTGTGGGCCGGAAAAAAATTTCGACATGAGTCATTTCTAATAAAGCTTTTATTGAATATAATTGGCATAATACACTTTCATAATTAGCATATACTGTTTTATACATCGCACATACAAACCTTTCCCCACGCCGACGCCTCAAACAGAGCTCATACGAGGTTGTCTGGACGCAACGTGGAGAAAGTTTTCGAACATTTCTTCACTCACATTGAAAGATATAAATTAGCTGCTGCTAGCTAAGACTGGTTAGTACAAAACTGATTAAAACTGAGTTTCAAAGCTGGTTAAATTGCTTTATAGGCTGATTTAAAACTACTTAAAATTCTGTGAAAATGAATCGGTATATATACCTATTGTACGACCCTAACCTTGCGTGTTAAATTTGATGTAGTAAAACAAAACTTGACCTTGTGATTTTCTAGTATATTCTAATCTTAAATTTTATTATTTTCGTAATTTAATTTGACAATTTTATTTTTGATTTTTTAATAGAATTGTTTCCAACTCAAATTATTTAATTTTAGTTCCATTTTCATGGACTTTCGCTTTTTTGGTAAATTGTCAAATTTCGGTCAAATTTTCCATGTTCTCATGTTATTTCTATGTTTATTTTGTGCGTATCTTGTTGCACTTTGTTATTATTTTAATTTACTTTTGTGTTTCTCGATTTTATATTTAACTGTTTCTTTCTCATATTTTAGCATGGTTAGTTGATGTTTTATGGGTCTGGTTTCAAATTTGCATGTTGTATTTGCGTGCGTGTTACCGATTCATTTAAACAAAACCGTGTCTTGGCCCAACAATGTACTTGAAAAACTTTAAAATTTGCTGATTTTAGTTTAATCTTTTTTGTTTAATCAACAGCGCTTTATAAACCAAGATGAGATAAAACTTCTATAAAATAAAACAAAAATCAGTAATTTTATAACATATAAACATATAACATAAAACTAAAATTAATTTAATATTTTATAAGTTTTCAGACATTTCTGTCGACAAAAAACAAAACCTGAGATCTGAAAAAAAGCATAAATTGTAAATTTTATTAATAAGTTTAAAAAATATTCATGAACCTAATTATTTTGTGTACATCTTTGAAGATTTTTTTCAAAATGTATAAAAAAATACATATTTATGGCAATTAATTATTTTTATTACTTCTGTTGGGCAAAAACAAATATTTTAAATTGTTGTTTATCTTGCACGACATCCGATAAAATCAGGGCGCGCAAAATACAAAAGGACGGAAAATAATCAAAAATAGCCAACTTAACATTAAATAATACCAAAAGAAGAAAAAAGAATAGAAAAATACAAAATATGTGTAAAAAATAAATAAAAACATTTAAAAAAAATCAAAAAACATTAAATTTTAGCAAAATTAACCTATTTCATCAATTTTTCATCAAAGATAATAATAAGGATAATGGTAATTATAATAATAATAATAATAATAATAATAATAATAATAATAATAATAATAATAATAATAATAATAATAATAATAATAATAATAATAATAATAATAATAATAATAATAATAATAATAATAAATATAATGGTAACGATCGTAATAGGAATAATAATAATAGTAATAGCAGTACTAATGGATTAGAATAATACATTGATAGTGCTAGTAACAATAATAGGGAACATAGTAGTTATAATAGGGATAAGAGTAAGAGAGATACTGTGTGGATACTTAACCTAGCAAAGGTTTGCAGGCCATAGAAAAATCATCAAAACCGACAACGATAAGAAGGACTACGGGGATAGGCGTAATGATAAATGATATAACAGTATGGATTAACATTTGAAGGAGATAGGAGATTAATGGGATCTAAAAATCGAAATCGAGCACAGGCCTTTTATCGACAGCTCGTTGGACCCATGGATCGTTCGGTCAATTATAGCATTACCAATAGCGCTCACTTTTTGCGGACGATCCACCCACTCGAACACATTTCCAACGTTGCTTAGCAACTGGCGCCGAGTGGTAAGCGAAAGATATTTGTATGGGGTTGTCTGGGTAACAACCATATAGCTTCAAAATATCAACACCCAGAAACCCACCACAAGCCATAATTACATTATGGCTGAGTCGAGATTACAATCCGGTTACTAATGTTGGGCTTAGAGCCAAAATTAAAACAAAAAACAAATGTAAATAAAACAAAAAATAAAAAGATGAGAATAAGGAAAATGGTCACTGCACATACACACGCACTGCAAGAAGAGACCAAAAATAAAATAAAACATATTAATAAAAACAAATTAAAAATATAACAAAATTAAATAAAAACAAATAATTAATTAAAATCCTTGAAAAAGCCTACAGCTGCAGACAGAAACATACGAGAAAAGAAATAAACTGCCAAAACCTTGCGAAATAAGGTCTAGAAAAAACACAGGCAGAAGAGGCGACCAGAAAACAAAATATTGGGGTTAAAAAATAATATTGTAAGAAAATAATAATAAAAATAAAATCCAACAATTAGTATATCAAAAAATAAAGAAAAATATATAAAAAATTATAAAAATAATTTGAAATAAATAAAACAATTAAAAAGCCCTAAGAATGGCGGAAAATCCCCCATTGGTCGCACACAGACACAAAAATACTATAAAAGCAGTGACCAAATTCATTATTTTTAACTTTTACACATTTATAACAAAAACTTTTATAACTCTCATCAATTTTGAAAACTTATTCTACTAAGTAAGGAAATTTTGGATTTGTTTTTATCTTTTATCAAGTTAATGTAATTTCGTATGTTAAAAATATCGTTAAATGTTCGTAATGTTTTGTTCATAATATTTTGTTGATGATTTAATGTCTTTTATATTAATTATATACGAGGTCCCGCATAAATTATTATATATATGTATAGTAATAGTTCTCTATTAGGCAGATCCGCGATCCGGCTAGTGGATTAAGTTCCCTAGTTGTGATTACGGGTCTAGCCTAATCGAAACATCGGTCTGTCCGCGACGGGGTTTGGCAAAATGGCACAGGACCCTCCCCGTAGGGCACCGTTAAACAACTCGCAGCGGCTGATGGAAACGTCGGTCGGAGCGAGCAGAAAATTTCAAAATCACGGGAAGAGCGCCGTTGACTAGGAGTTTTAGAGTGATTATTCTGATGGGTTACAGGGTTTCGTTGTTTGTTTAAATTGTCCTGTGTTTGCCCCAGTAACGCCATACAAAATGTTTCTAGCTACCACTCGGCACCCGTTGCTAGGCAACGTTGGAAATGTGTTCGAGTGGGTAGATTGTCCGCAAAAAGTGAGTATTATTACTAATACTGTAATTGCTCGGACAACCCTCGGGTTCACGAGCTGTCGATAGAAGACCTATGCTCGCTTTATTCTGTCCCTTGTGTAAGAAAGTTCAAGATCGGATTTATGTTTACCGTTGGAGGTGGAACGATGGTTTGAGAACGTATTACGAGTATTCATGATGATGATTGTATGCAAATCGTAACTTGGAATTAAATTAACCGTGAATACAACTTCTTTATTCAAATCAGCAATGAAAAAGATATATAACATTCATGAGCTAATGTGATGGACTTGGTGGTCGTGCTGCTCGGCGTCGGGCACGCTCCTTGCGTCCTGGCCGACGATTGCTTGATGGAGTGGCGGACTGGTTCGTAGATTGAGTTACATTATTGTGGGGATCTCTATACGGCCTCTGTGACGGGGCGAAGACAAGGGGGTACGTTACCGCTTCCCCCTCACGACAGACTGCTAGGGCGACCTCTAATCCCCTGATTTGTGTGCGGAGACTCTGATTTAGTTGTCGATCTTCCGCCCAACCCTTTTGAGCTGCTGTGAGCCTGTGATAAAGAGTTTTCGTCTTTTTCGGGTCTGACCAGGTTGCCTTGATTTGTTGCACTTCTCGAGTTATTTGGATTATCTGGCTGAGTAGATTTGCATTTGCACCTCTAGCGCGATCTAATTCGGTTTGCAGGAATTGGATAGTTGCCATTGCTGTAATAAACAAAAATCTTTAAATTTCTTTATGGACTCAGATAAATGGAAAAAACTCTATTTAATACAAACAAAATCTTTCGCATAAATCCATTTTTTATAAAAAGAATTAAGACGAACGACATTAAAATCTTTTAAAATTCAATCACATTCATAACACAAATTATCGTTTATGCCCTTTGTCCGAGGAATCAGGGTTCTTCGAAGAATTGTCTTTTTAAGCCCTTCCTCCGAGGAGAAACCTGGAATGGCCGTCGGGTATCGCGGACCGGTCGGGGTGGATGGGTCTCCGCAATACGCCCGACGCGGATGTCCTCTTCGACATTAGCGAGGTACATCCGTGCTTTGACCACATTTAAGTCAACTTGCTCCTGCACCCTCTCCCATTGAGCGAGGAGGTTCCGCGCGTGGTCGCGGATTTCTTTGGCAGGGTATTGCTGCTCATTTGGCCAACAAGGATCTTTTTCCAGGCCCAATATCCGCCAAGTGGTTGGATATGGCCTTTTAGGTTGAGGCTTCTCGATGATTGCTGTTGTCAGTTGTACTCCCTTCAGACGCTGTTCGTCGGCTACATGGGTGGAGATCCAGTCGAGCGGCATGGTTTCTTCTGAAATATCATTATAGTTAGATAGTTGGGTATAAAGGAATAAAAAGTTAATCTATCTAAATCGTCCACATGATTTAATAATCGGTTACTTAGGGTTCGCGGGAAAATAAAGGTTTGATTATCACTTCGTTATACGGGAGATATTAGTTGCTTTAGAAATGTTATAATAAATTCATTTGGGGTTTATGTAAAATAATTCCTAATGTAAAAGCTGCTGAGGGGAAATACTTATAGAATTCGTGAAACGGGAATAATTGTTACTAGTTATTCAAGAAAAAATCATCGCCATCGCGGATCAAGATCTTTATCCAACAACAGTAAATTTTCCTATGATAATTTATACCCTGAAATCTACGCGGTATTTACTCATTTTACTTCGATGTTAATATTTGGGTTAATGGATTAAACGATCAACGTAATATTGCAATTTAAAATCTCAAAATCAAAATTTTATTAAATCTAATTAAATCTTTAATTATTAAAGCATATTTCAAACTACGAAAATACGACTGTTCATCTATAAAATTTACGATGTAAATTCATTCAGGTAATTATTCTAGCTCATGATCCTCCTACATTTCTTTATAATGGTTATGATAGTTTTAAAATAATGCGGTACCTTGTTATTACAGCTGGTTACTTTATGGAAAACTTAGAATTTCTAATAAAAATTCATTTATAATTTAAAGATTTTATATTTAATAGAGTAGAGTACAATTATTAAACAGCTAGCTTTAATTCATGGATTAATTTATGATCATTTATTGAAAGTTTTTTCATTAGAAAAATTAAATTATTTAAGAGAAATTATACAAAAACTACCTTGAGTTGGTGAGTTTAATTTTTCTGATAAATTCCCTCCTTCTGTAAAATCCATGTTCAAAGTGATAAAAACATTTTCGATCAATAAATATTTGGACGAAATCCTAATATATACCATAAGTGTGCGTGCTTCCGTTATGGTGTAATGGTGAATAGATTTATTTATTTTAAATCAATTCTCTGTGATCAGAAAGATTTCCGGTTTATCGATTTTCAGGTTGGATTGTTTGATTTTATTTGTTGATAATTAATTTTTCTAATTTTAGTACGTTAGCCAACTTTATGAAATTCTCTACAGGTGGAAATGAGCGGGGCGATGTTAAATTCGGGTAAGTTCACATTCCTTATTTATATTATCTACAGTTTATTTTAGAAAATTACGAGATTCGGGTCGAATTTGGCGTAGGAAAATTTGACGAAATTTGGTTTTATTACTATGCTGAATCAATATTAGTTTTAGTAGGTTAATATTTTAACTACTTCATATAATTTTTTATCATCGTATTAGGAAATACTTGGAAATTCTACCGATGAATTTTGGGTATGATTTCTCTCGAAGGATTTTTTCGCGATCTGACACGTTGGAATTTTATTACGTTTATATTATCGGATTTCGCAATGGATGATTATTAACCATCTATTGAAAATGTGTTTGGAATATACTTATAATGCTAACTGGAGTTATTTTAATCTGATATCGGTGGTAAGCCTACTCTTGTAATTTTTTCCGATTTATGTAGATTTATGGTCGTTTCTTTTTATGTAATTTTAATATACATTTATAGTCTCCTGTTTTGATTTTTTTTTTTGGTTTATAGGGCAATAGTCGTATTGAATCTCGGGTTTAGGGTCATCTTTGGGGTTTTTATTGGTAGTTTATGCTATAGCGATTTACTTAAAACATTATGGTCAAATTAAATTTATTAAACACATTTATATCATCAATTTGATTTAGTTTATAATAACGAAGTAATTTTATCTATATCAACGATTTCATTTTTATTTATTCCCCGTACCCTTTCCCTTTAATAAGCCTTAGGCGCATTTTGTGTTTATATTACAGTTAATGAGTGCCCACTGGACTACTCAGTGTGCTGATTTTGAGCCGTGTGTAAGATAATTTAGGTCGATTTTGCAAAAATGAGAAACGAGGAAGCAGCCAAAAGACTTCTTCCTTATTTCTCGTTTCTTCTATACGGGGTAATATTGACGTTACGACCCCTGCGTTCCGCACGCTTGGTCTTCACGGGCACAGATCATTGGCGATTTTCCACGCTCTTACACGAGTCTGAGTTATGTGTTGATTTTACTGACTTGCGATAGGTATTGGCTGTGGGCCGGAAAAATTTCGACAGATTAATTTTATTAAATATATAAAACAATTTAAACATTATAAATATTTATTGAAGCATATTAAAAGTAAAATACAAAGTTACCATATCCATTCCAATAAAATTTTCATAAAAATACCTCTCCCCCCACGCCGACGTCCAAGCAGAGCTCTACCGAGGTTGCAAGGATGTGACGTGGAGAGAGAGTTCCAAATAAAACTACTTCTCACCTAAAATTCAAAATAACTCAAATCGGTTTGAAAAAATGGTTTTAAATTAACTAAAATTTGATTTCTCAAAATTGGTAAAAACTGGTTAAATTTAATGTGAAAATGTATCGGTATTTATACCTATTTTCTGTCCCTAACCTCGCATGTTAATTTTGATGTAGTAAAACAAAATTCGACCTTGTTATTTTCTAGGGTATTCTATTCTTTATTTTTATCATTTTTTCATTTATTTTTATAATTTTTTATTTATAATTTTTTATTGAATTATTTCTAATTCAATTCTTTGATTTAAATTTCATTTTCATGAACTTTTATTACTTTATCAATTTTCGGTCGAATTTGTTGGGTTTTCATGTTATATTTGTATTTGTATCGTACGAATCTTGTTGCGTTTTGCTATTATTTTAATCTATTTTTATGTTTATCATTTTATATTTAATTCTCTTTTTTCTCATATTTGGTAGGGTTTAATTGGTGTTTTAATAGGTTTATTTTAAATTTGCTTGTTATGTTTGCATGTGTGTTACCGATCCATTTAAACATTTCTCAAGGCCGTTTGTGTTCTGGCCCAACAATTCGGAAATCACTAGGAACGTTTTTTGAAAACCTCGACATTTATCTAGGATAATATGGGCAGCAGGGATAAGATAATGATGAAAGGCTCAGCTAAATAGCAAATCAACAAAAATGTTTTGGGAATGTCAGGCTCTTTGTGTGATCTCGGTAAGAACCATTTGGCAGTAGGACTCCATAATAGTTAAACCAAAACATACCAAAAGCTAAAGCTAACTCAATAACGTCGACTCCATTTCGAAAAGCAAAAATGTTAATAAATCTGTAGGTTTACCATTTACATATGAATAAGTCATGATCTTCTGCGGGTGAACCATTGGAACGACCACACAATCTCGACACGCACTGTTAAGTATGATAGTTTTAACAATCAATGTATATTGTAAAATAATCAATATAGATTGACACCGTCTAGAACGAGTTAAATTATTAATATCGATTAAAGTAATCTGATACGGAGATTGCTGGGCTCCCTTTACCGTGAACATTTTATTTGATTTCTTTCCGGTAGAATTAATTCAATACTCAAATTTCCCGGCATCGAAATAAGAAAATTAAGCATAGATGAGATAGTCGTGAATAAAATCATCAAAAATAAAATAATCGTAAATGAAATAATCGTAAATAAGACGATCCAAAAAATAGTAAATGAAATAATCATACGACAGAAGCCGTCGACTAAAATTCCGAAATTGTGACAAAAAATTTACTTAAATGACTCCATTATGACAGAAATGAAAGTCCCGATGAGCGACATCGCTAAGATAATAAATGTTTTGTAAGCTTAATGTCACTACCATTATTTCAAAATATTGCACTACCTTCAACAACGAGATAATCGCCCTGTTGTCGTACGCATGACCGAACTACCACGATTCTGAAAGTTTTTCTACAGATTCCTTCCCTCAACTGGGTAAATCTTGTCCTGTCGTGTGAGATAGCACTTATCAATCGTCTTGATATTTATATATGCAATGATAACCTCAGTGAATAATTCCTTGCTTCCATATTTAGTTATTTTCATCAAGAAAATCGCCTACAACGAAATGCCCAGCCTAACAAATCTTCCGTGAATTCCCCGTCTCTCCGAATCCTCAATAGCTGCGAGACAGAGGCTCGAACAATTAGAACGGGAACACGTCGCTCTACGAACCAAGTATGAAAAATTGAAGAGTACCTGGAGCTCGCCGGAAATCACCCGAAACCTATTTCAGAAGATATCCCGCCTGTCTCGGGCCCGGGATGATCTCATTGTTGAAACGCGAAGTCAAAGCGTTACTATCGCGGAACAGAGCGCCGCTTTAAGGAGAATCTTTACCGAAAGCGAACTCCGAACTCGTCTATCGAGTCACTCTTGGGCGCAGGATCTGAATATAATACCGGCCCATCATCTCCCTACAAATTCTGTACCCCAGCAATCGAATGAGCAAACCACAAGTGAGGTCACTAGACCCAGAATCGGAACACAATGACGACAGCCAAATCAAAACCGCCGGCGTCGGGAGAGGCGCCGGGCAGGGGCGAATCAAATCAGAGTAAATGAAAGGACCAGAGAGCCAGTTGACGTATGCGGGCCACCTCCAGCTTATACCGAATTCGAATTTCCGGAGATGGACCCGGATATAGTGTACGCCTCCTCGTTAACCATTCCCCCACTACCTACTCCAATCTACATAGATTTAGAAGCGGATGAGTCAGAATTACCAGATCTGAATCACATCCTGGAGGATTTGGGGCTAACATCCGACGAAACCGCCGTCCTAACTGGGCGGGTGTCATCGACCACCCCCTCTGTGATCATCTCACCGGTCACTCCAAATCGGGAAGAACCGAGCTCTTCGATGTCCCCCTCAACTGCAACGTACCGAGCTCCGAAAATTCGGCGACTACCGGTCGACATAAATGACGACGCGGAACTGTAAATTGAGCGGAATGCGTTTTCCCAACAAGAACATTCATTATGATCTGACTTAGTTTTTTTTTGTTGTGATCTTTCCGTTAAGCTTCATGATCGTAGAATTTCTCTCGTAGTCAAAATTTTCATAATTAAATAAATGTTTGATTTATATTTACTCTTCAATTTAATAATTTTGAATATATAAACTAATGTAGGTAATAATGAATTTAAAGGAAATTTAGCGATGTGGCTCATTCAAATAAAATACGAGAGATAGCTAAGAGCGAATTAAATAAATGGCTGGAGTAGAAAGAGTAACTGACCCTCACGAAGTAGGTTAATGACAATCAGTACTAAGGTTTCCAAGTGCTTAAAGTCATGTGTAGAACATTCTCACAAATTCATTCTCTTGACGGTCAGCGCGATATATTGGGCTCATAGCAGAAATCCCAGGGTTCAGATGGTAAGCATAAGTCCTTCTAACGGCGCTGCGAACAGGGAAACGAAGGTTGTTCGAGGAGTAGTACTGGAGACAATGCTCACCTGCTCGAGTGGCATTCGGCTGTCGCGTACAGTACCAACTTGATTTCGGTCATGGGTACGTGACAGTACATCTAAATCGTAAGGTGTACGTGAGGATGTCGACCCTAGATTATGGATAATTGTGACTATAACCAGGGATGTGAGTTACCCGTAATTTGTTCTCCGTAAATTCCAACACTAAATTAACATTAAACTACATTGTAAAATGGATCTAATTCAATACTTAATTAATTTTAGTAATTTTCTGAAGGGGAATCTCACCTATTAAAGTTTGTAGATTTTAATCATTCTAATTATTAAAATTTAAGCTACTTTTATCTGAGTTATTACATAAAATGAGATTGTATTGACGATCTTGAAATATTTGTTTTAATTTATTAATTGTCGTAATTTACCTAACATACGATAATACAAAAATTCATCTAAATTATTTAATCCGCTTTTAAATCAGCTGTTCAAAAAAAATTATAAAGTTTAGTTATTTAATTTGGGGACAAATATAAATAAATTCGGGTTTATGTTCCAAAACATTTTATCCCTATGTCAATTCAAAATCAACCTGAAATCACTCCAAAATCATCCGTTAACAAAAACAATAACGATGATATTTCCATTATTCATCAAAAGGCGACAAACTCTCCAGTCTAACAAGATCATAATCATGAATATTCCATGCAAAATACTCAAAAGAAAAGAAGAAAAAGAAGTAACGCTTGGCTTATATTCGAAGAAGCAGAAGATGATTACGTTCGATGTAAACTATGTAACCATCTTTTAAAAAAACAAACAAACTAATGGTATGATATATCATATAAATGAGAAGCCTAAAGAATATTTAATTAAAGATGAACTTGGATTTTTATGTATTAGTGAAAATTCTTTAGAATTATTATACTCATATTTTCTTGAGGATGGTTTGCCCTTATCAACTCTTGATTCGAAAAATTTTAAAAATTTAATATCTATATTAAATAAAGATTTTAATATTCCATCAAGACGTGAGTTTACATCAAAAATTCTTCCTAAGCTATATGAGACGAGACAAAAAATAATTTGTCAATTGAATAATGCAAGTGAAGTTTGTTTTACAATAGATTCCTGGACCTTGGTATCTAATGATTTCTATATGTCGATAACTGTCCATTTTCTTGATAAGGAATTTGTTTTGAAATTTTTTTACTATCTTTACATTGCTTACCTGAATCACATACATCAGAAGATTTAAAAATCAAATTCAATGAAGTGATAAATGAATGGAATCTCAGAGAAAATTATTTGTCTGTCGTACATGATGGAGGTCCCAACATTAAAAAAGCAATGAATGAAAACCTTGGAAATAATCTTTTATGTTTTCGACATCTTTTACAATTATGCATTAAAAGTGTATTAAAAGATGCTTCGATTATAGACGTTTTGAAAAGAATGCGTGCTGTAGTAAGACACATCAAACATAAAAAAAATTTGTTGGAAAAACATCAAAAATTATTATTACTTCCCAATCACCAAGTTATTCAGGACATTGTTACTGGATGGAATTCAGTTTTTACTTGGTAGAAAATTCCTTGAGCAAAAAATGCTATTTATACAACATTACTAGAACAGAATAAAATGAATTTAATTAATGATTTATAGAACGAAGATTATATTATGCTAAAAAAGTTAATGATGATTTTAAAACCCTTTGAAGAAGCCACAACTTTCGTATCCACGGAGAAAAGCTCTACCGCTTCCGTAATATTACCAACTTTGAATCAATTAAAAATCATTGCAATTGATGCAAAATTGAAATGTGAACCTACCAATATATTAAAAAAAATTTATGATGATTTAGAAAGTGAAATAAGCAAAATATATTTTAAGTATGAGTATAGAGTGATATTGCTTGGTAAATGCTCTTATTTGGATCCCAGATTCAAGCATATAAAATTTTGTGATGAAGAGTTAAAAAATCAAATTCGATTGGAGATTAAAGACGAGCTTGAATTATTTGAGAAAGAAAATTGGGAGTCTATTGAAAACACTTGTCATAAGGAAGAAAGCATTCTTTGGAAAGATTATGATGATCGAGTTTATTTAGAAGATGAAATGATGAGATATTAACAATTTCATTCGTTACATATGAGTAGTGATCAATTTAGTCTTATAAAAAATAATCATGTAAATTTCCCAGGAATTTCAAAATTGATATATAAATATCTAAGTGTTCCTGGCTCTTCTGCTTCTTCAGAAAGAGTATTCTCGTGCGCTGGATTTATAGTAGATGTTTATCGAAATAGGTTAACTCCAAAAAAAGCGGAAATCCTTACATTCATGAGACATAATTACAAACGTGTTTAATAATAAATGTAATTATCAATAGCATTATCGCTTTTCATAATTTTTAAAATAAAATTAAAATAAGAAAGATACTTAAATGACTTTTTCTTTAAATATTATGTTGGTTTAATACTATCAATTTTTATTACATATTTTTTATATTTTTGAATGGCTTTTTACTAAAAAGTTTTTAGTAATTTTTAAATTTTTTATAAGGATATTAAAATTTATTAATAATAATTATTAATAATAAAATTTATTATTAAGCCCATCCCTAATATACACCAAAATGAAAAACTTAAAATTGAATAGAACAAAATGAGGCATTAAAAAGAACAAAAACGAGAGTTTGCAGAATTTCTATTCGTCTAAGAGTTCGCGCAAGTCTATGAGAATATCTCGTGTATCCTCATCCATATGAACTGGAAGTTTCTGTTTTCGGAAGAACTTGAATTTGGTGATTCCGACTTGAAGAACTGAGTGACACAATTCGTCACCGAAGTCATCGGTCCTGTATCCGGCAGAAGTTGATGAATTTCGAGTCTCCTCGACCTCCTGCTGTCGGTGCTGTGGCATCTCTAACATGGATTCTATGTCCAAGCTGATTCTCATCTCGTCATTTCTGTCAGCATAAAATCTGGGTACCGAAGCGTCCCGTTTTATAAATTCTGGGTGCTGTTCGACGACCTGAACTGTTGCCTCCTCTAATACCTTCACAGCATTCACCAGAAGAATGGCCTCCTCAGCTCGACGACGTTCACGGCGTAGTCTAATTTCACTGGGGTGATGTTTCTTACTGGTCCGTGGAGTTTTGTTTGGACCGATAGTGATTTCCTACGGGATATGGTTTGCCGGGATTAAATTTAGTTTCACGGCCAGATCGCGACCGGCTATACGCTTGGTTAGTTCGGCCTCTGTAAATGAGACTATCTATATGGCGCTCTGGTCATTTATTATGACTCTCTGAGCCCAATTCTCTATTATGAGATCATCGCGACATCTTGTCAAGCAAAGAATCTGTTGTTGGACTGCCTTCACGGCTTCTGGAGCAATCTACCACCCCAACTTACGCTCATGTTCGGCATTAAGCTTTTTTAAATTTCCTTCGACATGAAAAGTGTCATGATTCCTCTTCCGGAACATTGGATTTGATTGGGTTGTTTTGTTTTGGATCAGATAGTTTTGGGATTTTAAAATTCGACAGCATTTTATTGATTAGATTTGTAAGAATAAGTACAAATTTTATTTTTATTCTGGTTACCTAACTTTTCTAAAGGTAAGGAGGATGAATGAAAAGGAAAATTTTATTTAATTAATTTACCAATTTTGAATTACGCGGTAAAATTTTAAAAATGTTTAATTAAAATATATTTTTACACGAACTTTACCGTAAAGTAACATACAGTCACACACACACCCATGCATTCAAACGACCATTCGATATTCGGCCAATCACCAGTATTATGTTGAAGTGACTGTGGGGCATCTTATGGTTTGTTTTATATGTTCTAAAAAATATTTGGGTTGACAGGTGGTTGACATTCCTGAGTTATCAGTAACTTGAAGATTCGAGCTACAGCAATGCCGTTTTCTTATGCCACTTCAACAATACAAACGTTTCATTGAA
Organism: Schmidtea mediterranea; assembly: GCA_022537955.1. NCBI lineage: Eukaryota > Metazoa > Platyhelminthes > Tricladida > Dugesiidae > Schmidtea > Schmidtea mediterranea. The sequence continues at coordinate 16,442,730 of CM039682.1, forward strand.
TTAGTAATAGATAAGGTGTGATTTTATTATGACTGGTCTGGTATATAATCAGCTTATTAATCAATTCTATAGTAAGTTACCATCCACGGAGTTTAGTACCGGTGTAGGGTTGTTCTGATTTTCTATTTAGTTTCATCCTTTTCCAGCGCTACTTGTTGGAGGATTTCTTATAATTGTCATAGTTGTATCAAAACAAAAAAATTTACTTAAGGTTTTCAGTGTGATGAATTTTTAAAATATGCGTTCGCAGCTATCGACCAAGAAAAATTAATACTCCCGACTCTTCCCTGTTACTATTAATACAAAAGAAGTCTTTTTGAAATTTAAATATATCAAAAATCATTTTAAAGCTTATATAAATCATAAATCCTTTCATTTACATTTCTCATTTACATCTATCACTAGTCGACCCTCTCAATAGATATAATTTCTAGACAGGTTTTTTCCTACTTAAACATTCATTTAAATGTTAAATCCCTTGTAGTCAAAACGTTCTTTCTGTGATTTTACTTTAGTTACCGATCCGTCCACCATTTATGAACGCTGCGGTGAAGTCCAGCGAAGTCCTACTTTCGAGATCAGTACAAAGCTGACCTGTCCAAGCAGACTCCAAGAGGCAGAAAACGTTAAATTAACACATCAACGTCCCTAAAACTCAACTGAGGGAATTGAATACCAATTTTCCACAAATAAATACAATAGTTATATGAATATTTAAGGGGCACCTGTCACGATACTAAAAGTATCGCGGTCATCCATGAAATAAAATTAAAACGTTAAAAATATAGACATGATTAAATATATTTAAAATATAAAATCATAATGTACTAAAACCACTTACAAGCTTAAAAATTAAAGTTTTCAAAATTGCGAAAAAGCGTTGAAAAATTTTAAGAAAGTATATCAATTATGAAAATGGCTGTTGTTTTTATACTAATTTCATGATTGGGTGCGACCAATCAGCGAATTTTAAACCTTTTTCGGTCATTTTTTCGGGGGTTTTAATTGCCATTATTTATTTTATTATTTTTATCTTTTCTATTTATTTTTCTCTATTTTTTAATATTATTTTCTTTAACTTTACATTTTTATTTTCTGGATATTTTTGCTGAGTATTACTCTTTTTGATTTTTAAATCTTTTATTTTGGTCGCTACTTCCGCCTATGTATTTTCTAAACCTTATTTTGCAAGGTTTTGGAAGTTTTATGTTTTACATTATGTTTCTGTATGCAGCTGTAAGCGTTTTTAGGGAATTTGTTAATATTTGTTTTTATTAATTATGTTATTTTTTAATTTGTTTTAATTAATGTTTTATTTTATTTTTGATTTCTGGTTGCGGTTCGTGTGTATGTTTTCATTAGTCATTTTTATAATTCGGAAAATTTTTATTAAAATTTATTTTTGGTTTAAATTGTGGCTTCTAGCCCAACAGATTTTTATCATTTTGTTATTATTTGATATTGTTTTTTTAATATTTTAATGCTTTCTAATTATTTTTATAACTTTTTGACGCTCATCGATTTGTTTTTGACACTGCATCTTTTTTATGTATTGCCGTGTCGAATTAACAAAAAAATTTTATACAACTTAGTTATTGCCCAACATTAAAAACAGGTATCATCTGGATTAATAAAATTATGCAAGTTCTAACACAGCAAATGACATCAGTTTTTGATTTATCTTGTAAAAGATATAGTTTGTCATATATAACAAAAATTTCAGCTTAGGTTTTCCTCACAAACAAAATTTTATAACAACAATTTCCTAATTTTGTAATTTAAAGTTATTTTTATATATATTGACTTCATATTTTCAGACTTTATTTTTGTTTAAATATATTTATTTAATCTAATTCATTTTCATGTAATATATTTCGTAAATTAAATTAATGAAATCAAGTTGAATTTAATTAATTATTTAATTTTAGAAAATTTTAACTCCTGCAAATTTTTATGAGTTATTTTGTTAAATTAATCCCAAAAACGATTATTATATAATAAAATGAACTCCATTGAAATTGAAAATACTAAAAATGATAATGTCTTGCCTAATGATTTTTTAGGAGTTTATACGGAAAAAGAATTTGAATATTTTAATCATTTTGAAATTGGAAAAGTTCCAGAAATTATTTGGAAACGACCTATTGACCTTGTTGACGATCCTTGCTTATTAGAAACATACGATCAAGAAATTGATGGTTATATAATATGTGGTTCCCAAACTCCCGCTTGGTTTCCGATTGTTATAACTTTATTGAAAACTAAAAACATTTTGCATCTGGTAGTTAAAGATATTAAGAAACAAGATAATTTCAATAAATCATCATATATTGGTTGCTTTGAATTTTCATTTTTCGGTAAAAATATGTGGACAACAATTCTAATTGATGATAAACTTCCTCATATTGCGGGTGAAAATAAGAGTTTGTATTGTGTGTCATCAAATAAAGAAGAATTTTTGCCATCATTATTGGAAAAAGCATATGCGAGGTTAGTAAATATTTGAAATTGTTCTAATTTAACGGTGCTATTAATTCAATAATTTCAAAGTATTTTAAAATTATTATTTAATTTATTCAACTTAATCACTAATAATAATAAAAAGCAATATGTGAATGGATGAATGTTTGTTACGTTATTGAACTATTGTTACGCAATTAATTTACACATTTAATATTATTATTATTATTATTATTATTATTATTATTATTATTATTATTATTATTATTATTATTATTATTATTATTATTATTATTATTATTATTATTATTATTATTATTATTATTATTATTATTATTATTATTATTATTATTGTTATTATCCAATTATTCAATTAAAATTTACGAGATGAAAGAAAAGTTTGTATAATTATTGTATAATAATCAAATATAATTTTCAATACTTTTCTTTATTGTTCAAGATCCCGTAAAGCTCAAAATTTAGTCATTCTGGCACCAAAATGTGGCTGTGATACCAAGCGGGATAGGGTTATTTACATGGTACCCATGAGAGCCAAATAAGCATGAAACTAGTCTGCCATTAGAAATTACATTGACATTCATTTTAAAGACTTTGAATCTCGCGAGAGCTAGTTTAATCACTTCCAGTCATTCAATCCAGCTGAAACTTTGCGAATAGACTCTTAGTCAATGGAAATGGGTTGTATTAAGTTTTGGTGACAGTATCACACACCGGTAAATCTTAAGAGATAACGCATAATCTTCATAAATTGGCACAGTATCAAGATCGGCATCCGTTGCACAGCCAGGCGTATACAAAGAAGAAACAGTCTCAAACATAATTTTAATCATTTCGTCTTGGGATTCTTTCGGTACTGCTCTAAGTTTATTGTAAATATAGTGAAGCCAGATATTTTCCATGTCACCACAAATTGTCCAATACCGTGTTCAGTTGGAGTGTTCAAAATTAAGATATCTCTCTTACACTGAGCTTCAGCACCTAAATAGTTATCCTTTTTACCTTTTTGACTCTTGACTAACCATTGCAGAATCACAGCTCTTAAATCATCATCACAAGCGAATCCGGCCTGATCTATTATTATCCATAACTAAAACATCACATACGTCTTCCATTTTCTTTAAATCAATTTGAAGAACAGAAGCAAAATAATATTTTAACACTCCAAAAATTATTCATCAATATTTTAAATTTCATAGCGCAATTAAAACCACTTAAAGTGGTAAAAACAAAATACAAAGCAAATCCAAAATTCGAATATTTAAACGTCCGAAAAACGAGCATTCGAGTTAACCTGAGATAAGCAAAAAACAATCACACACACACGTTTGCGCACACAGACGTGAGCGCTCAAAATTCAACATTAAGTCAAAAAAATATTTAAATTCCTTACAAATATTATATTTATGACAAAATAATTGTGGCTATAATTATCGATAAAGTACGCAGGAAATGTCAATTTTTTTAATAAAACCTTTAATTTTTATTATTGCTGCCGTTATTAGCAAAGTTATCATTAGTGTCAATTGGAGCTGTTCATAACGCCATGGATTTTTCCAGTGTTTCAAACATGTTTCATCTTTTCTATTACTCTTTTTGATACTGGAAAAAGTTTTATTTTATGCATTAAAATGGTCTTTACATAACAATTTGTCATTTCGTCTGTTAACTTCCTGATCTTAGTTAAGGTTTTTCTCGTCTGAGAACACAAAATCACATCTTAATATATTGGATTTTTAAATTTGTCTAAGACCTTTTTAGTTATGACCAAGCGGTTTTGTTTCGATTTTTCTGGAATAAATTGTCTTTTACTCATAACATTTCTTACTGTTACTTCTGAGATATGAAAGCTTTTTGCAAGTGACGTCATTGGTTTTATATGATTGTCTTCAATGGTTTGTTGAAATGGCAGGATAAATTTAGATATTTTGATGATGCCAGAGCGCTTGGAATGCTTTTATCCTTTCCGCCTTCGGACTCTAACTCCTTACGAACTTTGTTGACGAAATATCTTGAGACTTTTAGAAATCGAGATATTACTTAATCGCTATGCTCAGTTATTAAAACCACAATTATAACATGCCTTTTCATTTCGTGAGTAAGCTATGTGTCTGCAACTTTCTTACTCACCCTGTATATTGTACAATTGTGGAATCATCCAATTTTCCCTATTAAACGAACCATACAACTGATAACAAATCGAACGACTGGTACTTCCTGCTAAAATAACAAAATATGAGACTGATATAATCATTTGAAGCAAAACTTCAACATAAAAAATTATATTAATAAATCATAGATACTGATTTTTAAACGAGATGTTTTATGAATTTATTTATGTATGTAAAGAAGAAAAAATATGTAAATTTTCTGAGTTCAATAAGATCCGCCAATAATTAAAAGTGGCAAGCCGATCATCACTCATTATTATTTTATTTTTGACCCATAAACATAAATAGGGTTGGTATCCCTGCATCTACTTTCAATCTACTTTAAGGGGATACTGTTATACTTCTGATATTAATTCAGACACCATATCGCTATCAAAGCTGAGAATTTAGGTTGCCCTAGCTTTGCTTATTATTTTCATTGCTTTTCAAACTACAGATCAATGATCGTGTTAAATAAATAAAATATTGATCTAAAATTTGATAGGAAATGAAGATAATGATAAATAAAAATAAAAATAAAAATAGATGGATGAAGCAAATAATAAGATTTTTTTATAATTATATTATTTATATTCAAAAAAAATAATATAATGTCTAAATACATTCCCAGTCCAATAATTTTTTGTCCTAAACTTTATTTATAATTTGTCATAATGAATTTACCAGCTTTAATTTTGGTTCAAATTATAATTTCACAAAATATGAATTTTTGAGTCATATATACCAAACTATAAACGCACAATAAAAATTAATCAAAAAATATAAAAAATGTAAAAATAAGAAACGAATATTGATTTTCTAAAAGCAATGCACAAAAACCAATACGTACATATAAGTTGTCTTTTAATAGTTATAATTATTAATATTTCTGAACAATATGCAAATAATAATTATTACATACATATATGCTAAATAGAAATTTTTAAAATCAAATTTTTATTCAATTCCTGAATAAGTAAATATTTGTAGTCGAATTTTGTTAGTTTTAAGATTAATATTTTTATTCTATTAATTATTAATTTAATAATTTGTTTTTCTTATATATATATATATATATATATATATATATATATATATATATATATATATATATATATATATATATATATATATATATATAATTATATTGTAATTATATTGATAGCAATCAATAACATAATCGAATATTTAATCAGTGAAACATTTTTCTTCGAATTAGTTTTTTTCATCTATAAATAATATTTGAATTTTAAATTATCAAAAAACTTTTTTTATGAATTTAAATTACAATTTGGCCACCGCTAGTTTAGATAATTCTTTATATTCGGTTATTGTTTAGGAACTTTTTATTTCAAATTATCGATGGTGTAATAATTTATCTGAACATGGGGAATCAAATATTATAAGACTTATTTTATTTAATTAGAACACAAATGTAAGGCTGATATATTCCACAGATATTCTAATGTAGTTTCATAGTTAGAAAATACATTAATGCTTTTCCGTGCGTTATTATGAAATCATCAGAGGGAGAAAAAAATCAAAGACCTAACGTCATTCTTTTTTTATTGATATCCAACCACAATCTAAATTTTCTTCGGAAAATAAAATACCCATTTAAAACTTAACGGCAAAGCATCATACATAAAGTTTTTTATACTCTCTTGGTCTTTATTTATTGTTTTTAATTCATTCACAAAAAATATATTGAGCAAGTGCATTGATGTCTGATGTTAAAGTAATATTATGAAACAATAGATGATGTATTTAACTATGCTGCTAATAAATAGTGGTAACAGATAAATTTTTCAATTGTGCCGAATTAGTGAATTTTGTTTTGAAATTTTTATTATAATTAATATTTAATAAACCAGCTTATAAACATCAGTCCACGAATCAAACTGATAATAATAACCTCTGAACAACTAGTAGTCTTCTTCATTTCTAAATAAAAAGAAATTTCATATTCAATCTTAGGGAACATCTTATAAATTCATTTAAAAATATTTAATTAGCAATTAAATAATTGTTTTCTTACAAATCACAATAAAATATAATTAACAGAATTTATCTTATTTCAATTAAAACTGAAATATATTATTTTTAATGGCTTTTAAGAAAAGAATAAATTCATTGTTGAGTTAGCCATGTAACTCTTTATTGCCATAAAATTATTTTCTGTCGAAAAACTTTGATCGTTTATGGATTGAAATTGCATCAAAATGTATCAAGCACAACTCGAACCCTAACCAAGTCATGTGCCTCCTGAGAGTACTTTCTATTATGTTGAACTGTTCTGTGATTACCCGAAAATAACCTTCATTTGGAAGGATTTTAGCCTATATTTGTTGACACTAACATACTTTTAGATATTCTAGAATTGACAATTTCAACCTTGCTTGGAAAGACTACTCTACAAATTTTTTAACTATTGACTTATTATTCGTTACACATTCCTTATCAGAGAATATTTTATTTCCCTACTAAATTTCAAAAGCCAAACTAAACTTTAGTAATATTATAAAGACTTTTTTTTGTTTTTCACCTTTGATTTATTTTTATTTATAAGACATTGTATTTTCTACAAAATGTGACTATGATTCAGATTTATTTATGGCATTCACGAATTTTCGGCACAGCATTTTTTTTCACGAATTTTGAAAAAGGCTGGGCCGAAAATTCGTGATACCATAAATAAATCTGATTCATAGTCAAATTTTGTTGAAAATACAATGTCACTTATAAATAACCTTTAGTAGTTTTGTGCATGTCAGATTTCTTTCCGATTTATTATCATTTTCTTGGGGACACAAAACATTAGAATTTTAAAGAGTTTAAAGTACTATTTTTTTCTAATTTGATTGCCTCAACTAATTTAGAACTCAAATCGGGTTTGTTATTTTAAAGCTAAACGAATAAAATTATTAGTAAAAAGTTGACTGAAAAAAGTTTGATTATCTCGATTAAGGTTTTCCACGGTATTAAAATCTTTATTATTCCCGTTATCCTTCATTTTGAAATCATTAAGTAATTATAATTAAATTTCATATAAGTTTGTGTACTTACGGTATTAATTTTTAAAAATATTTTAAATTTTGTATTTTTAAATTTCTTTCAAATTATTAAAAAAAATGAATTATTTAAAAGAAGCAACATTTGCATTTTTATATTAAAATTTTTTAATGAGACTACTTATTAAATAAATTATCGAAGCATAAATTTATCAATAATAAAAAAAGAATTAAATTTTAACACATTGATTGCGGCAACAGATTATTCTGTATTTTCAATTGTTATATTCGTCTTCAGATTTCAAATTATTTTATTATATAAATATTTGAGTCTCGCAACTACACACTCTTTGCCTAATAACATTTAACAATCATACAAAATTATTACATAATAAACACGAAATTAATATTTTATTAATAGCTTACAATTAGCAAGTCGTGAAAAATACACATTGATACAAATCGCGAAAAAATTGTTTAATAAAAATTCTGGTCAAAAATTATCATATCGAAAATAAATTACACAGTTGACTGTTTTATACGGTCAAACGAAAATATCACATTTTTTGATAATAGATTACTCAGTTTTATTATCTAGCAAATCAAATAATTTTTTCAAATTTTGTTTCAATTGAAATGTTCTTATTGCAATTTACATTCTCGTTACAGTGTATTAAATTTTTTAGATTAAATTCGATTCTAGGAAAACATACTAACTGGGAAAATTAACAACTATGAAATTTAATTATTGAATATAACATTTTTGGTGACAACTTGTATTTGGCATATAGGAAAAAACGGTACATAAGAACATAAGTTTATAAATTAAACAACAATTAGATACTAAACTGGTACTTTTTCTAGTTGCTATTATTTCCCAAAGCCATTAAATTCAATTAAAATAGCAATTACTAATTATTAAAATGAGTTAATGAGTTAAAAATCTAATAAATAAAAACAATTAAATCAAGTAATTAAAATAAAATAGCAATAAAATAATTAAAGTGAAATAGAAGTAAGAAAGGCGAGTGAATATTTTGAAATATAAGTAAAAAGGGCGCGAGAATATTTTAAAATGAGATAAAATAGAATTAAAAATGCAAGAGAATATACATTAAAAATGATAAGAATTATTTAATCAAAATTTTACATTATGGATTGATGAAAAATCAATATTCCCTTCAATTAACATTCAATCAGCAACGAATTTATTGAAAATATTTATTTAACTCAATAAATCATAACTATTAAATCTATATATATATATATATACACTGTTGGAAAAAAAATTTCGGCAAATGCCAATTTTCTTAAAAAGTACGCTAATCCGAAAGAAAAGCACCTTTAAACATAATTAAACAAAGTAAATTCTCTTTTTATATTATTTAAACATATTAAGGAGGAAAACGGTCTAGTATATGCTTTTAAAATCAATAAAATTTATACTTTTTCAAAACAGACTGGAAAAAAAATTTCGGCAATTATATTTAATAAGGTATATGTTTCCCTTTGGCTCGAATAACACAATTAACTCTATCGTTCATAGTCTTTACGAGTCTTTTACAAAGCTCTGAATCGATATTTTCCCATATTTCTATAACATACTGCTCAAGTTCTCTTAAATTAGTCGGCTTTCTTTTCCTTACTTCTCTCTTCACGTAATCCCATAAATGTTCAATGGGATTCAAATCTGGAGATTGTGCTGGCCAATCTAGCACATTTACATTCTTAAAAATGAAGTATTCTCCTACAACTCTGGAAGTATGTTTAGGATCATTATCCTGCTGAAAAACAAATTCATCATCGAGACCCATATCTCTTGCCAAAGGACCTAGATTTTTAGTTAGAATGGACTTATACATTAGACCATCCATCTTTCCCTTGATAATATGGAGTCTCCCGACACCTTTAGATGACATGCATCCCCATAGCATTATACTACCCCCTCCATGCTTTATAGTTGGAAGACAATTTTTAGATTCTAAGGCCTTTCCTTTCTTTCTATAGACTCTGCCGCCCATCGGATGAAAAAAGGTTAATCTTTGTTTCATCGCTCCAAATTACCTTATCCCAATCACTTTCTTCCCAAGAAGACCATTCATTTGCCAAATCCAATCTTCTCTTAATATTGGATTTGGATAATTTCGGTACCTTCCTCGGGACTCGAGATCTATAAGAGGTATCTTTGATATAGTTTCTTACTGTTCTGCTTGTAACTGATTTTTTAGTAGTCTTTTCTATTTCATTTTTGATACTCTCAGATGACGTAAACGGATTTTTTTCAATTTCATTAAAAATAATCTGGACATCTGAATCATTCAATGACTTTTTTCTTCCAGAACCAGACAATCTCAATACAGTATCATGTTTCTCATATTTCTTTATGATACTGTATATTGTAGACCTTGGAATATCCAGTCTTTTGGAAATTTCAGAATCCGAGAGGTTTTCTTTATGCAACCTTACTACCTCTGAATCACGTACAATTTTAGTTTCATTTATGCTCATTAAGGGGTAATAAATTATTCCACAATTTTATTTTTTGGCGGGAAAGTTTTTGAGAGGTTTGTAGAAATCTGCCGATTTTTATTTTCCAGGGATATAATAAAATTTTTAGATTTAAACAGAAAATCAATTATAATATCGAAAATAAAAAGCATAAACCATGTTGAACTTGTTAGTTTTAATACATGCCAAATTTTCATTAATAAATAATGATATTATTAAGGACTAATTCGAAAAAAAGACATTTGCCGAAATTTTTTTTCCAACAGTGTATATATAGCATTTGACACATGTTGTGATGGTAGATTGGTTTGTAAGGTTTTTAAAAGTTTTAATTAAATTAAAGCTATTAAGTAACAATCATAACATAATTCATATAGCATATATTTGTTGACACTAACATACTTTATATAACATTGTGATGACCTTGAAAGTTTATTGAGGTCAAAGTGAGTTGAATTTATCACAACATAGTACTAACTATCTATTAAAAGTACATGTATTCACGTTATAAAATATTTTATAATTCATAATTCTCAAATTTTAGATTTCTTGGTGGTTATGGAAAACTTCAGACAGTTGATTTCCTTGATGTACTTATGAATTTTACTGGTGGGATAGTTGAGAGTGTTGATCTCAAACGAAATATCTCTCTGTTGACTTACCAAGAACAGAAGATATTGTTTAAGAAATTAAGATCCTCAGTATCTGATGTAATGGTTATAGGCTTAACAAATTCTAATCAAGTAAATATAATAAATATTTTCCATATTTATACTTATATTTCTCATTTTAAGGAAGAAAAAACTGACTTTCCTGAAGATAACAATAATTTTGTTTTAGCTCATGATCATTATTATCTTATATCAGGATTCACAGAAATTCCACTTCAGTCAAATTTAAATTTAGTTGGTACTGTAATCTCTTCATTTTTGGATATTCATAATCATGAATGTATTAATTTGTTGAGATTACACAATCCTGTGCTAAATGGTGACTGGAATGGAGCGTTTAGTGTGGGGTCTCCAGTAAGAATATTTTTCCTCAAAGTTTTATTCAATAAACTATTAATTATTATACTTTTTGCAGTGCCCCAAATATTTAAAATCTGTTTTATTGAAAATTAAGACAGACATTAATGTCGTTATACCGAATTCAGAGAATTATGACACCCAACCATACAGAAGTGTACATTGAATCAAAATAATGGTAACAGGATTTCCGATATTCCATTTCACATTCTTTTATTTGCTGTTCGATTTTCTTCCTATCTTTAATAAATGTGGACATAATTGAAGGAATGATGTTATATTTTTTGGCAACTTCACTCTTTTTTTCCCAACATCTATCTCCACAAAAATGTTTACTTTCTCCTTCAGAATGAATTGTAGTCGTTTTTTCTCCATTTTTATAAACACAAAAAAATACACACAAAAATAATGTAACGTAAAATGTTTTAGAAAGTTTAAAACACCGAAATGTGATGCAATCACTTTACAAGCACGTGTTATATCACCAAAAGTGACATAATAGACAAATAGAACACTTTTTGAATAAATTACTAAAATAGAACACTTTTTGAATAAATTACTAAAATAGAACACTTTTTGAATAAATTACTAAAATAGAACACTTTTTGAATAAATTACTAAAATAGAACACTTTTTGAATAAATTACTAAAATAGAACACTTTTTGAATAAATTACTAAAATAGAACACTTTTTGAATAAATTACTAAAATAGAACACTTTTTGAATAAATTATTAAAATAGAACACTTTTTGAATAAATTACTAAAATAGAACACTTTTTGAATAAATTACTAAAATAGAACACTTTTTGAATAAATTACTAAAATAGAACACTTTTTGAATAAATTACTAAAATAGAACACTTTTTGAATAAATTACTAAAATAGAACACTTTTTGAATAAATTACTAAAATAGAACACTTTTTGAATAAATTACTAAAATAGAACACTTTTTGAATAAATTACTAAAATAGAACACTTTTTGAATAAATTATTAAAATAGAACACTTTTTGAATAAATTACTAAAATAGAACACTTTGAATAAATTACTAAAATAGAACACTTTTTGAATAAATTTAAATTGGTCAATATGGAAATGAATAGAGCATATCATGAAACTAAGATATCTGAGGAATTTCCAGCTGGATCAGAATTTACTACAATAAAAGAGTTTTACGATGCATTTGCATAATTAGCATTCAAGAACAATATTGTATTTCGAGTTGGTCAAATGAATACAAAATCTCTAAGCTTAAAATGCAACGAAACCGATTGTGACTTCAAAGTTTCGGAACGGTTTATTTTAAGCATGTATGAGCCGTTATTGGAAATTACAACTTAAATCTGATCGACTATGTTTCCGAATATTATAAATCTGAAGTGTATTACAATTCATACTCTTGGAGTGTTTTACCTCTTTCTAATCTTAATTTAGAATCGTTTGAATTGCTTATCCCTATAGCCAGAAGATCACGTGGAAGACCACGAATTAGAAGAATTCAACCTCCATTTGAAACTTAATCATATATTTTATGTTGTTATTATCAGTTTGATTTTTTTTAAAAAATGTTCTATTTTAGTAATTTCCCCATAATTAAATAAGCTTGGCAACGATTTTATTAAAAGAAAGTGTCATTCAAAGACTAGTTTTACGAAATATTTCGACAGTTTAACTGTCATCTTCAGACACGAAAAACCTACTAAAATAGTATATATTAATATATATATTTAAACAAATTATTTCTGAATTAAATATTTTTTGTGAATCTAACTATGAGAATTTATTTATCGTTCATTGTCTTTATCTTTTACTTTTGGTAATTCAGTAAAAGTGTTGATAAATTGGTTGACTTGTTGATAAAAAATGGGTATTCGAAATCATTTTTATTATTGACGATAAAATAGACTTTTTAAAAATTGATCCATGTTTGATAAGGTCTGAGTGTAATTTGACAAATTAATGCGAAATGAGTGTTGTCATAAATAATAGTAAAAATGTATATAAGAATAATGAGCCGTACTAGGAAGGTTTTACAAATTATAAGAGGAAGTTAAGTAAACAGATGGGAAATTTAGATTAAAAGATCGGTTCTGAATAATAAGTCACAATCAACCAAATTTAAAACCAGATTTGTGAATTACAATTAGCAAGGACATTTCACCTAGGTTCACAGAATTATTGACTAAAAGGCTAGTATGTAATTCATATTAGTATTAGCGACAACAATAAACAAACAAGTTTATTTGATTTTTCTTGGCAAAGTTTATTTTAAAAAGAATTATTAATATTAAAATTTATTCATAAAGGTACAACAAAATTTTCATGAGTGCTTTAGGGGTGTCTGTTCAATGATTTCTGAGCTTATGCTTTAAAGCACAGTAAAATGACAGGGTAAATTGCTTAAAATTTATTACCAAAATATTAATTAGATTTGTTAAATTTTATCCAAAAATTATAAATTGCCTTGTCACCGTTATTAACCAATAAAATAGTGACATTAAAACAATCAAAACTTTAGTTATTTCTCAAAATAATTTATTGTATTTAGCGGTATTTTTTTATTGTGCACGCAACAATTAACTTTTTCTCTTAAAAATGTTAGAAACAAATTTTTGATAAAATATCAGATATTTTTGCTTTTGGTTTTAATTTTTTCTAATTATTTTTCATTTTCTTATGTTATACACTTATTAATTGATAAATTTGATAAGGAATGGGAAGGAATAAATGAAAGTGTTCGTCGAGTATTCAATTTGAAATTCAATCACGAATTCGAATTTTGGATTACCATGAAAGATTTCATTCGGAATATGAAAAATATCATATTATGTCATATTCCATCTTATAGCTATGTTGACAGATTTTTAAAAGGTGTCAAAGTATGGAGCAGTTTTCATCACAATGGCATTTATTCATCCCTGATTCCCGGAGGATCTATTAAATCGCTGGACGATGAATTTCTTAAAAATGATCAAGTAAATATAATAAATTGGTTTCTTAAAAGAATTTTCTAAATGAGTGTTACACACTAAAGTACTAAAGAAAATTGATTTTTTCTCATTGATTTAAGAGTTTTTTGTCGCATGTTTTTCAGATCTCTTTTGACAAATTAGTCTTTTTTATATTGTATATTTCAAATTTCGTTATTTTGTGTTATTTTTAAAAATTTTATTGATCTATGAAATTATTTTATAAATAAGCAAAAATCAGTTGTATTGGGATACTTGTCATTAAATAATTTTTAATTATTTTAAATCAATCGAAAAATTAAATGAATCAAATAAGTTTATTTATTATTATTATTATTATTATTATTATTATTATTATTATTATTATTATTATTATTATTATTATTATTATTATTATTATTATTATTAAGTTTATATATTTTACGGTATTTCAAAAATGTGGAAGTTTCTTTACTTATGTGAATATTTCACGGGTCGTTATCAGTTATTTACAGATCTATGAAAACTGTTTGCCGCTAATTCTTCTTAAACTTACATCAAATTAGAAATTATTTTGTAGAATTATTAACATCCTTTAATAAAAGTAAATTAATATTTGTATTATAAAAAATTTTAATGATCTAATGTAATTTGAACTCGAGTTAATCCATTCAGCAACACTTTTCTCTCAAGAATGAAAAGTCGAACAACCCCTGGATCCGAATCATACAGAACAACATCTTTAAACACCGACAGGTGCTGGCGACTATGCATTTTTTTATTCGTGCTTAGATCTCATTAGATTATTACAATGTCGCTACATGGCCTTTTTGATTGTTGTTCGTTTCGGAAAAGCTGTAGAAGTAGTCAAAAGTAAATATTCAACTACGGTACTAGGTGCAGCATCTATGTCTGACATGTTCTTTTTCATCTCGTTTACAAATGACCGATCTTGCTATGTTGCTTTGTTACCTTCGTTGGTATTTGAAAATTCTACTATTTTACGATTGTGCTTCTCTCCGTTGTTAGTCTTGCTTTACAATGGAATTCCACGTTTTCTGTTCATCGACACATACTATCTTTATTTGCATTAACAGTGTCTTTTCTTAGTAAAATGCTCAAGTTTCTTATCCATCAGTTTTCAAAACTATTAAAATGGGCCTCCCAATTCCAATAACAACATATAAAGTGAAACGCTCATTTCGCACACTAAGAAGACTGGACAAGATCAACTACTAGTGGCGTATCAACGGCTTAACGTTATGGCAGTTGTCAAGGGCGCCGACTCGTGCCAGTTCAAAAGGGCGCCTTTAAATCTCTAATTTTTAAATTTTTATTTAAATTGATATTTCACTCGATAACAAAAAAGCTAATAATTAATTATATTTTAATATATTTCATTTAAACCCACAATGATTTAAATAATCACTAAAAAAGTTAAAGAAAAGTTCAACTTTGAGCCTTTGATGTAGAACTAGAAGATTATCAGTGTACTGTTACTTAAACTTACTTTTAATTGTGAGTTTCTATCTTTATGTGCGAGTTAGTGAGTATGACACATTGACACTATTGTTTTTATTTATAATACACGATACTTCAAGTATTGCTGTAGTCTGTATTAACGCAACAATATCCAGTTTTATCCAGCAATTTATTTAGTATTTGCATTTTTATATTGCATTTTTGATATCCACGTTGTATGACTGTCACTGCCAGACTACGTAGTTATTGTCATAAATAAAATAAGAGAAATTAAATTATTTTTTTTCGAACAATTGAAAAAGTCCCAAAGCTAAAATTTGTCTATCTGTCAAGGCGCCAAAAATAAATTAGCCAATGGCGCTGAAAACACAGTTACGCCACTGTCAACTATATGCGAACAACGATTGTCGGCTTTATGTATGATGAGTCTGTATAAAAAAGAACTCTGGATAGTGAAAACCTTTTAAACAAATAATATCAAATTTAACAGGAAACAAACGTAAATTTCAATTATTATTAGATAAATAATTTTTTATTATAAAATGCCATCCAACATAACTCCCACGACGCCATTCCATATATCATCGTAAATTATCGTAATGCTAGCTTCTCCGCCAATTATAATATAGAAAAAGTTCCAAATATGATACAGATTATAATTTGATAAATATCATTAAATTAGATTAAAAAAATCAAAATAAAATGAACTGCAGGAAATTTTGAATATTTACATAGAAATATAGATTTTAACGGTTGTATCTTTAAAAATTCAAGGGGTATTTAAGGGTTAAAAGATTAGTTGAGAAAGGGGGAAACCGAATATTGTCATGAACACAGAAACACACAAATTCAAGAACCAGCCATGTGTATTGTTAATAATATGATTTTATTTGTTTTATATTGTAATTATATTTTAGTACCTTATAGAAGTATATAATCAAAACTTAATCGAAATGAAATTCGTTCTTACAATGAATAACATAGATAAATCTCTCAGATATGATACTGGTTGTTGTTTAACACTATTAAAAGTGATTTAACTGATTTCTGGTAACGTAACTCAAAATTTTACAGGTGGAATCCAATAGATTATATAGACTTCACGATCTTCAGAATAGTGAAATTTCAAATTTGAGATTATTGTCTGAAAGCGGAAGCATGTACTCAGTCTCAACTACTTTATGTAAAGGAAAATATATTTTAATACCATGGAGAAAAGAAATTAGTGAAGTTGAGTATTATTTGAGAATTTATTCTTCTCAAAAGTCTATTAATATAAGGTAATAATTTTCAAGTTCAACACAATTAAAAGTTAAATTTTGAAATTTAAAAATCTATCTTTCGGCAATTTTTAATTAGTTAGGCAGAATTAAAATTTTGTTAAATTTATTTGTGTGATTAATGTTTATAATCACAACAGTTATCCCTTTCTAAACTTGATTACCATGCTGGGTTTAGACGATCAATAAATACATTCTCCCCCAATGGATAACTTGAAGTATTTTCGCTGCTTTTCTAATACACGAAGGGGACCTGTATGTGGAGCTTCTAATGATTTCCGTACACCTTTTCTTATATACATAAATTTACTGCAATTATATTTCGAGGAAATAAACATAGCTACCGGTACAGCAAGATGGAATCTTTATACTTTTCAATTGGCTTGGGGATGATATGTGCATATTCTTTTTGTATCTATTCGAAGAATATTGCACATAGATTGAAATAAAGAAATTGTAAAATGCTTACCATAATCCGGGACAAATGGATTTTGTTCTTTCAAAATCTATTGAAATATCAGCAGGTAAAACATATGCTTGCACGGATAAGTCACTACTGGCGCAATAAAAGTAACTTGTATGAGTTTGTTGATGCGCTAGAGTGAGGTGAAAGATAATGAGTGACTGATGGGAATATATCACCCGCTTGTAAAGCAAATCTGATATGTTTGTGCATTTAAGTCTGCCTATTGGTCCCAATGAAACTCAAGGAGTTTATATATGTTAACAAGTTAACGGAACTTTTTGAATCTTCATAAGATTTCATTAACGGTCAGGAGATGATAAATCTCGAATCATTTTGATTAATGTTTGACTAAGTCTCTAATACTATGGGTACCAGATGTAATATAAAATTTAAATATCTATTATCGTGTATGAGAGAATTCAACAAATAAGTTATTTAATAAGAGTTATCAAGCTTTCCGTGATGCGTTTGTTTTTTCTTTCAAAAATAAAAACTTAGGCTATCTACATGACTTGAATATTTTTAATCAAGATTTTCCATATCTGAGAATATAAAATGATCATTTTTTAAAAAATAATTACAAAAAATGTAATTTTATTTTAAAAAAATCACTATAATTAAATACGGCATTCTAATACGAACAAGATAATGCAAAATGTTTTTTTGTTTTACTTATAATATTTAATAAGTAACAAGAAAATACCACTAAAACAAAAAATTGAATTGAATTCATGACTAGTTAGTAATACTTAAAAATTAAAAATATCCCTTAAATTTTGTATGAAGAAATTATGTCAATCGTCACGCTACCTAGTTTACTTATCTCTGGATTTTTTTGAATACTTCATCCTACTAACCCTAATATAAATTTATAGCTGAGCGGGAAACCAATAGTACCATTATGATTAGTTTCTAACCCTAAATTATGAGTATTTAATGCTTATTTGTTCTACTTTTATTATCTACAAACGGAGATTAATGCACTAGGCCCCAGCATTTATCGTTTTTATAACGGATATTGACATGTTTACTCACGTTTTATTAAAATTATCACAGAATTGTTTTGATTTCTCTTGAGCCTGCAATAAATCTCTGATAGTGTTTTTCTATTCAAAGTTATAAACAAAAATTACTAGTTATTAAAAAAATATATATTGTAGTGATCGGTTATTTAAATAAAAATTATATAAAAATTAAATTACATTAAAAGTATCCATGGGTGGCATTGAAAAAAATAGATAGTTATTTAAATTTTAGGATTTATTGAATATTAATAAAACTTTTTTACGCATCGAAGCTTTTGTTTATTCAAACTTTATGTCATTTTAAACATTACTTCTTATCTCCAGAAAAATATTTTTATTGAAGTAATATTAATAAATATCCAGCTCTTCCAGAATAATTAGGATTTATGTATTTTATTCGACCTATTTTTTTATTAATGCCACTCCTGAATTTTTTATTGTTTTAGAAATATACAATTCACAACAGTTTAATGTGTACCCCATTCTCAAATAATGATTCAAATTGGAATTATTAAGTGTTAATTTTCCAAAATCATTATTTTTGCTATTTTCTGAAACTGAGTAAAGAAATATATTTTCTGCATTACCTTTTATCAAATAATAACTCGTATAACATTTATACCTCTCCATAATAGTTATTTATAAAAGTCACATGTAACTTTCATGTTTGAATGTTAAACTGTTAAAATTTCTCTTTTATTATCAAACAAAAATGCATTCAGTTGAATATTCTGTGAAATTTAAAATGTTTATTAAACTTGATTTTTTTAAAGGTGTTTTTTTTTTAAATCTTTTTTATTATTATCTCTATGGATGATTATTTATTATAGTTTGCTTTTGCTCAATCAACCACCATTTGTCCAATGCTTAAAATGCAGTTTGGTTAATACTATTCTAAATAGAAAGGAGTTCTTAAATAATGTTTCTGGCAACTGTGAAAGTCCCAATGAGTAAATTTACAATGAAGGTTTAGTGAAAATTTAAAATTGTTACGTAGTTCCTTTACCAAACACAGATGTTCTTCATGTTTCTCTGTAAATCCACAGTCGGCTGTGAGAATTACAATAGTATCTGCCTACGGATTAGAATCTAATGAAGATAACATACTGAATACAAGATCCGTCAATTCATATTTTGTTATAAAATATCCCAATTTTACTTATAGATCTAATACTAAATACTTATCCAATAAGCCTCAGTGGAATGAAAGTTTCATTGTGTATAGAAATGCCAAGCAGCGAGATGATATATCAATTGAGGTTAGTGAAAATATGTTCCTATTATGCTATTTTCTATGAAAATATTTTATTTCAGTATTATTTATGAATAAGTTATGATATCATTTCTTTTACTTTGGTTTTTATCAATCCAATATTCCTACCAACAATTTTACTTGTGTAAATATCTGTAAATAGTCTATATTATATTGTAATTTGCTAAATGAAAAAGTTTAGTTAAATATATAAAAAAAAGTGTAAAATAGATTAATCAATACATGAATATTTATTTTTTACCAAAAATTTCAATTTTATCGACAAAATCCCGCTTTTATTGTAATGTTTTCTATTGAATGATAAATAATTTGCCCAATTTAGACAAACAATTCTTAGAAATAAAAATTATTTTAATTAAATTTAATTTATATTAAGCTATAATATATTTTGACTGATTAACAGTCATCGTCAGGTACTTCGTCGTGAACCTTAAACTATTTAGAATAAACCATTATTACTTAAACAAATGTCTGCTTTTAAATTCTCAAAACAATTTATCAAAAATTAAAAATTTTACTTTTTCTTTAAAATCACAAATTTAACAAAATTTAAATAAAATTTTCAACGAAATATTTAAAAAAAATTTTAACAAAACTATTTTACACTTAGTTTCATCCTGCATCAAAAAATTGCGCTTACTAATATCAATCAATTCACTAAGTCGACTGTGATCGAAACCTTGAGAGTGGAAATGACAAGCAGTGACATATAAATTGAAAACCAAGATCCGAACAAAAGCTAAGTAGTACTTGAAATCCGCTTATAAACACAAAATTCAGACAACAATTGTATTCACTGACATTAATCAATTCTTTCTGTCGACAGTTATCAAGAGCTTGAGAACGGAGATTACGGGCAGACATTCCAATGTATGTGGCATTTCACCCATGACATAAATATTCATAACCAAGATCTGAATACCATCTAAGTAAGACTTGAAATCCATCAATAAACACGATGACGATCCTATAATGCAAAATACAATCACAAAAATCAACCTCGCTATTTAAATTAAACAAAATTGATTCATTCATTGAATTTCTACTTCTCTTCCTCATTGATAAAACATAATCACACAAAATTGGCAAAAGAACTAAATTAAAGAGAACAATCCAAAATATATATTTAGCTACAATATATTTCGACTGGTTAACAGTTATTGTCAGGTGTTTCGAATTTTTTCCTAATAATTATTTTAATCGATAATTTGACATTTTTATTTCAATGTTTTCTAAAAAATGCATTTTACATTATTTTAACTATGCTGGTGATTGTTACCTGTTGTGTTTAATAATTGTTTTAAACTTTAAGATGTGATATCCTTTACTTTGCAATATTTATGTGCTATCACAAATTTTAAATGAGCTTGGTTCTGATACGATTATGTTTTTGTGGCCTAAAACTATTGAATATGATTTTAGACAGTAATTCATACTTCGTAAACCATCTTCTTTCG
This sequence comes from Schmidtea mediterranea, assembly GCA_022537955.1. Classification (NCBI taxonomy): domain Eukaryota; kingdom Metazoa; phylum Platyhelminthes; order Tricladida; family Dugesiidae; genus Schmidtea; species Schmidtea mediterranea. Next base: position 16,463,838 of record CM039682.1, read on the forward strand.
TTCAAATAGTTTTTTTAAGACGGAAAGCCTTTGTCCTTGAGTGGTAAACATTGAAGATACAAACATCATGTTATTTTTTACTGTCAGGATATAGTTCTTTGGCTTCAAGTACCGATTTACTTTGACCCCACCCAATCTTTCTACAATAACAAATATTTAAACCATCCAAGTTGTTCGCATTCGTAATTGAAAATTTTTTCTGAAATATTCTAAAAATCCAAAACGTTTCTGACTAATTTCAATAAACTATTTAAAATTTTCCTCCTCTAAATCTTTATAAAGTCAATTATTAATTCCTCACCATTCCTCTAATTGAAAATCCATTTGCACTTTTTCCGGCAATATAGAAAATGGATCCTTAACCATACACAACTTAATATCTTCTTCTTTTGGCCAAATAAACCTTTTGTTGAATTCTTCAATCAGAAGACTATGATACTCTTCATATATTTTCTCAAACTCTGTGCGCCTATATTGATGGAAATGCGGAGCACAGATTGGAAACAACTCGTTTTAAACTAATTAAAATAATGTGAATAAAGTTATTCATTGGCACCGAAAACACTATTGATTTGATTAAGTTTATTTATAACAGAAAAACAAAGGCCTTCACGGAAAAAAACTAATTAAATTTATTATGAATATTATGTTAAAAGAATTTATTCATAAATAATAACGCATTTATATAATTACTGCTTTTGATTGAATTGAAATTAATTACTTAATTTTAATAAAAATATACTAACAATAATTTTATTATTGCATTTTTAATTAACACGCGCAGAAATTTTTTGTTTTGAAATAATTGTATGGGAAATTTTTTTGTGATATTATTATGACTTTATTGCGATTCAATATTGATGAAAACCTGCAACATCAACAGCGATGTGCAGATACAAGTGTTGAGATTGGCTTGAAAAAGTTAATTGGAAAATTACACAAACAAGTATCTCACTTATTATATATTCGATTGTTTTATTGATTATTATTTTAATTATTAAAATAATATATTAATAATTATATAAGTTTAACTGCTCTGTTGTTAATTTATGAATTACTAGCCGTATTTCCGTGCTTCTCTATGGTTATATTTAAGATGATGATTAACAATGAACAATTTAAAATAATTAGCATGTGCAAACAAACAAACATATTTAGACTTTTATATATAAGAATTGAAAACCGTAATAATTATTTATTGTTTTGAATTTTCACCTCCAATAAATTTTATATATATTTATATGTGTGTGTGTGTGTGAGTCCCGCGGAATTATAATGATTTAGACTCTACAATTTAGAGTAGTGGTTATCAACCTTTTTCAGATTGCGGCATCCTACCCTTTTTATAATAATATTTCAGCTATAAAAATAACAATTTTTTAAGTTCTATATTTAATAAACTAAATCTTTTATAACATATATTAATGTGAAATTTGAACTTGATGCTTTTTGCATATCTCCTTATTATTAAGTCGCGTATTTGACAAACATACTCTTAAATCATTTTCAATTGAGTTCAGTTTTTGCCTTTTCTTGTTCTTAATATTTACCAAAAATAATTGATATATGTACCGCTATTTTACGGAATTCAAAATCTAAGGTAGTAGCTTTTTTAAAATCAACCCTTATGTGAAATTAATAAATTTTCAATAATAAAATTAGCAGAGCTCGCGGCACACTTGTCATATCCCTACGGAACCCCTGTTGAGAAACAATGATTTAGAGTATTAAAAGTTTAGTTTTTCTTTTAGTGTTAAAAAGATTGTCAATCATTTTTCATTGAATTTACAATTCGTTTTCATTCGCATAAAAATGAGCTAATGGACTATATATTAATTCAGCTATTCGCAGAGCAAAGAATTGGTTTTGACAAGTCGTTTGGTATTCACTATTTCTCAGAAACTGATCTGTGTAAAGACGAAATAGTTGCAGGTTTAAGAATCCCTGTCAATAAAGAATGGGTTTACACGCCTGCCAAGATTATTGCTAAATTTAAAAATTATTTGCCTTCATCCTTTGATTCCATGTAAATTGATTTATGTCTTTCATTAATGGTTTTCGGAATTTTTAAAGAATTATTTTCATTAAATTTTTTAATTGTTATAAATCATTTTATCGTAACTAGAATTTTATTGGTTTTTTATTTAATTTAATCATAATTAATTGTTTAATTTGAAGGAGAGTGAAAAAATAAATTTGATACGTTTTTAGTGTCACTGTGTGAATAAACAGATTTTTTATATTATGTTACCCACATTGGTGAATCAAATAAGATTCTAACTCGTTTCAGGCAATCTCTTTTCTGCCTTTGTCCTGTGTTATCTAGCATCACTTAAGTGTTAAGTTTAGTGATAGTTGGAGTGGTGTCGAAATCGGCTAGTTCTGTTGGAGGGGAGATTGCGGTTCGGAAAATAAGTTGTACTGGGCTGTCTTGTTTGGTGTTTGATGGGGGTGTTCCTCCAGGCGAGTAAAGCATACGGAAGGACTTTGGTACAGCCTGAGTTCTCTGACAATATTCTTAACGATGGTTTTAGAGTTAGATGGAAGCGTTCAGTCATACCGTTGGATTTTGGGTGATATCCAATTTTTTTGAAAATGCATTTGGAAAGACAAGATACGAATTGACTACCCCTGCCTGTGATGAAGCTTTTTGGTACTTCGTATCGGGTAATCCATTCTTTTAACACTGTGGAAGCGACGATGTCGACTGAAATCGATTTGATTCGTACTGCCTCAAACCATCTTGTTTATCTGTCAATCATGGTTAAAAGTAAACTGAAGCCGTTATCAGTTGGTAGTGGGTCGACTAAATCTAAGTGGACGGGATCGAATCGATTTCCCATTGAGTAGTGTATTAGCGGCGGCTTTGTGTGGCGGGTGATTTGTGTCTCTGGCTCAATTTACACTCTGAAACCCACAGTTTAATATCACGTCGCATGAAATGCCAAACGACTTTTTTTGATGAACCTGGGTGCTGAAGGTCATGTGTTACATCAAACGCTAGGTGTCTACAGTGTTCGGAAAGGATGAGGCATCTAAGTATATTCCTTCTTCGCATATAGCGTTCTGGTGAAACTAATTTATGTCTTCAGTTGAAGGTGGGTATGACCGTAGTAGTTCTGACGAAAAAAAATGTGTGTGTTAGTGCGTAAAAAAGTGTATAGTATAAAATTTATTGATTTTCTTTTTAATTAAAAAAATTCTGTCTAGTGGAGCTGGTTGTGTTGTTGATTTTATCGATTTTGGACCTACAAAATAAATTGTTTTGGGTCGCGTTTAGAGATTATGATTAAACAGAAGCTTGTTTCAATAAGCGTAAATTTTATTTTTACTTCTAAAATATTTTATCCTGTATGATTTCTATGATTTGGTTTCGATAGAATTTAAAACATGTTAAGTAATTGAGAATTAAGTGTTTAGGCATAGATATTATCGAAGTATACTAAAAGTCAAATTATTAAGAGATCGATAAGATATAGTTCATTGATTTTAGGTCGAGTTTATCAGATAGGAAATAGAGTGAAAGTCCACAAAGACTTGTTTTGAGCAAGTTTCCTGTGGTTAATGTGCGTTGCAACTAATTTGAAATGCATTGATAATTATGAATTTATTGATCGATAACCTAATGCTATTAAAAACGTTATGAACCATAAATTGACAATATTTATTTATTATGATAATGCGAATTGAAAATGTTATTTATGAAAAATAAATTATGATGCTGTGAACTGGCAATACCCATTTATGAACTTCCAACAATTATATGAGTAAACGGTTTTATGCATCCGAGACTTTTACCCGATTGATACGGTAACATTTATTTATTTATTTTTCGGCCCACAGCCAAAACATAAAGTAAGGAAGTAAAATTACACATAACTATCGAACTGTGTAAGTGCGGTGTAAGCCCGCCAATAGTTCGTGCCCGTGAAGGTTCCGGCGTGGGTAACACAGGAACCCTAACGTCAAATCATTAAACCTAAATAGCGAAAAGGGGTAGCTCGAGGGTGGTTCTTTTGGCTCAACTTTCTTGCACTCAATTTTCCATAAAATCGACATAAACTTTTTAATAACAATCGGCTAAAAATCACTAACACTGACTAGTCCAGTGGGCACTCATCAAATATAACATGAACATACATAGATCATAATGACAAAGAGAGGGAAAGGGTAGCGGGGAAAATTGCGAAATCGTTGCAGCAGTTAAAATGTATAGCCATCGGAAAAAGATTAATCCGAACGACTAAAATCATGAAAAATTTTAAATAATATGTAAGAATTAAAAAAATTATGTTGAATTGAGACGGAAAATATGGGCAGAACGCTGCGCAAATTTTCGGAAATAATTAAAATATTCATCATAAAATTGTAAAATAAGTGCGGAACGCTGGTCAAATTTTCCGAATCAATTCAAATACTTCATCGAAAACTGAAAAATGATGATGGATTACGGCTAAATCTTTATATAAGTAAAATATTTTTATAAAGCTGAGGAATAAGGACGAATCCCTACTAAAAACTTAATAATAATAATAATAATAATAATAATAATAATAATAATAATAATAATAATAATAATAATAATAATAATAATAATAATAATAATAATAATAATAATAAAAATAATAATAATAATAATAATAAATATAATGGTAATAGTAGTAATAAGAATAATAATAAATGTAATAGCAGTAACAATTAATGAAAATAACACATCTGATATTAACAATGATAATGCTAGTATCAATAATAAGGAACATAGTAGTTATAATAGGGATAATGGTAAGAGAGATACTGCGTGGATATTTAACGTAACAAAAGGTTTAGAAGCCATAGGAAAATCATCAATACGGACAACTATTAGAAGGACTAAGCGAATGGACATAAAGATAAATGTTATGAGAGTATAGAGTAACAATAACGCGAATAAACTCGACGGACTAAGCTATTATTTAAGAGACAACGGGTTAAAGGCGGACTACAAGTAATATCGAACTTCTTGCAATTTAATTATTCAAATAAAAGAATAAATTGCGGTTAATGTTAAAATAAAAATAAATAAATACACTATAGTACAAATAAAATAGAATATCAATAAGGCAAAGATCCAAATAATTTATTAATCTCATATTCATAAAATATTACTTAGTTACCCAGGTGGTGAATAGATCATAAAGGTAGTGTCACTCGCAAAAGATAGCTTTGGTTTTGCTAGTTTCTCTTAAGATATAACCACCCATAGTTGATAGAAATATCCAAGCATAAGATCACCATAGAGATAATATCCAACCGAATTAAAGTTCGTCCTGTAGGCATAGGGCGGTTGCAGTAAATATCATATACCTAATGTTGTCGGGAACTGATTTGAGCCAGGAATTAGTCCGAATCCACCATAAAGATTTAGGAGCATGGAAATCATGGTTAATCCTCGATATTGCTCTTCATCTGAGTAAAGATAACCGATCCATCATCAATGTCTAAAACAAAATTATGAATTAGTCATTTAAAATAAAAATTTTTTTTAATCTAACCGGAATGAGTTGTGTTACTGTCGAAGGTAGCAGACATGGTCGGACGAGTTAGGTCGTGACGGTGCGAGTTGGAAGTCAGCGTGTAGTAGAATGCGCTAAAAATATTAACAATTAGGTTTGCACATGAGTCTGAGACCGTACAATTTTGGTTGATTGAGTAACCACTGATTATGTAATCAGTTATTGCCGCAGAAACGAGGAAAATATTTTGACGTTTGAACAAGTTTCGCAATCGACCATTTATGATGAGTACATTTGGAATCATAATAAAAATAACGATGAGTTGATAATGACAATAATAGTAATAATTCTACTGAATGGGTGAATAATGGTACCGTAATAGTAATAAATTTACAAAATAATGATAACTTATAATAATAAAATCAATAGGGATAGTATCAATAGTGAGGACTAGGATGATAATAAGAATGATAATAATGGTGATGCTGTTGAAGTTAAACCAATACCGATAATAATAATAGTGACCTGAATAATAAATGAAATAATAGTAACTATAACAGCCATAATAATAATAATAATAAAGATAATAAAAATAATAATATTAGTAGCAATAGTAACATTAACGATTGACGCAAGCATCCCAAATAACCGTACCAATTATAGCAACAATAATAATAGTAGAAACATTCACAAAACTTATGGGTAATACGGTGCAACTAAATAAGAACAATGCCGCTCAGAAAATCAAATAACCAGAATTACTAATTCGTGGAATATGATGCTCCAAATGCACATAATGACAATTGTATTATGTGTCAGTACAGCTTACAGTTAGTGACGTGGCTAATAATGATATATAAATAGTGTGAAAATGTTCTACCATATCATTATGTCTGCCCAAATGAATATTCAGCATCAAAATAGGAGACCGCAGAAGCGGTTTCGCGACAAAATTAACCAAACGGCCCAGGAGGAGTTCAGAGGATCAAATTCTAGGATGACCGAGCTAACTTCCCGATCGCCAGTTAATGAAAGAAAGGACAACTGAAGTTAATTCTTATAAAAAATTCTCAACTCATTACCATGAACATTTTGATCAAGCAGAATTGTAGGATTACCTCCTTCAAGAAGACCAACGCAGGGACGTCGGATGATCCAATTTGATGATAGGACGGCAGCGCAAGGTCGCCAGCTCCTGTGGGATTATGGTTCTACCGTCGCAACATCGGAACCTGTCCCTTGGCCAGCTCGATTCGACTCAATGGGAGGTACGAATCTCCTTGCACTCGCCATCAAGAGAGAACCTGGACGGAACCCTGCCCGAGAAGCCCGCCAGAGGATAGAGTCGTTAGTGCTCCGCTTGGATGAAGAGGATCGGGAACTACAACGACGAGGGCGAATGACCCAGGTGGAGCTGGATTGAATAAATCGCGATATAATTGTAGGGAGGATTCCAGGCTCAGGCGGATATGTTCCGGAATACGAGGTCTCCTTCGATCTCAATGATCTACATTGAGGACTATAGCCGCTCCAACTCAGACAATGATCCCGGAGGAATTGACTCACCCGGACATGCTAGAACGATTGGACTCGCTGCAAGAAGGAAGACAGTCGCATGGCGGAAAGTGTCGCATGCCATGATCTCGCCCAACAATTCCTAATGGAAAGAACCGTTTTATGTTAATTGCGATTGTAATAAATAATAGATAAAGTGTTATTTATTTTTTGTATTTCGTATCATTAACTCATTTTGAAAAATAAAAAGTTTGGATGATGAAAGTAAAATTAACCAAGTCCAGTGTTAAAGCCACACGTAACTAGGAATCTAACATAAATGGTTATTCTAAAGAATTTCGTTATATGCAGTAAATGTTATTTAAATGACGAACCAGTAATTTATTTCAATCATCAGGAGTTTCTAATATTGAATTTATTATTTTGACGCATAAGATCATGGTAATCGTAAGGATTGAGCTAGTAACAATAAAATGTCCATTTAAACTAGTATCGGAAACAACAAATTCGAGTTTCATTTTTTAATTTTATTTTCGGATTCAGTGTCTGACCCAGATTACTGGACTGGAGACCCACCTCACTCAACGATTGACGCAGACCACCCAAGAAAATATACCGGGAATTGGATGCCTGTCGAACCGCCCTGAAAAAGGCTAATCAGACGATTCTTGCTCAAAGAACCCAAATCCGAGCTTTGGAACTAGCCTTAACCACCAGTCAGGAGGGAAACGCCGTCACTTACCACTGGTGTTTGCTACGGCTCAATTAGCTTACCGAGAACGTACAACGGCAAAGTATGATAATACGTCCTCTCAGAAGAAACACAAAACAGGAAAAGCCGAACGGGCTCGTCGGCGATTACAGAGCGCCGATCCAAAGAACTAGATGAATTAAACTGTATTGTTAAACTGTATTTTTAAACTGTAATGTTAAACTGTATTGTATAATCAAAACTTAGTGTTTCGATTATTTTGTTTTAATGAACAATTTGTTGGCGAATAAGGTGGATTTTTATTTATTTTTTCTAGGGTTTTTGTGCATCTACCCCCTAAACGCCATCAAGATTATTATTCTATCCCTCCTATGTACCCATAGTGATTGCCATGTTGGTAATGTACATGTTGAGGTCTGTAAATTAAAATTAAAAATTTAAATAAAATTTAGGATAATAATTCAAATGGAAAGTAAGCGAAGAAAAAAGGCAAATAAAAGCGGGATCGTGCACAGTATTAATAGTAAAGGAAAGTGCGATGGAAACAGTATTAGGAAATGCAAAAAGCAATTACGAAAGGCGAGAATCCGGAAATCCGAGAAAAATCAATAAATGGAAAAATCATCGAAATCGAATGGGAAAAACGGGACAGTTATAGATTAGCTAATGGTCAACAAGACGACGGTTAGGGATTTATCAGAAAAGGGTTAGAAAGGGTTGAAAAACATTCAAATGTATGAAAACAGAAAACGTTAATTAATTAATTAATTGGCTAATGGAAAACCCGAGCTAATGGGAAACCCGAGCCAATGGAGAACCCGAGAGATGAAGGAAACCCGAGCTGGGTAAACAAGAAGAAAGGCAAACAAAAGGAAGATTTGGGCCCATTAGCTTGACACAATGATTAATGGGAAAAGAGTAAGTAGAAGATAGCGCGCGTAGGAAGACCGGTAGGGCCATTAATTATCTGGATTCGTTGGACCATTATGGATGACAGCCGAAGCAAACACGTAGGAGAAAATGTCAAACGAAAGATTGGCTCGGCAATAACCATTTGTCATCCTGATTTCGAGGAGTATATAAGCAAAGGGAAAATCAGAGAAAATCGGCATTCTGCCTCAGCTAGGGTTCGAAGAATCAGACTGTAGGAAAAGTGGTAAACGAATTAGGGAAGTAGGGAAAAGAAGAAATAGAATTAAGAATACGGAAAGGCGAAAAGGGATCAAACCAAACAGAAACCGAGGAAAACGAGAGTCAACAGAACTAAAGGATCAAAAGGTGAATATTGTTTGTTTGCAAAGCATCAACGCCGAGCAGAGAATCGTATAAACTTTGATTGGTCATTGTAGCGTGATAATAAATTGTGAACCTGTTGTTTCAATATACGTTGGGTCGTTCATTGTTTTAATTTAAAGAACACCAGGAGTCAGAGAGAACCGACTTGAAATAATCCAAAACCCAACATACATAAGGGTTGAAAATTCATGAGCAGGTGAGCTCCATTTCTAGAACTACTCCTCATGATATTTTCACTTTCGGGTTCTGGACTGCCAATGGAAGGTCTTACGTCTTTCTCTTTCTATATTCTGGTCCTTACTCGTCTATTCCTACCATTCTCATACTTATTTATCATCTTTACCCATTATTTATAAATGTATCTTTCAAAAATTTGGGCAGCGTTCCTCCCTTATTTTTTGGCAAATCTCCTATTTCATTTGTTTAATCACGGTATCGACTACATTTGTCCTAGTTTACCTTTATCTTTCCCTATGTTAAAAATTTGATCAACAGTTCCTTAACTCCCGGTACATTTCCCATGATTTTAAGTAGTTACAACCCTCTGCGGTCACTTTAATAAACCTTTCTCTCTTCTGCCAGATTATATCTTTCAACTATTGGGAAAATGCTTTCAACTTTATGCTTCTACGCTATCTTATCCTTTTCTACTTGATTTTCTGATTTATTTTCTGACAATGTTTTAAATTTTCCTTACAAAAATTTATTCCCCCTTAACTAAAGTCGCACTTCCCATGTGTTTAACTTCTGCTCGCCTCGACCGATTTTCATCAGCCGTTGCGAGTCGTTCAACGATGCTCTGCTTGGAGGTCCTGTGCAATTTTGCCAGACCCTACTGCGGACTACCGAGGTTTCGAAAAGGCGCGACCCACAATCGCAACTAAGGAACTTAATCCGCCAGCCGAACCGGGATCTGCCTGATCGATAGCTATTGCAATACTTATTATAAATAAGATTTTAGGTGGACTTGTCAGTGGCACCAAAAGATTCCACGACCATCCAGAATAAAATCAAAATGACAGAACGTTAACTTCAGAATATATATTTATACAAGAAAACAATACTTACAATCCACAGTCATGCAATGAAATTGGAAAAATTGGCATAAATTGGCATAAAAATTTTGTCTGACAATGACTCACAGTTCGACTAAGAATGTCTAAAAATTCTGTAAGTCTGTAAGTCTGTTATTCTGTTAAAATTCTGTTAGAAATTATGAAAATGACTGCCGTTTATATAGTATTTTTGTGCCTATGTGCGACCAATGGGCGATTTTTCGCCATTTTTAGGGCTTTTTAATTATTTTATTTATTTCAAAATAATTTTTTAATTTTTTATATATTTTTCTTTATTTTTTGATATATTAATATTTTATTGTTGGATTTTATTTTTATTATTATTTTCTTACAATATTATTTTTAAACCTCAATATTTTGTTTTCTGGTCGCCTCTTCTGCCTGTGTTTTTTCTAAACCTTATTTCTCAAGGTTGTGGCATATTATTTCTTTTCTCGTATGTTTCTGTATGCAGCTGTAGGCTTTTTACGAATTTTAATTAATTATTTGTTTTTATTTAATTTTGTTATGTTTTTAATTTGTTTTAATTAATATGTTTTATTTCATTTTTGGTCTCTTCTTGCGGTGAGTGCTTATGTTACAGCAGCCATATTGACAATTTCCAAACGGCATTAATTATTTTGTTTTAATTTATACAGTTTTCACCTTTTTGTTTAAATTGATTTTGTAAATTTGTTTTAATTTTGGCTCTGAGCCCAACAAATTCATATAGTTTTCTGAGTATAAAGTGTAGATACTAGATCCAAAGACTAAGACGTCCATAACTAATTTTATACTCAACTTCACCTAGACAGAAAAACAGGGACAGTATAGAAGTCGAGCACATGTCTTATATCGACAGCTCATTGGACCCATGGATCGTTCGGGCAATAATATCATCAGCAATGGCGTTCTTTTTTTGCGTACGATCCACCCATTCGAACACAATTCCAACGTTACTAAGCAACGTTGGTGCCGAGTGGTAAGCGGAAATATTTGTATGGGGTTGTCTGGGTAACAACCATATAGTCTAAAAATTTCACCACCTAGAAACCCACCAATGATTATGGATCCCGGACTCGCAGGAAAAGCTTTTTCTCGTATGTCTCGCAGATAAAGTCAAACCTTAATTGACTTCTGTTTCATGTTATTTTGTATTTGCTTATAAATATAATTATTTATTTTTATTTTTGCAATCAATTAAAAAATCTTTCGTCACATTTTAAAATAAATTAACTAAAAACTATAGTTTATTTTCAGTTTGTTTTAATATGTTATTTTAAAATAATTTGAAAATTTTCTTATATATTTTTTATATCAGGAAACTGGTTGAAATTTTATTTTAATAGTAATTTTATCAGAATTAATTTAATATTAAATGTGCTGAGTGTTAATTGACAGTTAGATTATTCATTTTAATAATTTAATCATTATCTTTCCTAGGTCTAAACTACGTGATGCGATTGTTTAGAAGGAAAAAACTAAATTCCCGTGACAGTCGTAGGCAGTGTAGTAGTGGCTCATGCACTATTTCATCTAATGCAAAAGGTTTTTTAATTTGTAGATTTTTTAAAAATAATTTTGAATATCAGCTTCAGAAAAAATTCAGTACCATCAAAAGCAATCAGATAATTAAACAGTTATCGCTCATTATGAAGAATAATACCTAAATTTAGTGGTAGTATTCAGATGCCAGAGTGATTACATATATTTAATATTAAATGAGAAATCAAATTTATTTATTGAAGTTCAGTATTTCTGAGAAAACTATTAAAATCCTTCATAAATAATATTGTTCTATTTAAATTTAACAAATTTTCCATCTTTCTCATTTACGTAAACGACATTTTCATCAGATAATTCTGTCAGTCTTTTGTGGCCACGAATTCTGAATTTAAACGACATGTGAATTACTTTGAGTTATTTAAATAACAAGAATAAATTATTTTTCTTTATTAGATAAATGAATTCACTATATTTTCAATTGACTTTTTGGTAATACAGTGTAGTTATTACATGATAGTGTAAAATCTTTAGATAATAATAAAAATGTAGTAGAAGCGATTAATTTTGAACTCAAATGAAGCATGATTTGTCAGATGAAAATTTATTGATATAGATTAATTATTTGATATTTTATAATAGTGTACCATTAAACGTTTATTGAAGTCTTGAAAAGTTAGTGAGATGTAAAATTTTGTAATTTAAAATAACTTAAATATGCAATTGTTATAAATATTGATTTTATATTTAATATAGTCACAATTTTGTAAAAAAGCTTGTTCACGTGGATTGTTAATTAGATCTTTTTACTTAAGTAAATTTCATAATGTATCGCTAAAAAATTACTGTCTAGCGTGTTCCAAGTTAATTTCCTCATCAAGAGTTTCTTTTATAAATTGACGACAAAGTATAATAAAGTCCAACATTATATTGCTTATTGTTTTTTAGTTTACAAACTCTTCGTTTTCTCAGTTTTCATTTTATAAATTATACAAAAGAATGAATCTCAAGTTCTTATGTATTTTTTGCAATTTTATCGTGCATTATTTTACTAAACAATTTATATTTATCTGTGTTTAATTTTTATACTAGCTAATATCGAGATTTTCTTCATGTTTAAATTATTTAATAATTTGAAGTTTTGCTTTATATGTTGGAAATTTATATTTTACGCTTACGAAAATACTAAATTTAGATATCGAAAAAATATGGCTTAATGTTTATGGAATAGTGAAATATTATCAAATGCTATATATAGAAACAGTAATGATGTAATATTTATGATTTATTGATTTAATTTAAATAATCTTAATAAATTTATTATATACAAATTGTAGGGGATTGCGATTTAGTCACCAATATCTCACATAAAATATTTTCCTACTTATTATTTAAATTAATATACACAATTTTAAAATGTTTTAAATCAATTATTCAATGCTCAATAATATTACTCAAGGCTCTCAACCCGTGTGCGGAAATGAAGAAAAGTCTATCTGTTGTATGTGGTATTACCTGGGGATTGAGATATTCCTTAACATATCAAATAGTTTTATAAATTTCGACACTATTTTAAATATATTGAAATAGCCTTATGATTTTGTGACAGAAACCTAAAATTTGTAAACCTTCCGAATATGAAATATAACTAAAGTATTAGATTGTATAAGTTCACTACCCATTAAGTGGACTTTAATTTTCATTGTTGTGATCATGATCAATCAAGAGGCTATTAATGGTTTACTTTTCAGGCTTTTTATAAAAGCTTATGAATATCATTTTTTACCTAAAAGAAAAACGAGCTTACGCATACTGTTGTTAGATTTTTCTAACTTTAATAATCAAATCCTTAATATATTTTTATTATATTTAGGGTTACAAGGCTATTAGAAATAGTGGTCTATGGGGCCCCTATTGATTTTATATTAGCATATTTGTATTCGTCTTTTCATTTGCTATCCGTATATACCTGTTTCCCCCTCAATATGCCAACTTTTAATTTTTTATTAATTTTTAATTTATTTTTTTTTGTATTTATTTATTAGTTGTTAATATTTCAATTTTTTTATCCTTTTTATTGATATGATTTCTATTTTCCATGCAATTTCATCTCCTATTGCACCACTCTAACCAACCGCAACACATAAATATTTCAATAAACGCAGCTTATAAATACAAACAGCTATCTTCTGTAATATGTATCTGACGATGAAACAACACAAATCGGTGGATAAATGTATTCCGTTTCTTAATAAACTTAAAAATTTTAAATATTATAAAAGGTTTATAATAAGAAATGGCATGTTTCTTCATTGTAGCAAGTTAGTAAATTTAAAGTTAAAAGCAGAAGGAATCTTGACTAGAAGTTACTTTTGTTTGGTAAAGTACTCTTATTCAGATTTTCAAGGGTCTTATGGGTGTACAATATTGCAATAGATTAAAGGTCGAAACAAAATTTTCAGTTCACTATCAGTACTTGGCACCCGACCCTTCAGCAACTATATATATATATATATATATATAAAATAAATCTATAAATTTACTTTCTCCAAATATTAATGATGTTCTTTCGAAATACAGTTACCAGCGATAGAATTGCGACAAGAGCTAGAATCACTATGAATATCACCACAGCTTTGAACAGCTTCTTAAGGAAGACAATCAACAATTTACCGAATAAATTAGTTATTTCAAAAGTAAATGATAAATATTAAAGATAATGGAATGATGACTAATTTTATGAAAATAATATTTTTAATATGGAATACAGCTATTTAAAAGTGATAGAAAAATTCAAAACAGCACACAAACACAATACATTTTTTTTGATAAGTGGAAATTTTTCAATGAGATACACTTCTATAATAAAAATTTCAAGGACTTTACTTTGAGTTTTTGAGTAATACTAAATTTATTTTGGCTATAATTAACTTTATATTTATATAATATTTCAGATATTGCAAAAACTTCTTATATATATATACCTGATAACTGAATATTTTTTAATAGAATTTTTGAAGGTAATAAAATTTTATTAACAAATGCAAAGGAAAATAGTATGGAATTATTCCATTTTGGATGATTTTTTTGAATGCCAAAAAATTCCGTTAAATCCATTATTTATAAATATGATAAATTTGGTCATTTATCGAAAACCAGGAAATATGCCTGCAAAATATGAATTTCTGAATAAGAAAATAAGTTATTAAACTTTAGGAAAATGTCTGGACAAAATTAGAAATATTTGGCTATTAATTTGTTTCATAATAATTCATAAATTAAAATTGATCTAACTTACATTATATCTCAAAATCTTCAAAAATAAGTTCCTAATTTCCTGGAAATTCGGAAAAAAGTAATAATAACATATAAATTTTATTTTTGTAGAATTCAAGTAATATTTATGAGCTCTATAATCCAAATACAGGTCTTAATCTCTTTGACTCCTGGTTGTAAAAAGACAATGGAGTTTCACCTTCAGTAACAATGTTGGAGATGAAATAACGCCAATATTCACTATATATAGTTAATTTGTTACTATATCTCTGCAAACGTCTTTCCATTATTTCAGATGTTAGGAACACTGGTACAAATCTGGAACACAACTTTCGAATCCTATTATAATGTGTATTTTACCATTACTAATATTGAGTCTCTTAAATAATGACTTTACACTAATTCTGCGTTCTTCCTGTACTATTTCTACTAATTTTTTCAGGAATTTCAACTGTTCAACCGGACTTTTCGTAGTCAAAAACTGACATTCTGCTACCTTGGGATTTGTGCACCCAATATTTAACAGTGCTATATAATGGGGCATCCTTATCTATTAATACCTTAAAAATTTCTTTGCCGGTTTCCTTAAAAACTAAAAATTTTATTAACCTACTGTATTAATACATAAAAATAAGATCTTTTTACCTATTCTTATGTAGCTATTATAGTTAAAATTTCGGTAATTTTAGGTGACTATTTCTATGTCAGACAGAGTACTTAATGAACCAACCACGAATCGTATTTATCGTTTTCTGTACCATTTTAAAGTTTTTAAACGAATTCCATTTATAGATAAACTTTTTTTCGCATCTTGTCATTGACGGATTATTGATATCAGGTCTGGTTTAGGTAACTGTTTCTAATTCATCGTTTTTAATTGAAATTTTCATTGTTATTTAACAAAATAACTTTATAAGACTTCCTTAAAAATTCTCCCGCTGTCAGAAAATGTCTAATACATTACGAAAAATGTGCAATTTATTACTTGATCTTTTTCGAATTTTGAAGTAGGCGGTGGTTAAGCAACTCATAAACAAATAATAGTTTGGAATGTCAAAAATAATTCACAAAAAATCACGTATTTTAAACAAATTAAGTGACATCCGCTGTTCTAACAAAATGGCAAATTTTCACCAAAATTGTTTAGGTTCCTAATCAAAGCAGCTGTTACTTAAATTAAATTAAGAGTATGAAATTCCTTTAAGATTGCGTACATTTAATCAGGAGGATTATTACAAACATTATAATGTTCCATAAAACCTTTTGAAGACAGTCACTTGTTAAATAAACATTTTGTACTATTCTTTGCTTTATTAAATTTGTAATCATTTTATTCTAATTAATTCAAAGTACAAATGCATATAATATTTTCAGATAAGAAAAATATCAAAATCTATAACAAATTTTCTGACTGATGGAGTATAATTTTTTAAGTGGCAAAATATTTAGTCCAAATAAAAAAGAATTACGAGATGGATATTGTTTTTAAATATTTATTTATTATTATTTTCTTCAGCTATTATTTAATAACACAATGACACACAAAACATTAACACCTGTATTAGTGGAAATGGTGAAATTTTTTCCTGGATGCCAAAATAGCAGAAATTTCTAGGTTTATATTTTATGTCCCTAACATCAACAGTGACCTTAGATTATCGTCGGACAAGTTCGTTCTCAAATGGTTCTTCCCCTATTTCATTTTTGAAAATGTTTGTTTACACAATTATGTTGTTATAAAGATTGAAAGGTACCTGATGCAAATGTTTAGACATTGGGAAAAAACTGGTAAAATCCCACCAGTCCCATTTTGAATTTGTCCCTAAGAAGATTATTGGCTTGCAACTCAATGACTTCCTGTTGAAATTCGTTTGGACAGTTTTCGCATCTGCTTCATATGTGTTTTGAATCTGTCTCACTTCTTCTGTTTCTAAATCTAAGTCGGAAAATCACTAATGAAACAGTAGCTGGAAATCTTTGATGATCTCACATGCAAATGACGTGTGGAACTCAGTTGTTGTTTCAGCCATGAAGACTTTGCACTGCTGATAGAATATCAAATTGTTGGTTTGTATTTGTTCCAAAAACAAGACAATTTTGGATTTGAAGGCTTTTAGGTGGGTGTATAGATCAAAAATTATATTTTTCTCCTGGTAATTTTAGGTTCAAAAAAGTCAAATGAGTAGTCATGTCTGCAGTAAAGGCTATACTCACTCTTCATCAGACATTAATGGTTTAAGCTTGCTTTTACTTTCTAGAAAGTCAGTTATTTCCTTTCTTAACTTAAATACTCTGCTCAGAACTTAGCCATCTTACTGCAGTGTAATATGGTAAATCTTGCAATTCTGTGTCTATATCTTTCAACATGTCTCTAAACTGTCTATGGTTGAGCCTGTGATCTTATTAAATTCAATATCTTCACCTCACGATTTAATACACTGAGGGCCGGATGTGATCCATAGGCCGTAGTGCGGAGACGCCTGATTTATTACAATATTTTTTTAAATTTCACTTTTACTGGGCTTATTTTGTATTTGACAATGGAATTTTCGTGAAATATATATTATACATAAATAATATTTAACTTACTTCATGAATATCTGGTACTCCTTTGAAAATATACAAATGACCTTAAATAAAATATTATTTGTGTAAAATGTAAAACCAGGATTATATATTTATTCATGTTTATAAATTATAAAAAAATTATTTTAAACTCTAACAAAATTGTTTTCACATTTATATGTACAGGCTTCTTTATTATTTAAGATTATATAGTGGCCAAGTGATTTAAGGAAAACTAATGTGCGTTTTAAAAATTATGATGTTTCATCTTTTGCATGTGATATTTTGTTTTAAATTATTTAAATTATTAGTTTTTTTATGGTAAATGTAAAAATTTAAAATTTTGGCTGAAGTCAAGTACAAAAATAATGATAGAAATAAATTTTCAAAATAAAACTTTAATATGTATATTTTTAATGCATTAAATAATCAATCCTATAAATTGTATGCGTTTTTTCGTTTTCAAATAAATTCGAATAATTGTTTCGTTATTTGATTTTACGTTCATGTTTTTCTATTGCAGCGATTCTTAAAGTGTGCTCCGCGAAGCTCCTCCAAGGGTTCTGCGAAAAAATTGGAAAATTATTTGTACCTTTACTCTTTGCAATAATATTTAATTTTTAAAATTCTAATCTGGAAATCAAAAATCACTCAATTGAAAATTATGTCTATTTTACAAAAAACCATCATATTATTCTCTCTGAAAAATTTGCATTTTTTGAGTATAATTTGAATGGTTTTATATGTAAAACAAAAACAAAAAATTAAGGAGGAAAGAGAACGAAAATTAAACAAAATTTTATATGGACTGTACTTGAAATCTTTTATGCTTGTTTAGTATGTTGCTGCTGGTGTACATGCAACATATAGAAAGTAAAATGTACTGAAATATGTACATATCTATTTATAATTTCTATTTTAATGATTTTTAAATAGAAATAAATCATTAGCCATGGATCTTTGGCTAATTAAAGAGACAGCAAAAAAACAATCATCTGGATTACATGCGTACGTAAATATTGAGAAAACAGCAACAGATATTTTACTGAAAACTGATTCCTCTGCTACTCAAACCAGGCAAATAGTTACTGAAAAAAAAGAACTTGTCACCAGTAAACTACGCGAAACCATGACTAAGAAACAAAAATATGATGAAAGTTATTTATCTCTTGGATTTTTAGATGCTAATAATATGCCTCAATGTGTGTTATGTGCAAAAATATTTCTAAATAGTTGTTGGGCCAGAACGTAAACGGCCTTGAAAATGTTTAAATGGATCAGAAACACACACGCAGATACAACACGCAATTTAAATAAAACCTGAAAAACACCAATTAAACCCGATAAAATCTGAGAAATAAAAGAATTAAATATAAAATAATAAACATAAAAATAAAATAAAAATATTAACAAATGCACCAAGATCCGCACGATACCTACACAGATACAACAAGAAAACACGACAAATTCGACGAAACTAGAAAAATCAATTAAAGTTCATTAAAGTGGAATTTAAATCGAAAAATTGAATTAGCAATAATTCAATAAAAATTTCAAATAAAAAATTATAAAATAAATCAAGAAATATAAAAATTAAAAAATAGAATTTGCTAGAAAAGAACAAGGTCGAATTTTGTTTTACTGCATCAAATTTTACACGTCACACAATTAGGTATAAATACTGATCCATTTTCACATTTAAACACCATTTTTCTTGAAAACAAAGAATCATTTGGAAAAGTGTTAAAACTTTAAAAACTATTTGGAAAATCTTCAACTACTTTTCAATTATTGTGAACTACTTCAAATCTATTTCAAATTTTTTAGGTGAGAATCATTTATGTCGGAACCCTCTTTCCACATCGCGACCTTGCATCTCAATGGAGCTCTGCTCGGCGTTGATGTGGGGAGAGAGGTATTTATGTGGTTTATGCTATTTTATGTTTTGATGTTTATGGAATAGTCAATGAAGGGTAATTTTGTTGAATTGTTGTACGATTAATAAATATTATTATCATATTTTACAAACCTATTTGTTTTATAACTTAAAATGTCGAGATTTTTCCGGCCCACAGCCGACACCTCACGCAAGTTAGTAAAATCAACATAGTGCAGATGCATGTAAGTGCGTGGAAGATCGCCAATGATATGCACCCGTGAAGACTCAGCGTGCGCAACGCAGCGGTCGGAACGTCAATATTTATCCCTATAGCGGAAGCGAGAAATAAGGAAGAAGTCTCTGGCTGCTTCCTCGTTTCTCAATTCTGTAAAATCGACCTAAAATTATATTACAAACGGCTTAAAATCACCACACCGAGTAGTCCAGTGGGCACTCAATAAATATAATATAAACACAAAGGCGCTTAGGATCTATTAAAGGGAAAGGGCACGGGGATAAATTAACTGAAATCGTTGGTATAAATGTAATTGATATTTAACATTGATTTAACTAGTAGTAGAGTAGTTCATTAAAATCAAACATAAATATCGTAAATAGTTTGGCGAATCCCGTAAATTGAACTTATCCATCACGTTAATAGATCTTTTGTCATCATTAAAAATAAATATCCTATTAATTAAACTAGATTTTAATAAAATAATTATCGAAAATTTAGGTGATTTACCGTTCCATCTAAGCTAACTCCTTAAGCAAAGCAAACGAGATAAAATGAACTAACTGAAACCACTGATAGAATTAAAACCCGTGAAATAATTTGAAGAATAATTTGGATGATTAGTTTAAACTCCTGGTACGGATTGATGGTTCGAGGCGATTAAACAACTCTAGGGATAATAATAGTAAACCAAACCCATTTTTAAATGAACTTGAATGCGAGAAATACCCACAATGCCAGTAAAGCTTTAACTAGTTAAACGCAGTGTAAACCAACTCCTGAGGTGAAATTTAAGAGAAAGTCACGGTAGCAAAGAGGAATTGTTAGTATTAATTTAGAGTGATAATCCAATGTCGACAGATGGGTTCACTGAGAAAGTAAATCAGATAAAAAGTTATTCATCGGAGTAAAGAAAATTAATAAAATTAGGTGAAATAAAATAAATTCCATGTTAAGTACAATCAACTTCAACGGATAAATCGATATCGTGGGAAAATTCAGCAGAGCTTAGTTTAATGGTGCTTTTCATGATAACCGAGTAAAATCCCTTCGCACCACCAACCTGAACCAGGAGATTAATGAAATAAAATGTCGATGACTATAAAAGTATTGATGATTTACGAACACAAAGAAAACAAAAATCAAATGAACCTTTAATATAGCAATTAAAATCCAACATAAATAAATCGACTGAATTGAGATCATAGGTCAAGTGTCCGAAATCAGAAATTATAGATGAAATATTTGACTGACCAAGCAGGGGGTCGTGCGAGATTCGAGGTCCATCAATACCCAAACGAGGAGGCACGACTTCTGATTAATGGCTCATGCGATTGAACAATCTGTCGACCAATGTTACCGAGGGGTAAGATGATCCCCAACCGATAACGCATAAATAGACCCAAATGAAGAGATCCACGGTAGGAGCGCGTGTGACACTAAAATCTAAAAGAAAAGTAGAGGAAACAACTAGAATGACAATTTACCTTAGTTAACCTGGCCAAGCTTGACAACAAAAATGGTTAAGATAAAAATAGTGAACGAGAGATGTGGATTGAATAAATTAGAATCAGTCAGTTCGCGTAATCAGTATGCATCCGAAATAGACATTGACGAAAGATGATCGACAGCGCACCGTTGATAAATAAACAAATGCCTTCCATAGCGAGATAATTAAAGTCAACATCGGAATTTGGTATTCTTAATCAACATCGCATTCATCATTTAATGGATACTTTTAATTAACATCGCATTCATCATTTAATGGATACTTTTAATTAACATCGCATTCATCATTTCATAGATATTTTTAATTAACCTCGCATTCATCATTTAATTGATAATTTTAATTAGTATCGCAATCATTATTTAATCTGTTAACCCCTCAGTATCTCATTTATTAATAACTAAACTATCAATACAAGGCACACATAAAGGAATGTTGGTTAATTAGGAGGGATGCATGATCAAACCATCTAATAGGAAAGGTCGATCAAACCAGACATTTTGGGGGCGCAAAGGGTTAACAAACACACCGTAACCCCTCCGTAACTCCTAAACCCCGATATTAATGTCAAGTCCAAATCCAACAATAAGTTTCGCCCAACATTAACGAATGACACTAAGTGATCGAACGCCAGTTTCCACTCATCTCAACAACGTAATATCGAACAATATGAAAGCCCAATAGTCATCCTCTAACCATTAGAGAGTCAAATAACAAATCACGCACACAGTTTAGATGATCCATTTTATTTTCTTCGTTATCCTAAGCTAGTAATTGATCATACTACATTGCTTTCAGCCAAACATGCCGCTAGATAAGACAGATTCCAGTTCAACTAACACGCCATCTAGGAAGGAGTCTCCCAGGAGAACAGGGGCAATCGGAAAAATACGTCGTCAATGGCCATACCCTGCCATTCGGAGGACACCTGATAACGACCCTGAGGAACTAATTCGACAGCAGTACCCAGCTGCCGAAATATTCGCTAACGCGCAGGACCTCCTCACCCAGTGGGAGCGGGTGCAGGAGCGGGTGGACTTACAAGTCGTCAAGGCAAGGATGTACCTTGCAAACGTGCTGGATGACATCCTTGCCGGGCGGATCGCCGTCGCCCATCCACCTCGTCCGGTTCGGGATACTAGGCGACCCTACACAGTGGAAGCCCTCAAGAAGAGTCTAGAACGATATTGTCCGGACGAATGACTAATAGACATTAATGTAGTGATTAGATAACAATTATAAGTAGAACTCTGTGTGTTTTCTTATTTAATAGAAAATGAGCTGTTGATTTGTTTGGATAAATTTAAACATTTAGCTCTATCATAAACCGACGTGTAATAACCCATTTAATTTCCGTAATGTCCTCTCTACGGATCCTGCAGACGGAATTAGATCGCGCGAGGCAGGCGAATGCCGAGTTACTTAGTCAAGTCCTGCAACTAACCCGCGAGATGCAGCAGATCAAAGCGACTTGCTTAGACCCCAAACGAACCAAAATCCTTTACCAACGGCTCACTGCAGCTCAAAAAGGCTGGGCCGAAGAACGCCAGCTAAATCGGAGTCTGCGTACGCAGGTCCGGGGACTCGAAGTGGCTTTAGCGGTATGCCGAGAAGGTGAAGCGGTAACTTACCCGCTCATCTTCGCCCCCCCCTCAAATGCCGCAGACAACTACCAAGCCAGCAGAGCAATCCAACCCTACAATCAGCAGTCGGCGACCGGGACGTAAGGAGCGTGCCCGACGTCGCGCAATTCAACTCCAACACCCCCAGCAGTAACAGTTGTATATAAATCGAATAAAATAGTTTAAATGTAGTCGAGTTATTAATTTAACGTAACCGTACACCAACACCAGCAATTCGTTTCATAGTCAATTAAGCACTAATCATGGATAGTTAAGAGGGACCGAGCAAAGCGAGCATAGGTCTTCTATCGACAGCTCGTGAACCCGAGGTTTGTCCGAGCAACTATAGTACTAGCCAATGGTATTCAATTTTTGCGGACAATCCACCACTTGAACACATTTCCAACGTTGCTTAGCAACGGGTGCCAAGTGGGTAAGTATCATTTTGTATGGCGTTACTAGGGTCGCCAGGAAGATAAGCAAGATTTGAAACCCTGTAACCCACCATACAAATTTGGGGGCTCAGCCGGGATAGAATGATTGTTTTGCGAAAAAACCAAAGGAAATATAGACATATGTTTAAGGTTTAAATGGAAAATGTCGGGACGACATTTTACCAAACCCCGGAGAGATGACAAAGGAGAAAGAAGGGAGCTTAATACAGAAAGATAAGAAACGATTAACCCGACCACAAAATGAGAAAATATGTTGATGAAACGAATGGCTTACCCACCATCAAGTACAAGTTATATAACAACAATGAAACAAAACCCAGAGAACGGTCGACGGAAAACGAACAACCTTACTACAAGATAAGAGGAAATGTCAAGGAAATAAACGACTGGCCCACCAAGTACAAATTTGGGGGCTCCACCACGGGATTGAAGCTTTGTTATTTGAAAAGACCAAAACCATCAAGAGAATTACGTCAGTACACCCTCAGCCGGGATTGAGTGATTTTCGTGTGCAAACAAATCGATGAGAAAGTGTAAAGATCGAGGAGAAAATTGAAACAGCAATAAAAACCTGACTACGAGATACAAATTTGGGGGCTCATAAAAGACTGCTTTTACAAAGAACCCAAGGAAATATAAGCCAATGTTTAAAGTTTAAACAGAGAGGTTGAGACGATATGTTGCAAACCCCAGAGAAATGAGAACGCCATGAAACAAAACCCAGACAACAACTATTGAGAAACGAGCAACCCGACTACAAATTAAGCCGCCAAGACACTCAACCTCCATCAATACTTGACGACATGACACCCTCGTAAGACACCAACAACAATGACAAGACGCATAAGTAATTAAAAGGGCAAAATTCGGGATAAAATGAAATGGGGTAAGTAAGGGGAGTAATGATAAACAAGAGAAAGCAACGGAACCAAATAGAGGAAGCCAGCGGTAATAGAATAAAGCACAACAGGTAATGAGTAAAATAGTAGTAGATAAAATGAATCAAAATATATTAAAGAGGTGAATGAATTTAGTTAATTAATATTTAGATAAATTTAAAGGGTAATTTGATAATTTTAGATGGAACCAACAAAAATCATAGAAAAACTAAAAGGGATTTTAAACATTGAAAATGACAATCTCGAGGAACTGATTAATAAACAAAAGTTAATTAAACGAGCTAAAGAGGATATATCAACGATTTCAAATCTGTACTCCGAGGAACATTGCATATTAGTAAAATTGATCGATATTGATAAAGATGTAACAACTGAGAGAATATATGAAATTCTATCTATGAGATTAGAGATAACCAAATTTGGGAAAAGCTGGTACAAGTTAATGGAAAAAGTCAAAAACATTGAGGACGAGATTACAACAACAATGAAGGAGCAGACTAAGGCTTATGTGGAGTGTTATGCGTGCAAAACAGAGGAAGCACGAGTAATGGTGATACCTTGCGGACACCTGAGTTATTGTCATGGATGCGCACAAGAGTCGCACTGTATGTTATGCCAGCGAAAGATAAAGGAAAGACTAACGGTTTACTTTCCATGAATTGTTATGATGAAGTGAAATAAATGTATATTATGCATTACTTGAATTATTATTAGATAATATGCAATGTTTATAAATAATAAAACCACCTGACAATGCTAAACAAAGGTAATAGACCGAAAACATAAAAGCCGAATTAGGGAAATAATCAAAACACATGCACAGAGACACAAAATATTGGACGGAAAAATTTCGACAACCGAGTTTTCCTAGTGTATAATTCTTTTTGTTTATTGATATTATATCTATTGATATTATATTGAGATAGGACGAGGAAAAATGGTTAAACCTGAGCTATCTAATGATAGTACGCTCACCCAAAGGAAACCCTGATCAACCCTACTGAGAAAGGAACTGGTAGGCCAAGTCGCGTATGTCAGCAAGTAACCGGCGAGAGACTGATCACCTCTTTTGGGGAGCTTGTTGATGCGATTACCACAAATTTTGAAGGGGGGAGTGAAGAGATAGACCGAGAGGTGAGGGAAAGAGTGCGCACGGAACAGAGTTAATAGTTAGAATAAAGGTACCTAGAGATGACTTCTTTTTTCCCTAGCTGGTGGTGAGGCACCAGAGGACAGCTACGGACTGTCGTGCTCAGGTTGTTATCAGCCAAGGGACTGATGACGCTGGGCCGTTCGATACAAAAACCCGGATCACACACCGAGTATCGAACGATTCTTTTTTCGCTGGGAGGCACTCGATACAACAACCCGGATCCCACACCGAGTATCGGGGCCAAACGGTAGGTGAGATGTGAACTAACCGGTAAATGGTTCATACTCAAAATGTCCTACTAAAGCCAGATGAGAGCGCTCGAATTGAGCCGAGAAATCTGATGGAAGGAGCGGGTAGAGATTTGATAGTTTATTTTCCGCTCCCACTTTTGAGCACTTCCTTTTCTTTTCACTATTCGGGAAATCAAGTAAACCGCTTTTGGAACTTGATTGAACGTCTAGGCATTTCCATACTTTTATATTCTTCGAGGTACACAACCCGGATCCCACACCGAGTACCGAGGGAATGTTTTTTTTATTGCCCAGCGAGGAGTTTGGTACAATAACCCGGATCCCACACCGAGTACCAAATATCCGAATGGCGGTGAGTAAAGCGTAACCGGAAGAATGCGCGGCCAAAAGACGCCATGGCTTGAGAGTCAGTGTGAGGCCTCAAACATACCCAAAAGTCACTGTTGAGCTCAAGTCCGATATAAGAGATAATATGAAATAGAGGGCCGGATGATTATAATCAGATACTTGAGGCAATAAAGGGCCGGATGATTATAATCAGATACTTGAGGCAATAGGAGGCCGGATGATCATGATCAGATACTTGAGGCAATAGAGGGCCGGATGATCATGATCAGATACTTGAGGCAATAGAGGGCTGGATGATTATGATCAGATACTTGAGGCAATAGAGGGCCATGATAGATAAGATGATAGACCAGATATGAGATAGATACCAGATAAGATATGATATGAGTAAAGATGAAATATGATTATGAATAGAAATTAAGGTCACAGATGACCAGTAAAAGAGTTAAAGCCGAAGGCCGAAGAGCCAACGGAAATCATAGAGGGCATAGAGCGCCAGCGATTGAGGATTAAGTGAATGAATTTTTTGGGAGACATAGGAAAAACAATTAATGGAATGAATGAAAGTATGAGTATGATGATTATTAATATTATGATATAGATAATTGATACGACTATATAGATAACTGATAAGACTATATAGATAATTGATACGAGATTAATAGATAATTATTACGAGGTATAGATAATTAAAAATGGACTTAAAATGAGGGGGGTGAGTCAGATAAAGAAGACCACCACGATAAATGCGAACAGGGGATGATAACATAGATAGTATGGTAAACGGGGGAGAAATTAGTATAGAGTATAGAATATTGGAGTGTTATTTATTTTTAGGAATCAATAGTCAAGCAAAGCAACCCAAGTCAAGTACAAAGCAAAGCAAAGGAGAAGATATTTCAGAGCAAACGACAAAGCAAGCGATAACAAAGGAATTTGAATAAACGAGCAGAAAAGATTTTGGAATAAACGTCAGAGTAGTTACAAACAGATAAGCAACCAGAAGTTTCAAAGCAACCAAAGCAAGAGAAGAGAAACCAGTCGAGCAGACGAATAACCGTAAACATTGATAGCATCAGCAACCGTACGAGAAGCAAAAGCCAAGAGAATAGAGAAAAAAGTTTATTAAAAGAGGAAGAAAAGAGAAAAGTTCGCAACGGTAGAAGTGCCAAAACCGGAGTATCAATTACAGCAGCGACAGGAACCGGTACAGATAGTGGATTAACCGACGTTGAATTCAACAGTAGCGAAGAAAACGAAATAAACGATATAGAAAACCGGTTGCCAATAATAGAAGCAGAGAACGAGGAAGAGAGATTAAAAACTTAAACATTAACTCAAACATGGCAAATTCCATAAATTCCAATACGACTTCAACTCCGGATCCAAACATGATGATAAATAACAACAATGCAATAGTAGGAGAATTCAGAGAAAAGTTTAGGGGAGAACCGTTCGACGGTAGTCTCAACAAATTGGATACATTCATAAAGGAATTCGAAGTATATAAAAATATCTGTCACTGGACAGATCAAAAAGTAAAAGAGCGACTACCCTTGTATCTGAAAGGGAGCGCACAAGATGTATTTGTAGAAGAAGCGAGAGATGTAACAAAATTAACAACGTGGACAGAGATTAAAGAGTTCTTAATAAAAATATTCGGGATAGAGAAAAAGGGGAATAGGAAGATATTGGACTTCCTACATCGAAAACAAAGACGAGATGAATCAAATGCAGTGTACGCATGCGAATTAAAGAAATTGTGTAAAGAAGCCTTCGGAGAAGTAGATTTGCCCGAAGATAAGATGGTAGACGTCTTCATAAGAGGAATTAAAAGGGAAGACATACGAGCCAACCTTGGATGCTTGGCACCAGAAACGTTAGATAAAGCAGTAGCAATCGCAAATAGATGTGAAGCCCATCTAGGACTGGGATATCAAGTGGCAGTCTTGGCCACAGAACCAACAACATCAACAGTCAATGCCAACAATCAAAACAACAATATCAATCCAGCTATGAATCAATTCATTCCAAGAGCACAGCAGATGTTCAAGCCACCAACAACGAGAAACCCGGAGGATAGAGGTAATAACCAAGTAAGTTATAATAATAATTTCAGGAACAATCCAAATACAAATGAAAAATGCTCCATATGCCAAAGAATAGGACATCGGTCAGAGAATTGTTTCCGAAATTACACTTGTCAAAAATGTGGTAGACGAGGGCATACTGAGAAAATATGTAGACAACCTAATAACAAAGCATGTTACAATTGTGGACAACAAGGACATTTCGCAAGGCAATGTAGCATAAGAAGAGAACCAAACCAGGCAAGATTAAACAACTCTATGGGAAACCCACAAATTAACGTGATGCAAGAGATAGACGTGCTACGAGAAACACTACAACGAATGCCCATGGAATTAAAAGAGATGATGCAACAGATGCCCACCAATATACAACAACAACGAATCAACGTAATGAGAAACAATGAGGAGATTCAAGAGCTGAGAACCAGCGAATACCAAGAGCAACAACAAGCTGAGTGGCAAAGACTACAAACAGAGGAAGCTCAGGAAATCCAGCAAAGATGGGAAAATCGAAAACAAACCCCGAAAAGAATTAATATGATGAGAATGGAAATTCCAGATGAAATTCACACTGCGGAGCAGTGTGTTGAGAACGAAGGGGGAGGAAATATGATAACTGATAACGAGAAAACAGTTGAATTAAATACGATGGAGAAAATAGAGGCCATCAAAGAATTTACAGAGGAGGAAAAACAAAGACGTCGACAGTTAAAAGAAACGATAATGGAGAAACCGAATGAACCAGAAGCGCAAGAGATTAAACGAGCAGAAATGATGATAACGGAGGACCAAAACAAGGAAATATTAGGGTACGAGATAGATGAACTCGAGAAAGAAATTATGACACAAAAGACAGAGAGTACACTCGAGAAAATAAAGCAAGAGGAAGCTTTAGAACAGGAGGAGGATCAATTAAAAGAAAAAGAAGCAATCCTGAAACAAGAGAAAGCGGAACTAAGAAAGAAGGCACTAATATTAAAAATAGACGGAGCGTTAAAACATTTAGAACAAGAGCAAGCACTAGATCAAAAAATAGAAGTGATGGCAAAGAAAGTGCTATCTCAAGAAATGGAGGAGCCAAAATTAGAACTACAAAAAGATGAGCAAGAAGCATCAACGTCACAAGGAAAAGAAAAGATATCAGAGCCAATAATAGCAAAAAATCGAATCCAGAGGATACTGCTACAAAAAATAGAAACAAGAATCAGAAAAGAAAAGCCCACGTGGAGTGAAGCTCAAATCGAGAATAGAATAAAAGAGATATGGTTCCAAACAAAAGGGCCAACAAAGATAATGAAAGAGGAGGAACAACCGCATATCAATATGCTAAGACGAATACCAGACGATCAAACAGATGAAGATGAAAGTGAAATAAGCAGTCTGGGTGGAGAAATATTTCAATCATGCGAGGAAAATAAACCATATAAAGATGAATCAAAATCCGAATTAGAGGAAATGGAAACGAACGTGCCAAGAGAAGATGAAACCGAGATATTAAAAGAAATCAACGAGATTGTAGAAGAAGTAGATCGAAACCAAATGTTCTTAAACCTCAGAGATACAACCGCATACAGCAGAATAATGAAATTAATTGCGAAAGGATACCAACAGGATAATGGTACATTTACGGCATCATGGAGAGATATGATAAGGAAGTACCAAGAGAATCTGAAAGAATATGATAGAGAAGAGTATCAGGTAATTATTGATTTTCCAGAAATACCGAGACAGATAATAGCCACAAGAGGCGAAAGCACAAACGAGTTGTATGATTGGGTAGTGAAAAAGCTAGGACCCAGCTACAAAAATAAACCTTTATATTACCAAGGAAGGAAAATAAAGAGAGATATACACCTAGCGGATGCGCTAATCTGGCCAAAAGGAATAAATGTGGTAACATTAAACAAGAATGAAAGCGAAGAAACGACAGCAGAAATATGGCAAAAAATTCAGATATTATATGCTAAAGAAATAAAACCTGGATTAGAAAAAGAGAGACAAAAGATAATGAGGCAGAACCAGATAAAAATGACAGAACAAGCAATAGACCAAGCTAGAAAATATATTAACAGATTATCGTTAACTAGACCGATTTCAATGAAAATACTCGTAGAAGCTGTACGAGACACAGACATTATGAGATTTGACAACGAGAGAACAGATGAGTTGATAGCCAAATACGGAGAACATCAAAGAGATATGAGAGGAGATGAACCAATAAAGATAAGAATAAAGCTACCAAATGATGAAATAAAAGAAATACTAGTAGATCCCGATTGTCAAATGCATGAATTATACCGACGAATAAACAGAGAAATTAATCAACCAATAATCGAAAGTAGTGACGACGGTATGGTGGAAGACGTGGCAATAATGTATCACAAACGACAAATAAGTCCGCGAGAACGAACCCCGATATACGAATTAGGTATATGGGAAGACGGACAAATTATTAATATCATAGCCATGGATGAACCAGAGAGAAAAAATACGACAAAAAGGGAACAACAGATCCAAGAATTTCAGGAGGAAATGAAAAGAAAAATGGACCAAATATTAACCATCTACCAGTCATGGAGACAAGATGCGAAATTTAGCACAAAATTACAACCTATAGATGATTCGCGATGCCGATCAACACCATGGAAAAAGGTGTATGACGAAAAGACAAAGGAGTGGAAATGGAAAATGGAGAGAACTGAACCAAAATGGAGAAAATATATACCAGGGGAAGCGCCAGAAGAGGCAGCTAATGAAACAACCTTAGAACTATATGAAGATGAACCATATGAAAA
Organism: Schmidtea mediterranea; assembly: GCA_022537955.1. NCBI lineage: Eukaryota > Metazoa > Platyhelminthes > Tricladida > Dugesiidae > Schmidtea > Schmidtea mediterranea. The sequence goes on from CM039682.1 coordinate 16,494,486, forward strand.
TTTACCAGAGGAAATGCTAAACGAAATGGAATGGCAACCAGAAGAAGACGAGGAAATAAACGATAAAGCTCGACTAGCCCCATACACATGGAAGATAGGTGGATGGGCTGAAAAAGTAACATCGGCTGAAGAAGAGAAAATCATCGGTATCACAAGTCATCAATTCTATACAGAAATCGGAGGATACCGGATGAAATTGAGAATATACCCAAACGGAGATGGGGTAGGAAAAGGAAAATATCTATCAGTGTATTTTCTATTAGCAAGAGGCAGATATGACGGCAAGTTAGAGTGGCCATTTAATCGAAAAGTCACGATTTCAATCGCTAAACCCGGAAGATGGGAAGAGCGACATAGCGAAAAATTGGGAGTAGACCCAAGATCAATGATAAGTCAAAAGCCAAAATCCACTGAAAATGTTGCGGGAGGAGTACCACAATTTCTACTGAAAAAATATGTAACACCTCAATTTGTAAAAGATGATACGATATACATCACGATCGAAGTAGAAACAGAACGAGAAATGAAATTGCGAATCCAACAAGAACAAGCGAGACCGCAAATCAGTGTACTCGAGAAACGAATACCAGGAACAAAATACTTGCCCACAGATATAGACGACCCTGTGGAGGAAGGACTAACGAAATTAACGGAAACGCAAAAATGTAGAGAATTAGCAGCGATATTGAGAACCGGAGCAAAGAATCAAAGACGAACAGTAACAGATTTAGCAAATTGGATAATCGATTCTTGTAGCAGAGTAGAGAATCTGCGAAATATCGTAAAGGAAATAGAGGAATATCGGAGAATGTATGCGTGGTACCCAGAGCAATTCCGAGAAATCATCCGAAAATGGAAACATACCGAATGGGCAGCCGAAACGATAGAGAAGTATAGTTTAAAAATTATGATGCCAGATTTCGAACCAATCGAAAGAGAATTTTATATCACTGCCAAGGTGAGTGAAGTGAAAAAGAGAATACCGTATGAACCGCCATTTCATTTACAATACCAAGGACGATCATTAGACGACGATCTCGAAATCGGAGTTACGCAAATGCAATTGGGAGCAATAAATGTATTAACAGTAGCAAAGATCGCGGGTAGAGAACTCAATAAAAGAGAAATCAGAACGAAAACGCCAATAGGACGACAAGAGAGTCTAAATACGCCAGAAGTTCCACCTGCAGCAGATGAAGTAATCGTTATCACAACAGGAGATGAAGAGATATTAAATGATCTAAATGATATTGTGGACGAGGAAACAACCCGGAGAATACCGGAATCAAGAGATTTGTTCATGACAGAAGATGAAAACGATCCGATAACAGATGAACCAGACGAGCTAGTATGTGGTCAAAGACAACCAGTTGAAATTATAGAGCCAGATACCGAAGAGGAAAATAAGAAGAAAGAGAGAAGACGCCGAAGCTCGACAGGAGACGAATGGGATAATTGGATAAATGAACGAGGAGCTACAACATCCAAAGAAACAACAGACGAACAACCCAAACGAAAAGAAACAGGTACGGCAATGGAAAAGAAATCCAGAGGACGACCAAAAATTGATAAACCAGCTCCAGAAAGGAAAACTAAAGAACAGATGCAAATGGATCAATTGACAACGAAATTGAACAAGCTCAGTCAAGTGACAAAGCAGTTACAAGGAAAATTAAAAGGTCAAGAACAAGGAGCAAAATGGATCAACAGATTGATAACTGATATGCTGGGATTAGCAAATCCAGAAGTAAAGAGAAATTTGAAACTTAATAATATCGGAACAGAAGCGAAACAGCTTTGGACAGCAATAAAACCAATAATAAATAAAATCATGGACAATAAAGTACGAACCACAACCAGAGATCCAGAGGAATTACTGTTGATAATAAATCATTTAACGAAACGATCTGACGACCCGAATAGATATTTGGTAGGAATGGCCTACCTGATGTACAATACGATAGTAATATACAGAAAGCGAACTCCAAGATACAATCCAAACGGATATGAATTTGCAATAACAGACATTATCAGGAAGGTAATCGAACCATTCATCCTGACTCAAGGTGGATGGCAAGCCTTTATAAAGTTGGTAAGTAAAGATGATCAAACCGAGATGATGCAAGCGAAGTTAAAAGAGTTATTAACGGAATTCGAGACGACCATTAACGCAAGCGATCCAAAAACAGCTAGAAAAGGGATGAATACGATAATTACTACAATACTCATATGGATGATGTGCGTGAAAGGGGTAGAACCATTTGTAGTATATGATTGTGACAACATAAAGATTGGTGATAAATACTCACTAAAAGAAACGGAAGAGTGCAAAGCTGCAAACCCCGGTAAACTACAGACAACAGCTACAGCAGTATCGTATAATGTATATCAAGAAGTAGATTTCATTAAAACGGAAATAAAAGAATGTTCAGTAACAAGGAAAATTGTAGCATTTCATTGCGGACATCACTCACACTCAACAATTATAGAAGCTGGAACGGAAACAACAGTGGTTTCTGTAACGCGGAGCGAATGTGAAGAAGGATTCACGACAGGACGTATCTCAATAGCTGGAAGAGTGAATGTAGCAGCCGAAGAAGGAAAAATAAAAACTACCCGAGTATACGCTGCGGGAAGAATAACGGCTGGAGACGGAACATGCCAAGGAGGGGAGTACACCCTATTGAATCAATTAGTCAAAGGAGTAGTAGTGATTGAAAGTTACCAAGTAAAGTTGGAGAAATACCAAGGATATTTCGATCCAGATACACAAGCAATGAAAAAGTACCCTCAATGTCTAGCAACAGATAGATCATGCAATACGGGAATGTCAACGATCGTATATTATGCCGATACCAGGACTTGTAGACTCACCTTATTGAAGAGCGCAATATTTGATGAAGTGCAAGGGCAAGTGCACAGAGAAACAGAAACTAACACACAAAAAAGCGCATTAGATGAAATACGGAGAACCGGAAGAATCGGAAAACCAACAATAACCACAACTATCGGATCAGAGGTCACGCCAACGGTAGTAATATCAACAGATACTACAATCGGAATGAGATTTATAAAAGGACGGATGGTGAGTAAATGTGACGAAATGGTAGCCAGTACGAATTATAAAGGAATATTCTTATCGCGAACAGCAATACCAAACGCAAAAGCGCAAATAGATCCCAAAGACGTAAAATTATATCTGTATATAAATAACAAGATGGATTTCTTATATCATAAAGGATTGGCATCAACAGAGAAAATATACTACGATTTGGTTAAAAATGACTGTATCTTGAACAGAGAAATATTAAAAACAAAATTGGCAATGGCAATCACAAATCCGGATAATGCAATTCCATTACTACCACTCCAAGAGGGATATTTTGGAAGAATAGTCGGAGAAGTTATGTATACGTATAAATGCGAAAAGACAATTGCGAAACTGCCAGAGAATTCAACAATTCCGAGAGATAAATGCATAAACGAATTAGAAATAATGCATAAAGGAAAAATCAGATTCGCTCAACCAGTAACAAGGATGATAAACCCAGAGAAATTTGTACCCAACATGTTCAGTTGCAGTAATGTATATGGACCGTTATTCGAAATAAGAGATGGAAGTTGGTTACAGTTTCCAACTCGAGTAATTGTAGCACCGCCAAAAATATTTGGATTAACAGAATTGGCCAGCGAAGCAGAATTTAAACCAGTAGACGTATCACAGAGTGGAATATACCAAACGAAAGATCTGGAACGAGCCAGAGAACATTTATTATTTCCAGCACAAAGGCAAGCAATATTATCCAACATTGTAACTATAACGGGAGGTAACAACTATGGAGAGAAACCTAACTACGAATTGTTACTATCGCCGGATCATTTTCAACATGCTACAGCAAATATGATGAAAGCCATGTGGGGAAGATTCTTAATCTTCGGACAGATGATGGCAGGAATTCTAGGAATAATACTCATCATCCAAATCGTAAGAGTAATCATAACACAAATGTTAGCATGTTTCGATATCTACAAAAGAGAGAGAAAAATCAACTGGAAAATGGCAATTGGATTCTTACCGTTTTTAGCTAAGACAATGGTATTACATGGACACTCAAAAGATATCCACAAGATAAAAAGATTAGTAGGGATTCTGACGAAAATGAACGGTACTGATGAAGAAGTTGGACGAAAATTCAAAGCAATAATGAGACTAGAAGCCGAGAAAACCAGAATGAAGCGACAAAAAACGAGCAACTGGAAACGATGGATAAATTTCAGAGATGATAGTAACAGCGACAACGACGAAAACCAAGGAGGAACGCAGATGCTAACTCAAGAACAACTCAAACAATGGGAAAATCGAAAGACAAGACATAGTGGACATTATAATCATCCACCACCAGTATATGAATGTTTAAAGAAAGCAACATCATCGGTAGAGAGAAACATGCCAATAGAAAGACACGTACCAATACCAAGATCAACAACATTACGAAATATTTATCCAGTACCATACGAACCGAATTGGGCAGATTTAGTACCAAGAACTAGCCAAAGATCAAGAAGTGTAGATCAGGATCCAGAAACTCGAACTATAGCTATGTTACAAACGTTAGCTGGACCAACATTAACAGTACCCATAGAAATAAATGGGGTAGAAATAAAAGCAATGATTGATACGGGAGCAAACATCTCAGCAATAAAAATGGATAAAATACCCGGAAGATTGTGGCCATGTATAGAAGAAGCTAACATGGATGTAATAACTTGCAGCAAGGAATCAGTAGCAGTCATCGGAAAAATCTGGTCGATAATCGAATATGAAAATGTAAAAATCAACACGTATTTAGCAGTTATCAGGAAACTGAGCGCCGATTGTATAATTGGAACAGATCTCATGCCAGAATTACTAAAAGAGATAATAATAGATCTAGGATCAATGGAGCTGAGAGACAAAACCGGACGAATATGCATGCTGAAATCAGAGGTGAGATGCTCAGAGAAAATAGTAGTGCCAGGACGCACACAAATGATTTGTTACGTAAAAGTAAACGAGGAAACTAGAGGAGAAATGATTTTTGAACCCAATCACAAATTTGAGAAAAAGAAGGAACTGCCATTAGCCAGAGAAATAGTGTATGTAAACGATAACAGTGAAATTCCAATCAACATTACAAATTTCGATGAAGAAGATAAAGTCATTTACGAAAACGAAAGACTGGGAAAGCTAACACCAATGATGGACATTGAACTTCCAACAGCAAAAACTGCAGGAACTGAGGAAAAACTATGGACAATCGACAGTCAGCTACTAAACGAAAACGAGAAAGAACAACTACAAAAACTACTTATGGAATTTAAAGATATATTTGCAGCATCCGACTTAGATCTCGGTACAAGCGACGTAACGCAACACACGATACCATTAACAGACGATACCCCAATAACACTACGGCCATATCGATTGGCAGAAGCTCAAAAATCAGAAGCAGAAAAAGAAGTTCAAAAGATGTTAGACGCAGGAGTGATCGAACCAAGTTGCTCGCCATGGCAATTCCCAGTGGTCATGGTAAAGAAAAAAGACGGAACACAACGGTTCTGTATAGATTATCGACGACTCAACGCAGTAACAAAACGGGATACATATCCGTTACCAGACATAAATGAAATGTTACAAACTCTACACGGAGCAGCTTATTTTACATCGCTAGATTTAAAAAGTGGTTATTGGCAAATAAAAGTCAAAGAAGAGGACAGAGAAAAAACTGCTTTTACCATCGGAAAAGATTTATACCAATTCAAGAAAATGCCTTTTGGATTAACCAACGCACCAGCTTCATTCCAGAGATGTATGAATTTTGTAACTCACGGCATTAAACAATGTATGGTATATATTGATGACTTATTAATTTATTCTAGCACCTTCGAGCAACATTTAAAAGACATCCGTAATGTATTCGTTCGACTGAGACAATGGAAATTGAAATTGAAACCATCAAAATGCGATTGGGCAAAGGAAAAAGTCACCTTCTTAGGACACATCGTGTCGGCGAAAGGCAAAGAACCAGATCCAAGAAACATCGAAAAGATAAAGAATTGCCCTGCACCAAAGACAGTCACACAAGTGCAAGAATTCTTAGGCTTATATGGATATTATCGAAAATTCATCAAGAGTTATGCAACCATCGCAAAACCAATACAAGAGTTAACCAAAAAAGATACCCCGTTTATATGGGAAGAGGAACAACAAACAGCCTTTGAAACACTTAGAGATAAACTGATATCAGCACCAATACTCGTACACCCAGATTTTAAGAAACCGTTTTTGTTAGCAACAGACGCAAGTGGATATGCATCTGGAGCAGTCCTAGGACAATGGGATGAAGAGAAAAGAGAACGAGTTATTGGATATTATAGTCGAACGTTCAAGAAACATGAAAAGAATTACTCTGTGACTGAAAGAGAAGCATTAGCAATAATCCAAGCTATTAAACATTTCAAATATTTATTATGGGGTCACGAGATATACATCACTACAGATCATCAACCATTGGTATGGTTGGGACAACACAAAGAAGCCTCTAGTAGATTAATGAGATGGGCGATGCAGTTGCAAGAATACTCACCGTATATAAAGTTTAAATCAGGAAAAGCGAACGCTAACGCAGACTGTATGTCAAGATTTGTATTTGAGGAACTAATGGATCAGGATGTAAGACGCATATGCATGATCATCGCAGAAGATATTGATTTCACAAAACTGAGAAATGAGCAGAAAGAAGACGAGGAGCTAAAAACAATAATCGAATTCATAGAAACGAACGATATGAAAATCTTCGACAACAATAGTAAATTAAAGGAGCATATGGAAAAACACAGACATCGATACACTATGGAGAAAGGATGGTTATTACTAATGGATGGTGAGAAACGACTTATGTGCTTACCAGAAAGTAGACGAAAAGAGGTGCTAATGCAATATCACGATGGGAAACTTGGAGGACACATGTCAGCAAAAAAGACAGAAGCAAGATTGCGTCAAAAATATTATTGGCCAAATATCGGAGAGGACGTAAAAGGATGGATAAAGAATTGCCTAATATGTGCAACCAGAAAAAGCACAGGAAGTAAATTGAAAGCACCGTTAAAGCCAATGCCAATTCCACCAGAACCCATGACAATGATCGCAATGGATGTAGTAGGACCATTACCCGAAACCAACGATGGAAATATCTATATATTAGTAGTGACAGATTATTTGTCAAAATTCCCGGAAGCATTCGCAATACCAGATCAAAAAGCCAGAACAATAGCGAGAATACTAGTAGAGGAAATATGCTGTAGATACGGAACACCCAAACAGATCCTAACTGATCAAGGAACCAACTTTATGAGCGAAATAATAGAGGAAGTAACGAATTACTTCAGAATTGCGAAGCTGAGAACATCACCGTACCATCCGCAAACAAATGGTCAAACCGAACGATTCAATGGTATACTAATAGAAATGATGTCAAATTATGTAAGCAGACACCAAAAAGATTATATACTATAAAGACTACGACGGAACAAGACGGCCAACGCAAATCATAAAAGCGATATACTCACAAAGGAGAGTGAAAGACGAGGAACTGAGAAAAGAGGAACAGAGATGTCTAACTTTTAAAGACAATAAAGTGTTTACCGAACGGCAAAGTCAAGAAATGGCCGCACAAGGATTTTATTTTACGGGAACACCAGAACTACCAGACGAAGTAACATGCATCTATTGTAAAGGAAAACTCGCGAAATGGGAAAAAGGAGAGACAGCTAAACGAGAACACCTGAGGAAATTCCCAACCTGCCCATTTAGAATCAATATCGATGTAAGAAACCAAACGATGAATAGATCAGAAGGACTTCGACAATCAGAAATAGACAACGATGAAAAGGGAGGTGAGAAAAAGATAACGATAATAAAGAGTTTCGAAGATCCAGCAGAATTAATATGGGAAAAAGAGACTATAAATAGAACATTCGAAGAGAGAATCAAAACTTTCAAAGGAAATCCAAGAGCAGCAGAATTTGCGAGTCAAGGATATTGCCAAACAGCCAGAGGAATAATGTGTGAAGGATGTAAAAATCAACAACCAATACCAGATCAGAATGTCAAAAAGCTAAAACATAAAGGGAAATGTATGTATAAACAAGAAAAAGAGTCAAAGAATATCGAAATAATAATTACCAACCAACAAATAGAAGATATATTAGATCGACCAAAAACGAGAACCATAATGTTATTATCAGGAGTGGATACTCAAAAAATGAGGAAAATAATCCAGGAAAGGTTAGCCAATAATCTAGAATGGTACGACTCGACACAAGCAATAATCCGAGCAATCAAGCGATATCAAGAGAAACCTAAAGAGAGTCGTGACAAATCAATAATAAAAGAAGCTATTTTGGAGCAGTATCAATGTGTAACATGTTGGCAAAAACATGTAGAAATAATTTATATGCCTTGTGGACATATGGTCACATGTGAAGCGTGCGGGATAAAAGTCGATACATGCCCAGTATGTAGAAAGCCTATCAACGGGCGGATCAAAGGATTCCGTTTCGCTGATCAATAGATAGAAAACGAAAACCATGTGTAAAAAGTGTAAATAAAGATAAACGTAAAAACAAAAAATAATAAAAACTCAAAAACCACAAAAATACGAGATGATGTAAATTATGATAAAATTTAGAGATGAGTGAAAAGAGAGAATAACCGATTATTAATATTTAGAAAACAATTATGAATCCAAATGAGACAAAAGAAATTGTAAAAGAGGCTGAAGAGACAAAATCAGCAATCAAAGATCAACCAGAGTCAATAAAGATAACAAGGGAGGAAGTAGAATTATGGAGACAAAGAACGGTACAATTAAAAGAAATGCTACTAACAGCAGAAGAGGAATTAGTACAAGAGACCCTAAAAACGAAAATGATGAGAGAAAAGTGGGAAAAACAACTAGAACAAAAAATAAATTACCCGGAAGGAAAAGAGAAAACGTACCAAGAGCGAGAAGAGGAAATGATGAAGGAATTTATGCAGAACCAAACCAGAATCAAAAACCAAAGGAAAGAAATACAAACTCTAGAGCAAGAGAAGCAAGATCAACAAAGTGAAATGGAAAGACTGAGAGAAGTGATAAAAGACAAAGAAGCAGAGATACGAGAAGAAGGAGAGGAAACGATAAAGATTATACAACAAATGCAGGAGGAAATTGGGCAAATTAGCACCCAATACCGAATAGAGAAAACAAAAAGAACCCATATGGAACAAGCCAAAGAATGGGCAAAACGACAAGCACTCCATTGGAAAGCCAAATGGACAGAAGATAGAGAACAGTCAAGAAGCAATTGGGAATCGCGAATCAGACATTATATTCAGCAAATAGCCGAAGAGGAAGATAGAACCAGAGCTTACAAAGCTAAATGGGAAGATGCGAAAAAGGAAGTCAACAAGCTGAGAAATCAAGGGCCAAAACCATCAAAGAAAATTAGAGAGCCCAGAGACGATAGACAGGAAAGAATAGTGATCCAAACAACGGCGGAAGCGAGAAAGTGGAAAGACAAGTATAGATTATCGAAAATCGAGAACGCGATACAATGGGAACATATACAAAAACAAGATCACGAAATAGTATGGCAACAAACGAGAATGAAGGAGATGCTAATAGAACAAGAAGAGACTCTTAAACAGAGACGAATACAACAAATAAAAACAGAAGACAAAGAAAAGTGGATCAAATCAGAAGCAAGAAGATGGAAAAACCAGTACCAAGAAGCCAAGAAAGAGATAAGACTGTTACCCAAAAAGATATTGAATATGGAAGATTGGGAGCTTTGGGAACAAGTCGAAGTGCAGAAAGAAACAATTGAGGAACTAAACGAAGAAATTCAAACAATGGAATATCATGAACGAGCCAGACAGAATACAATAAGAAGGCTCAGGGGAACTGACAAGAACCTTAGAAAATGGATTGATCAGCTAAACCAAAAGATAACGGAAACCCTATACGAACAAACGGATGAAAGACGACAAATCCAACAATTAAACGAGAGGATAACAGAACTCCAACAGGAGGTGAATGGACACCGAGGAGTTGCAGTATTTAAAGAAATCCAGTTGAGACACCAACATGAAGTCAACGAGCAGTTGAAAAAACAAGTTGAAGCAGAAATAAAAGCAATAAAGCAAGGATATGAGGAAAATGAGCAGAACCTGAGGAAGGAAATTGAAAAGTTAAAAGCATTGGAAAACACGCAGCGCTTGGAAACACAAGTGGAAGAATTAACAGAAAATACGGAATATCTTGCGTATCTCTTAGACGAAGAGATACAAATATCAAACGCTTTGCGTGCAGAAATAAATACCTTGCAGAGCCGACCACCAATCCTGCTCATGCCATTATACCCAACTGAAATTATAAATCAAGTACCCGCCGAACCCGATGAAGGATTCGGGGAGACGGACGAAACGATAGTGTAAAGCTAAAAGAGAAAAATTGTAAAAAGTGTAAAATAATAAAAATAAAGAAAAATAATAAAAACGATAAAAACAAAAAAAATTGTAATCGATGTATATTTAGCATGAATTCGAATGAAGTAGAAATCCGAATGAATCTAGAAGACGGAGAATACGTACCAAGCCCAATTCAATTAGTAGAACCAATAGAGCAAGACCCACTGAGGTATTACAGTAAAAGATGGAAAGCCGAAAGAAAAGAATGGCAAGAGTTAGTGGAGGAACAAGATTCAGAAATCGCCCGGATAAATCAACAATTAATACAGTCTAAACAATTAGCCAATATGATAAAACGAAAGCTAGCATCCAACATGGGAGAAAACAGAGAGCAAAAAAGAGAAAATGAACGATTGAAACGAGAATTGGCCGAAATAAAGACTCGTGTAATCCTAGAAGATTATTGGAAAACCGAAGCAGAACGAATGAGAAATAGCAGAAAGAGCGAACAGAGATATGTAATACAACTAGAAGACAGTTGTAAAGAAGCCAGAGAGATAAAAGAAAGCCATCAACAAGCTCAAGATGAGATTAAAACGCTAACAGAACAGCTCCAGGAAGCGAGACGAAAACTAGAAAAGCAAACAACTAAACGAATAAATAGTAAACGTCAACTTAAAAGAAAGCAAGCGAAGGAAATAAATCTTCAGATGAAAATAAATAACCAACAAAGAATAATCAAAGAAAACCAAAAGCAACTAAAAGAACTCCCAAAACTAACCGAGCGATTAATAAAAGCCCAAGTCCTGATAATGAGATTCTCAGAAAACAAAACTAAAGAGGAGTGCGAGATACACTCAACCCCAGAAAAAGAAAAAGAGTAAAAAGGGCTAAACCCCACTGTAAAATAAAACAAAATAAAATCTTGTAGATAAAAATAAAATTGATTATGTATTCGAAAATAGAAGTCATGAACCCAAACCTGTCGATAATAATGATGATAATAACGAGAAAATGCAATACTGAAAACCCATTAGAAAAATGCGAGAAATCCCAACCCTTCAGAAGAGAGGATAGCACCTGTGCCGATTTCAAAGAAATTTGTAGTAACCCCAATAATGAGGAATGTCAACAGATAAACCTCCAATGTATGCAATGCCCCATGAAAGAAAACAAGGACGAGATAAAACAGAATATCGAGAAAACCCAAACAATGGTACAAACCCTACTGAAAAATAATGAAGAGATAGCTAATATAAAACATGAAAACCGAGAGATAAAGAAAACCTTAGAAACCCTCATCAGACAAATTCAAAGAAAAGCCAAAGCAAATCCCAATAATAAAATAATTCAAGAAATTCAAAGAATCGTCCTATCAATCAAAAAGCAACAAGGGAAACAAATCAAACAGAAAAATGAACCCCATGTAATGACAAGTCTATCAATCGAACTAATACTACCGATTAGTATAACATCTAACGTAATACTCCTAATATGTTGTCTCATCCTCGGCCTAACAAACAACAAGCAAAGGCAAAATACCCAAATCCAAAAAGTCAGAAGAATGTTCACCCAAATTCGAAAAACTACCAAACCCAACGAAATGACAAGACTCTCGCAGATTTCCATCAATCACCCTTCAAGATCAACCCAGCTTGAAAGTGAAACTCAAGCCGTCAGCAATTCATTCGAAAACAAATACAACTGAGTTACAGTAACTGATATTGATTCGAACTGATTTTCCTAACTCGAACTGATTTACATTGATTTGAACTGAATTTACTAACTCATACTGACTTACAGTGATTCGAACTAACATTGACCTACATTGATATTGAACTATATTTGATTATGTATTGTAGCCGGACCTTAAGTCCATCTTTCTCTTGATAATTAACCTTACAGTAGACATTTTTATGAATGTGAATATTGAAAACGAAATTGTATGTATTATCAATTGAAATTGCGGGTCGCAATTTTACGGACCCCCGAGTGTTTTATGTTGGGCCAGAACGTAAACGGCCTTGAAAATGTTTAAATGGATCAGAAACACACACGCAGATACAACACGCAATTTAAATAAAACCTGAAAAACACCAATTAAACCCGATAAAATCTGAGAAATAAAAGAATTAAATATAAAATAATAAACATAAAAATAAAATAAAAATATTAACAAATGCACCAAGATCCGCACGATACCTACACAGATACAACAAGAAAACACGACAAATTCGACGAAACTAGAAAAATCAATTAAAGTTCATTAAAGTGGAATTTAAATCGAAAAATTGAATTAGCAATAATTCAATAAAAATTTCAAATAAAAAATTATAAAATAAATCAAGAAATATAAAAATTAAAAAATAGAATTTGCTAGAAAAGAACAAGGTCGAATTTTGTTTTACTGCATCAAATTTTACACGTCACACAATTAGGTATAAATACTGATCCATTTTCACATTTAAACACCATTTTTCTTGAAAACAAAGAATCATTTGGAAAAGTGTTAAAACTTTAAAAACTATTTGGAAAATCTTCAACTACTTTTCAATTATTGTGAACTACTTCGAATCTATTTCAAATTTTTTAGGTGAGAATCATTTATGTCGGAACCCTCTTTCCACATCGCGACCTTGCATCTCAATGGAGCTCTGCTCGGCGTTGATGTGGGGAGAGAGGTATTTATGTGGTTTATGCTATTTTATGTTTTGATGTTTATGGAATAGTCAATGAAGGGTAATTTTGTTGAATTGTTGTACGATTAATAAATATTATTATCATATTTTACAAACCTATTTGTTTTATAACTTAAAATGTCGAGATTTTTCCGGCCCACAGCCGACACCTCACGCAAGTTAGTAAAATCAACATAGTGCAGATGCATGTAAGTGCGTGGAAGATCGCCAATGATATGCACCCGTGAAGACTCAGCGTGCGCAACGCAGCGGTCGGAACGTCAATATTTATCCCTATAGCGGAAGCGAGAAATAAGGAAGAAGTCTCTGGCTGCTTCCTCGTTTCTCAATTCTGTAAAATCGACCTAAAATTATATTACAAACGGCTTAAAATCACCACACCGAGTAGTCCAGTGGGCACTCAATAAATATAATATAAACACAAAGGCGCTTAGGATCTATTAAAGGGAAAGGGCACGGGGATAAATTAACTGAAATCGTTGGTATAAATGTAATTGATATTTAACATTGATTTAACTAGTAGTAGAGTAGTTCATTAAAATCAAACATAAATATCGTAAATAGTTTGGCGAATCCCGTAAATTGAACTTATCCATCACGTTAATAGATCTTTTGTCATCATTAAAAATAAATATCCTATTAATTAAACTAGATTTTAATAAAATAATTATCGAAAATTTAGGTGATTTACCGTTCCATCTAAGCTAACTCCTTAAGCAAAGCAAACGAGATAAAATGAACTAACTGAAACCACTGATAGAATTAAAACCCGTGAAATAATTTGTAGAATAATTTGGATGATTAGTTTAAACTCCTGGTACGGATTGATGGTTCGAGGCGATTAAACAACTCTAGGGATAATAATAGTAAACCAAACCCATTTTTAAATGAACTTGAATGCGAGAAATACCCACAATGCCAGTAAAGCTTTAACTAGTTAAACGCAGTGTAAACCAACTCCTGAGGTGAAATTTAAGAGAAAGTCACGGTAGCAAAGAGGAATTGTTAGTATTAATTTAGAGTGATAATCCAATGTCGACAGATGGGTTCACTGAGAAAGTAAATCAGATAAAAAGTTATTCATCGGAGTAAAGAAAATTAATAAAATTAGGTGAAATAAAATAAATTCCATGTTAAGTACAATCAACTTCAACGGATAAATCGATATCGTGGGAAAATTCAGCAGAGCTTAGTTTAATGGTGCTTTTCATGATAACCGAGTAAAATCCCTTCGCACCACCAACCTGAACCAGGAGATTAATGAAATAAAATGTCGATGACTATAAAAGTATTGATGATTTACGAACACAAAGAAAACAAAAATCAAATGAACCTTTAATATAGCAATTAAAATCCAACATAAATAAATCGACTGAATTGAGATCATAGGTCAAGTGTCCGAAATCAGAAATTATAGATGAAATATTTGACTGACCAAGCAGGGGGTCGTGCGAGATTCGAGGTCCATCAATACCCAAACGAGGAGGCACGACTTCTGATTAATGGCTCATGCGATTGAACAATCTGCCGACCAATGTTACCGAGGGCTAAGATGATTCCCAACCGATAACGCATAAATAGACCCAAATGAAGAGATCCACGGTAGGAGCGCGTGTGACACTAAAATCTAAAAGAAAAGTAGAGGGAACAACTAGAATGACAATTTACCTTAGTTAACCTGGCCAAGCTTGACAACAAAAATGGTTAAGATAAAAATAGTGAACGAGAGATGTGGATTGAATAAATTAGAATCAGTCAGTTCGCGTAATCAGTATGCATCCGAAATAGACATTGACGAAAGATGATCGACAGCGCACCGTTGATAAATAAACAAATGCCTTCCATAGCGAGATAATTAAAGTCAACATCGGAATTTGGTATTCTTAATCAACATCGCATTCATCATTTAATGGATACTTTTAATTAACATCGCATTCATCATTTAATGGATACTTTTAATTAACATCGCATTCATCATTTCATAGATATTTTTAATTAACCTCGCATTCATCATTTAATTGATAATTTTAATTAGTATCGCAATCATTATTTAATCAGTTAACCCCTCAGTATCTCATTTATTAATAACTAAACTATCAATACAAGGCACACATAAAGGAATGTTGGTTAATTAGGAGGGATGCATGATCAAACCATCTAATAGGAAAGGTCGATCAAACCAGACATTTTGGGGGCGCAAAGGGTTAATAAACACACCGTAACCCCTCCGTAACTCCTAAACCCCGATATTAATGTCAAGTCCAAATCCAACAATAAGTTTCGCCCAACATTAACGAATGACACTAAGTGATCGAACGCCAGTTTCCACTCATCTCAACAACGTAATATCGAACAATATGAAAGCCCAATAGTCATCCTCTAACCATTAGAGAGTCAAATAACAAATCACGCACACAGTTTAGATGATCCATTTTATTTTCTTCGTTATCCTAAGCTAGTAATTGATCATACTACATTGCTTTCAGCCAAACATGCCGCTAGATAAGACAGATTCCAGTTCAACTAACACGCCATCTAGGAAGGAGTCGCCCAGGAGAACAGGGGCAATCGGAAAAATACGTCGTCAATGGCCATACCCTGCCATTCGGAGGACACCTGATAACGACCCTGAGGAACTAATTCGACAGCAGTACCCAGCTGCCGAAATATTCGCTAACGCGCAGGACCTCCTCACCCAGTGGGAGCGGGTGCAGGAGCGGGTGGACTTACAAGTCGTCAAGGCAAGGATGTACCTTGCAAACGTATTATAGTGCCTGCAAAGATGCACCGTCATTAGAAAACTGTACATACAGACTATAAAGATAAAAAAAAACTGAATATTTCATGTGTAAACGAAATGATTTCTTACGAGGTCAAAACTTAATTGTTTCAACTTTCAAAACTGAGAATTAAAATGCTACTGAAGCATCTTATCTTGTTAGTTATCGTATTGCTTCAACAGGCGAAGCCTATACAATAGGTGAAAGATTAATAAAACCTTGTGCAATTGATATTGCTAAATGCCTCCTTGATGAAAAATCAGCAAAAGCAGTTTCTTTAGTACAGCTATCCAATGACACAGTAACACGTCGTATTATAGATTTAGCAGCCAACGTCAAATATGAATTAATATCTAGCTTAAAGTATTGTAATTTCGCTCTGCAAATGGATGGGTCTACGGATGTAGCTGAACTTGCAGTATTACTTGTATTTGTATGATTTTAGTATCTTAATTGCATTGAAGAAAATCTTTTATTATGTGAAACATTGCAAAGCTATACTACACGCAAAGAAATTATCAACATCGTGCATAATTTTGTTGAGAACAATGGATTAGATTGGAAAAACTGCATTGATATATATATTGATGGTGCTAAGGTAATGATAGGTAAGACAGCTGGGGCGTCTCAAAAATAAAAAATAGCACCAATAGCCACTGCATTCTTCACCGTCAAGCTCTTGCAGTAAAAAAATACCAATTTTATTGAAAAATGTCCTTGATGAGGCAATAAAAATAATCAATTTTGTTAAATTGCGACCTTTAAAAACACGACATTTCAAAATTCTTTGCGATGATATTGGCAGTATTCATAAAAATCTACTCGTACATACCGAGGTGCCATGGCTATCCCGTGGTAAGGTACTTTTAAGATTGTTTGAGTTGCGTTGTGAATTGGCATCTTTTTTTAATGAAAACGAGATAAATTTACAACAAAGATTGGCAGATAAACTATGGTTGTTTAGACTTTCGTACTTGGCTGACATTTTTTCAAAAACAAACGAAGTGAATCTCTCACTTCAAGAAAAACAAGTGACTTTATTTACAGCGAACGATGAAATTGAAGCTTTTAAAAAATCTAGACTTTTGGACTACTTGTTCACGAACTCGTGATTTGAATTGCTTCCCAACACTAATGGATTTTTATAATTAAATTGATGGCGAGATTGGAGAAAATGATATGTCGGGATTTTGTGGTGAACTATTTTTGGTGGGTATATTAAATTGTGTCAAGCAATATTTCTCAGATGAGCATAATAAAAAATTAAAAATAAATGAATGGGTCAGAAAACCTTTTGAAGTCAATCAAAAACCGATAGAATTCACAGTTGAGGAATATGAAAGTTTTATTGATATGATTTCGGATTCCTCACTGCAATCAAAATTTGAAAAACTACCTTTGTGGGATTTCTGGTGCTCTACTAAATAAGAATATCCAAACTTATCAAAGAAAGCAGTTAATACACTTATTCTCTTCTCTACTACGTTATGAATGAGTCTGAATTTTCAGCTTACGCGTCGATGAAAACCAAATACCGCAATAAACTAATCGCAGAAGCTGACATGCGGATTCAACTATCATCCATACAACCAGGCATTAAAAAATCTGCCAAAATAACAAACAAGTGCATTCACCGCATTAAAAACATTAATTTAGTTTTGTTTTTGTAGTGTTTGTTACTAATGTGCAAAATATGTTTAATTTTTGTTTTTTTTGTTAAAAATAAAGAAATGTACATAAATACAATTTAATGATGTTAGACATCATATTTTTAAAAAAATAGTAAACAACTAGGGTTCCGTAGAAATCTATATGTCTTTCAGGGGCTCCACAATTGAAAAAGTTTGAGAAAAGCTGTTCTATTGTATTAGTGATGAATTTTGTTACAAGATATGAAAAGTTTCTATGATTGATTATTTCATGAGTGACATCTACTTTAGGAATTCACATATATGCTATATTATGTGGCTGAGAAGAACATGCACTATGATGATTGATATGAAGGTTTCTCGGTTTGTTTATTCAATTTCAAGTGTTTTCAACTCCTCCAATGACCCAAGCACCGTCACCAGTATGTCTTCGATAATATCTCCACTTACTTATATTACTCTTTCCTAGCTCAGAGATTATGCTATTTCACCAATTTTGTATATCTTAGTTAAAAAATAGTTTTCTAAAATAAAAGTTTTAAAAAAATAATTATTTGGTTTATGATTTTTTAAATTTGTTTGAATAAACAATTTAAAATATATTAAGTTTTTTCTTTCCTAACCGAATATGACAATTGGACTATGGGCGTTAATATATTTAGGTTTTTCTTTCCTAACTGATGATGACAGTTGGACTACCGACGTTCAATGATGTTTCATCATTTGCATGTGCTATTTTGTTTTAAATGATTTAAATAATTAGTTTTTTATGGTAAATGTAAAAATTTTAAGTTTAATAAAAATTTTGGCTGAAGTCAAGTACAGAAATAAAAATAGAAATAAATTTTCAAAATAAAACTTTAATATGTATATTTTTAATGCATTAAATAACCAATCCTATAAATTGTATGCGTTCTTTCGTTTTCAAATAAATTCGAATAATTGTTTCGTTAATGTTTTTTCTATTGCAGCGGTTCTTAAAGTGTGCTCCGCGAAGCTCCTCCAAGGGTTCTGCGAAAAAAATCGAAAATTATTTGTACCTTTTCTCTTTGCAATAATAATTAATTTTTAAAATTCTATTTTACAAAAAACACTCATATTATTCTCTCTGAGAAATTTGCATTTTTTGAGTATAATTTGAGTGGTATTTTATTATTGTTATTTTAAAAAACTGAATTTTTAAAAATGATAAATGGACTTAGTTCCTTTTAGCAGGAACCTATTTTGTAATGTCTCGATTATTAAATTTATATATAGTAATTAACGATAACTTGTAAAACAAAAACATATAATTTATTGCAAAAAATTTTACTTGAATTTGATGAAATACCAGTGATATATTTGGATGTTTGTACCGATTGGATAGAGTTAAAATTCGGAAACGAGTGCTCAGTTATTTCATATGTTGAACAGGGATAACATGTACAGGAAGAACTGTGAATATATCATGATATAGAATAATATTAGATAATAATTTTTACCTGGTTATGCAATATCCCTGTTTACAGATTTTGATACAGATTTTATTCCCAGAATTCGGATCACATTTATATAGTGACTGTCTCGGAGAACAATATTTTTCACAGGATACTCCATAGTAATTTTCATTACATATTATTATTATTTTGAAGCAAATTCTAAAAATGTTAGATCAACTTAAAATATTTATTAAAAAATCTTTCATAATATAAAATAATAATAATTCAAAGTAAATAGTCAAAGTTTTAATAATTGAAAAACGCCAAATATATTGTATAAAATTTTATAACAATAACTAAATATACTAAAAATAACTAAATATATCTAAATAACTAAAAAAAAATATTATAAGGACTTTTTTGATTTTCATCTTTTTCAAGTGATCAATAAATCTGATTCATAGTCAAATTTTGTAGAAAATATTATTAATGGAAATAAGGAATATTTAAACAATTTAACTAATAATAATTGGAATTAAATTATATTAAAAATAAAACCATTTTAATTTTTTGAAAATAAACATTTTAAATTAATTGTCATTCTTTCAAACAAATTATTTTAAATAATAAAAATTCAAATTAAATTTAAAATTCTTTTTACTTAAAAAGTTTAACAAACATAAAAATATTATCCAAAATACATTCAATTGTTTAAATACATTCAAAATCCCTGTAAACTGACTACTTTGAACAATTATTATTGAATTTGAAGAACTTATCAACAAGGCCTCACAATTACTCGTTCTCAAGAATAACTCAAATGATGTATAATGTAAGTCAATTCATTCAGTCGACAATGCTCAAGAACTCGAGTGCAAAGATGGTATACTGTCTCCTTAATGTATGAGACATTACACTCATTACACAAAAATCGATACACTAATTCAAAACATAGAACTACTGAAGTTGGAGATTTATTAGTGAACATATTACTAACTTTGCAAAACATCGAAACAATCCTAAATGGATTATTGTCTACATGTTTGAGGATCTTATGCTTAAATACTCTGAAATCCCCAGAATGAGGCTAAATTGAAGGATATTTTGGTTCAGTGTAATTAGATTGAATTTGTTCACTTTCCAAACTTGACAACGTACTAGCTTCAGAGTTAATAGAAACATAACCTACGGACAAACCATTACAAATATTATAAGAATTCAACACCCATTTATCAATAGTCTCCTTTGTCAAATCCTTAAGAAAAGATTTAGAACATACGTGAATGATAAAGACCACGCACGAAATACTAACTCTTTCAACAATTTTCGCATGTCATTAAATGCACATAGTTAGAACACTCGGTTCCATCTAAAGATTTATTTTTGAAAAACATAAATAGATAACTTATTTAAATGTAGTGTATAGTGCACAATTACTAACACGTATTATGTTACACAATATAAACTAAACTGATTAACATTTGGTCTTTGACCTTTAATGTAATATCATAATTCACATAATAGTAGTATAAAAATCAGGATGAGTAACTTTTGTGTACATTTTAGTCTGATAGTCTTTTTCATGCCGTTAAATAATCAAATCCTAAAAAGTAATCGAATACACGTTTTTCTTTTAACACCTAAATTTAATATTCGTTTGCAAAGTATTCATATAATCATTTTTGGATTTGTTTATTCAACGGAAGGAAATAGGCTACCTGATTGAAGTATGCACAAAAGCGATTGATACTGATCTTTATACTGCACCTTAGATCATTTGTGATTTATATACTAGGGTGATATGGTGAGAGAATTATTACTTCGTATGTTGTCTCTATCATCCACGTTTTTCAATTCAGTAAAGAGTGTTAATTCTATGGTTGTGTTGGATATTTTAAATCTTTTTTTGAGCGTATGACAAAATAGTAATGAAGCGCCAATAATATCTAGCTATTGATATTAGCTAATAGCAAACCAAAGTGTTTGAAACAATATATGTTAACACTTAAATTCTTACCCAAATAATCAAAAAACAATAGTTACAAATGAAATTGCTGAATTTGAGCCTGTCAAATCAGGTACAGTAACTTTTGGAAGTAAAAAAAATACATTTTACCAAAAAATGTTTTGTGCTTTCATTCAGAAATTTTAAGATGATTGTCACAACAATCTCTTCCATTAAATATTATCATAATTTTATTTTTTTTATTTAAACAATCGGAAAATATTTAAAATTATTTTTAAATATCAAATAATTATTTTAAATAAATACTTTGAAAAGGTCACATTTTCACAAACTGAAGCTTCCTTCTTAATATTTCGGATAATTTTTGAAAAACTAAATAGAACATCATTTTTGAATTTATCTTTGTCAAAGGCCTCAATTCGGATGTCTAAAAATTTCTGAGCCAATCAAATTTCGAGAAATTATAATTAAAATATTAATTTACCGGATATTCTTTGAGCGGAATGGAAAAATTTGTTATGTCGGTCAAATAATTTTGATTTTTATGAACTTCTGTAATTGCTGTGAAACTGAATGAATTTTTGGAAAATATATTATTATTAAATAACAAATAAAGTATAAAAATATAAAATATAAATTTATTAAATTAAATAATGTTTAATAATAATGAATATATTTTTCAAAAGATGAAGTGTTATCATAAACTCTAAGAAAAACGTTTCGTAATAAGTTATATTAGTTTCCGTTTCAGTCGAGCTCCTAGTGTTTAAAACGTGTATAAAAGAGTAATAAAATGAATTAAATTCTCAATAAATATAAAATGATATTGGACTATTCATCTATTTTAGGGTTAAATGATTTTAATATCAACGTCTCACGAAGAATGAGTTTAAAATAGTTTTTGAAGCTGAAAATATATATAAGCATCTTGCAACTCGTATTCAAATTAATACCATTACTACATCCGCTTCATCGCCAAGGTTTCCGAATCAGTCTTCCAGGCTCTCCAATGTATGTAATTAAATGTGATAAATTTAAATATTTTCCCTTTCTAATTTTTGTTTTAATTATTCACTAGATTTTTTACAAGAATTTTCTTAAAATATTATTGTCATTATTAATATTATTATTAAAATTTACTCTCCAATATGTATTTTGAAATAAACATCACACTGTCTTGCTTCTCCAGACTCATTAGGATCACAAAGTTTACCTCGAACATTTTGGTTTAGAGAGTTGCTGTACATTGATAAATGGAAAAATAAAACTACTCCTTGAGAAAACTTTTAAAAAACATAATTTCTAATTATTCAATAGAAAATTTTACTTTGATTGAAAATATCACTACAAATAAAATTAATTTATTCATCGAATTCATATTTTGTAAAATGAACGAAAATTCTGTCATAATGTTTTATAAGTTATACAATTTCATGAAATAACGTTACAGTTTGTTTTTATAGCTAATAATACAAAGAGATATGTGAAGGGCTCCATAGGCCCAATGTCAACCTTATGAACCAAGTATCAATTTGACCGTTTATGTTTCAGATAATTTCATTTGCGTTAGTTGATAATGTTCAAGCTTGAAATTGAGAATTTCGCATAATAATACAAACAGGAAATTCAAGCAATAGTTTTTCTATTGCAAGTAAAATCTGTACATTTTTTGAATTATATATTATCCGATTCATTATAACCATATTTTATTACGAAATATAAAAGTTAGACCTTGGACGTTAACATAGTTTATTTTAACACATTTACGAAAAGAATTCTTAGTGTTCCAACTTAAATATGTTATGGAAATTGCATTTTTTTACCTTTTATTATGGTTACTAAAAAGGTTTTTAAAAAGTCTGTCATATAGGATTCGATTTCTAAAGTTAAATAATAATTGTTTACCATTCGATTAACGGACAAAATTGCAATCACATTTTGGTACAAAATGTGAATTTTTAAAAAAATATTTCAAATAAAAATAGAAAACGGAAAATTTGTTTACATAAGATTAACAGATTTGATGATTATGTTATTTTGAAATAGATTTTATAAATTATTTTAGCATTCTTCAATCGAATTGTCAAAACCCGATTCGTGATAATCCTAACATGGCGGCAGCGGTAAACACGGACTCAATCACGGAAAGATTGTTGCTAAAATATTCTGCCAAGTAGATGAATTGGAAAAGTTCATTAAATGATGCGAGATATATTTTTGATGCTTATCGAGTGAACAAAAAAGGTTAACAGCATGCATGATCGAAAGGAGTTTGATTAGGAAAGAGACGTAATCAAGGATGTACAAAATTTGTTGAATTATAAGTGAAAATACGAAGAGGTTGAAAACGTAGAGCACCTGTGGATCAATTTAATTGTCGAAATCCGATCGGTGATAATCCCAGCAATGATTAAAGTGGTTTAATTTTTACAAAATTGATCCATTTCAGTATAAATATGTGTACTATCTTTGATTTTGTAGTAATCAATGCAACTCAAATATTTTTTCTCTTGATGTTTTCTAAAATTGCTTCTTTTCTTTCTAAGTTTTATTATTTTGAAACCCATAATTATTTATATTAATTTTATGATGAGAAAATCAATTGATTATATGTTTTAACAGTCGAAAATTTTGTTTAAAATAATACGCAATTTTTAAATTAAATATTTCAAGTGAAATCGACTATTAACTTCTATCATGTTTTAAATTTTAAACAATAATTTTAGCGCAATTAGGTAATATTTTTGTTTTTAAAACTTTTACTTGTTTTAATAAAATCTAAATTAATTAATTTCTTTTTGGGAGAAAGGAAAATGATAGATATTTCACGCTTGAATGTCATAAAATCAAAGCATCTTCACAATAGTGTCTTAGTTGAAAGAATATGCACTCATGTAAAAAACGTCAATGAGAGATAAAAGACTCATTAAATGGAGAAATATTAGTATTTAAAACATCGAAACAAAGTTGAAATTATTCGGTAACTTTTAATGGAAAATTTATTATGGATGTTATTCTAATTTAAAAGAGAAGTTGCACAAATCTTGTTAGTTAACGGCAGCCACAAAATTTAAAAGTCAATTTTTTTTTACAAACTCATTTGATTAATAGAATGAAATTCGATTAAAAAAATTAAAATTTTTAAAATCTCTTCAATCGAGAAATTTATTAAATGCCAATCATCAATGAAATCATAAATAAACAAGTTAAAAAATCTATTGATCCGCTGGAATAATTGGAGTGCCCCGCCGAATATCTCCCCAACCAATCAACCGCCAATGTTTGTCGATTTTCCTGCTCAGCGCCATTTTCTCTCCGACTTCCGTGCAAACTGGATTTTGCAAACTGATCTTTGCTAAATCATTTCTCACCGCTTCAACTTTGCCGGCACTGGACAATGATCCGATATTTACCATCAGCATTTCTCCCTTTTGCAATTTTTCTACTTTGGCACCTTTTTTCGTTCCAGGCGTTCTCACTCCAAGTAATCTTCGAAGTAAATAGAAAGATATTTCAATATCTTTAAAAATGTCTGGCAAATGTCCGACACTGCCCAACACTTGGCCGACTAGACGGTCAGCACGGCAAATTTGTGCGTCGATTTTCGTTCCGACAGCAATCAAACCTCCCGGGACGGCATAATCCAAACTGTTTTCTTCTGCACGTAATTGAATAATTGCTGAAATAATCGGACGGCAAGTGAATTGATTTTTTGAATCCTTGGAAATAATACCCGGTCGGATTTCGATTTGTTGACCGACTCTCAGCACCCCTCGTAAGATACTTCCACCTGCTACACCCCCTCTCATTTCACTGGCCTCGCATCCAGGTTTATTGACATCGAAAGATCGAATAACTGAAAATAAAATTTATGAAAATAAGCACATTATAATAATAAAATCTAAATCTTACCAATCATCCGCGGATCAGAACTGAAATCTCTAATAGGAACCGGGATTCTATTAACAATATAATCACAGACAGCATCTATGTTATATTTTAGTTGAGCAGAAATCGGAATAATCGGTGCATTTTGTCCTGGAGTTCCACTTATAAAATTTAAAATATCCTGACGCTGCTCATAAGCCTCTTGTTCTTTAATAAGATCGACTTTATTTTGAAGAATACAAATATGTTTCAATTTCATAATATCTATGGCAGCCAAGTGTTCCTTGGTCTGAGGTTGAGGACAAGATTCGTTACCGGCAATTAACAGTAAAGCAGCATCCATAACTGCAACTCCATTCAACATTGTAGCCATCAAAATATCGTGACCAGGACAGTCAACAAATGACACATGACGGCTAACTATACGTTTTCCAGTACAGTTCATTCTTTGACATGATAAAATATCTGGACTTGCACTCCCAGCAGAAGAATATCGTTCTGGTCTTGGACAATCAGGATTATTGCATTCGTAAATCTTTGCATTGGCATAACCCAATTTAATGGTAATATTACGAATTAATTCATTTTTATGTCTAATTGTGTGAACCCCTGAAATCGCTCTAACGACTGTTGTCTTACCATGCGCCACATGGCCAATTGTCCCGATATTAATTGTGGCTTGTTTGCCTATAATTTCTGGCAATAATGGATGTAATTGTCGTACATCCATATTACTTAAAATATTTTCATTATTATTATTTAATAAACCCGTCATAATGATGATAAAATATAGTTTTTATAGTGAAACTTTATATAAATTTAAACAAAGTCACACAAAATTAATACGGAAGATAAATTAATTATTACGGAAAAATCTCTCTTGTTTCTCTACCAGGATTCAGTTAAGCTTCAGCTCGCAAACAGCTAAATGAACCGGAAGAACGTTTTCACGATCCATAACCCTACCTTATATTTGAGACATGTTTTATGGATGGCGTTGAAGAGAATGAGTGAATTCAGATATCATACTAAGGTGTTAATAATTTGTATGGTTGGCCTTTGTCTCAAAAACTTATCGCATGTAAGTTCATATTGGAGCTTCTAGAAATCCTTTTCAACGAGAATAGTTTATACAGTAAAATTCTTGGAATGATGTTTTGCAACAAACATCATAATTGTAGGATAACAATTTAGAATTTCAGGTTCTCTATTTTTTTGCAATTTGTAAGGTACAACTATGTAAATTCATTCGAATTGACAAAGACCATAAGTTTATTTCAAGCAAATCATATATGATCGCCTAAATTACGCAACGTAATATGTGGGAACAATCACGACGATTTCCACATATGACGTAATCGATTTGCCCTGCCGTGTATATCTTAGGAAATTTAGACAATCAATGCGCAACATCATTACACGCCCTCGTTATCTTTGGATCAGTTTCGAAATCTTTCAGCCAATCGGGGGTTTTGTTCACTTTTCGGCTCTTGTGAGAGGTAGAGTACTGGATCTTGGGGTTCGGTAATCGCTGCAAGTGACTATTTCTACTTACCATAGTACGTTGCATTTTGCGATCGGTGGCTTCACAAACACATGGCTACCGACATTCTATTGACCAGCCTTGCGATTCTTGCAACGATCGGGAATTTTTTTACCTAAGAGAAACTTTGGAATTCTCCATTTTCTGCCGGAATGTAATTTTGAGGGTACAGTGTTATCGTCTAAACATGAATAAGGACAGATATTATAATAAAAAATTGTTTTTATTGGATTGTAGCCTATTCTTGCGAGTATTTGTTTAACGGTTCTGTGATTTCTTTCTACCATATTGTTTCCTTCTGGTCTATAGGCTCAAAGCTATTTAAATTAAGAGAGCAAAGATTTGGTCCGTTGTCTGTCAAAATTTCTTACAAGGGACCTTTCTCTGAGAATACTACGTTTATGGCGCTACACATTGACGCAGAATCGTCACGGGCAAGTTTTTTCCGCAAGCAGTATCTACTTGGTCCGCAGTCTACTATTGATAGGTAAATATCCTCATTTACGTGAGTGACGCCGATGGCAATACGAGACCACTTAGCTCTTTGCTTTTAAATTCAAAGATGGAGAGCCCCAGTGCTTTTGCGTTCACAATAGGTAATGGGTCTTTGGTTGCCAATCCAAAAACAGCTCTAGTAATTGTATTATTGCTGTCAGATCAACTTTTGAGGTGTCTACCGTGATATTATCGATGTAACCTGAGGTGGTGTCACGAACGCCAATGTTGGAAGATAGTATTTTTCCCAGAATCTTTGATATTATTCTAGGCGCACAGTTTAATCCAAATCCAAGCTAAGTTAAACAATATGTTTTCCGGCATAGTGTACCATCTGATAGCGCCACAAGTCTTTTTCAATGGGAACCAATAAATAAGGGTTTCGTAAATTGAGGAGAACCACCTCTTTTCCCACTATTGTATTGTTTACGACCCACAGCCAAAACCTATCACTAAGCATTAAAATCTAACACACCATCAGATTGTGTAAGTGCGGGTTCTCCGCCTATAATCTGTACCAGGGAAGTCTGGTCGTGAGTATTGACGAATTCTAAACGTAAATTATGTAAACTTATAGGGGTGTCATGTTGATAAAGGGTTAGTCTTTTGCTTGCTCTCCTTCAGCCTTCGTCCGAAAAATCGACTAAAATCATTTTTTATATATCGGCTAAAATTTAATCACACCGAGTAGCTCAGTGGGCACTCTTAACTTATAATATTAACACAAACTATTCTTAGGATCAAACTCAAGGGAAGGGAAGGTGAGTTCTACGGGATTGATGCAACGCTAATATGTAAATAAAATTAATAATTGAGTAAAAATCAGGATCTTGAAATAAAATCATTAAATCTAACCCTGGATAATATTAGATAAATCATATCAACTAATACCGACAGTAAGCCGACTATCCAGAATTCAATTAAACCTAACGTATCAAACTTCTGGGAGGTAGCGTCAAATTAGATAAACAAGCAACGACAGTTAATGAGTAGTGTAAGGAAAAAATTTAACAATGACCTAGACTAAACAAATGATTAATGATGAGACTAATTCACAACACAGAATTCTTTGGAAGACATAGTTAATTAATCACTTAGAAGATGTCATAATGGTACACAAGAGAGAGGTTAATATTGACGTATCAAATGGCATCACAGGTATTTATGGGTATATCGACCAAACACTTAACAAAATGAAATCAACAATAACCCTTTAATAACCCAAAACTAATTATCAAGCAACCCACAGACTTAAATTAACATTTCGACTCATCATTAACCATTAAGATAGATAGCAAGAGTAGGAAACCATAACGACAATCACCAAATCATCGATTGAACGCCACGAAACTTGACTCATAATAAATAATGATGTGATAATCAGAAAGTACCCACAACTGAAATCGATCTTAGATTTAGAAATTAGAAATATACAAATAAATCCTAAACAAATGATAAAAACCCTATCCATAAACATAATTTATCATAATAACAAAAATTCATCGATACGCCCCACACAAAAGGTAAAAACAATAATGAAAAATCACATGGGCTTAATCAGAGAAAGCAGTTTGAGCCAATTGAAAGCATTCGCCAATCTCCATCCAGTAATGAGGCATAGTGCAGGATAGCCAGATATCCCTCGCCGAAATTATACCAATATCCAATTTTTCCCGAATATCTGAAAAGTTATTTCAAAATCAAGCCACGCATTTTGAAGTAACTGGACAACCTGGATAGGGTTCTCACTAAGATTATGCGGATAAGGTAGTCCATACAAATGTCACACTAAACTGAGCATATAGAAGGAAACAACACAAGTCGATTGTCTAATTGTTTTGAGCCTGTACTATTTATTTAGTTAAAATGTCTATTTAATATTACTATCACATATCTTCAGGTATGGAAGTTATTAATTCGATCAGTCAAGAATTGCGACGAACCAATGCTGATCTGCACGCCCAACTACTCCAGTTGAGTAGAGAATGCCAAAAAATAAGGTCTACCTGAGTAGAACCGAAGCAGGCCAAGAAGATCTACCAGAGGCTGAACGAGGCACAGCGAAGGTAGCAGGGAGAGAGAAAAATAACACAAGCTCTCACACACTCAAATTCGCGGATTGGAAACGGCACTCGCTGCTAGCCAGGAGGGTAATGCGGTTACTTACCCTCTGGTGTTCGCCCCTGCTTATTTGAGTTACCAAGAGCAAAATGGAATTAAGCTAGCAACAAAAGTAACCCGTCCACACTCGCGCCCCGGAAGGTCTAGGTGCATGAGACGACGCCTGCAGGCAACCGATAGACTGTGGATGATATTAATGAAATCGTAAAGTGTGATGATAATTCATTTGAAGTAATGAAGTTAAATAAATATATGATATTTCCTTTAAGTGTATTCTTAGTTAATTACTCATTTGATATTTATATGCGTAAGAATAGTGAGAAGAGTAAGCAAATAATTTAAGGAATTTAAAGTAAGAAGTCGAGTACAAGCCTTCCAATGGCAGCTCGCTGAACCCAACATGGTGAGGAATAAAGCTCACATTTGGCGGTTTCATAACCATTGGTTACATTACCGACATTGCCTAGCAACGGGTAATCAGTGGAGGGCATGAAGGTTATATGTTTGGGTTCAGGTTCTTATATCACCAACCCACCACATTCAACTGCACGAATGCAGTACCAATCTTTCAAAATACAATTGATAGTCTATTACAGTGCTGTCCAACCTTTTGACACAATGGGCCACTCAAATAATTTTAAAGATGCCAAGTGCCGCATATGGGTGGAGGATTAGCACCGGTCATGTGATGCAAGGAGCAGTGAGGGATCACCATGCAGTTTGGCAACAAATATAAGTCTATTTTTGTTTCCTTTAAATAATATAAAGATCCGGAGTCATTGATCAATGCATTTTATAGATGTTGAAGTATGGTAAAAAAAATCTGCTATGTAGCTTTAATTAATTTTAAATAATAACCAGAATGTGTTTACAACTTTTAAAAAATTATTGTTTTAAATGAGAAATTTGAATTAAATTTGCAATTTTTTTAATTTATAGCTAATATTGAGTAGCAGCTGCTCTCATCAGGTTTTCAAAATATTCTTCAGTCAACGAGTTTCTCTTTTTTGATTTGATGTTGGTCATTGCAGAAAATCTAGCTTCACATACATAGGTGCTTCAATGCGTAGTTAATCCTTTCATACAGCAGTTATGTTTGGAATCTTGTCTGAAGGAACATACATCATCCAAAAACTCAGTTGGGGTCATTTCCTTCAATTCAATAATTTCCAAGTGAACTTCACCTCCTAATAACTGCTTCTTTGTTGATAAAACTGATGTTACATGTGAATGGATTGTCAAGAAACAGATGACATCGAATATGTCAAACCTCAAAAACAACAATGGCCTGAATTTTTCGTTTCAAAACCTAAAGGGTATTATACAAAAATATTTTTTACAAAATACCAGTCATTAAAATAATATTTTGAAAAATAATAAGTCCTGAGAATCGTTTATAGATAACATATTCCGAAACATTGTTTTGATCAATTTTTTATTTAAAATATTTTAACTTCGATGCATATACTCAATTATAGAATACAGATAGCAAAGTAATTGTTTGGCTTATACATAACCAATTTAAAATTTAATTTACTCATTAAAAAATAATTCATCATTGTAGTAGTCAATATTAAATAAAATAAATGCCAAATTTTCAATCTATTTCACCCATCTCATTTACAATTTCCCAACTGGGTAGTATAAGCTCAAAGTGGAACAACTTAATATCAATCATTTCTATTTTTCGAACGCTTTATTGATTGTTCTTCATAAATAACATCAGATTCTTCAATATCATCATCTTCATTGTTTCTGCTTCTTTTACTAGAACTTTTACTAGAAATTGAACGACCATTACTAAGTACTGAAGACGGTTTAGCGGCAATTGCTACAATTTTAACTTTTTCTATACGTTTAGTTTCCTGTGGAAAGTTGTTGGTGAATTCAGCCTTTGTCATTATTAATGTCCATACACTATCACAAAATCTGTATGACAACAATTTCCCAGTTAAAGTTACATTAGTTTTAACTTCTTTTATTCTATTTTCAATAACTCTATCGAATTCTTCTAATGTCTAATAATTTTAAAATTAATTAATTAGTATAATTTTAAAATACTGCTGAAAATAAATCATCTGGCAACTGATAATTATGCTTGATTTCATACAAAGCTTCTTGCAAGCAAATGCCTATTGTAGTATTTCGATAGATTTGAAAAGACATTTTATAATTAATAAGTATTTGAAGCCCAGAAAAATGAAACTTTAAATATATTATTTAAACAATAATATCAAATTTTAAAATAAGAGAAACTAAATAATTTTTCATAGAGATAGCAGTTATTAATATAAAACTATAAAATTCATGAAGTAAATTGCAAATAATTAAAAATGATACACATAATTTAGAAAGTTACAATCTCTTCAAAATTCAGAATATAGTTTTTACTAAATTTTATTAAAATCAAAAACGTATATTTAATTCTGAATATTATGTTGGGCCAACTCACAATTTTGTTTAAATGAATCGGTTACAGCACGCAGATTTAAAATCAGACCCCTAAAACATCAATTAACCATGCTAAAATATGAGTGTTGGGCAAAAACTGATAAAGCCCATTTTTTGTTTAACCAGCACGATAACGCCTGTGTGATTTTGAGCAGAAAATTTAAAATTAGTTAAAAATGGAAATTTAAAGAAAAATAAAATAAATTAAAATTTTGAGATATAAAAATGTAAAAATTTAAATTTAAATCGAAATGAATAAAAACTTTTATAATTTTGGAATATTCTAGAAATTCCTTGTTTTACTGCATCAAAACACACACACAAACAATCATGATATAAAAGGCGGTGCTGGTTGAGCAAAAATTCATTCTTTCATTCATTTTTACCAGACATTTTAAATCTTGTTCATTTTTACTTACCAGTCATTTTATTATTGAAACGAAGTAATTTTCTTTATTATTGTTATTTATGTTATGCTATGCTTAATATGACATAATTTTTGATGAGTTCTTTTATTATTATTTTTAAGCTTTAAAGAAATATTCTTTTTATGATCGAGGAATTCGACTTAACTCCGTTATTGTTGAACCTCCATCACGAAAGGATTTATTCTTAAAGTACATTAATTGAATTATGACAGCACAATAATTGAATTATGACCTATAAATTATAGTACACATGCAGACAAGAAGTAAAATTAATTTTTTTTGTTTTCGATACCCGGGATCGAACCGATCGTTAGTGGGGGAAGCCGCGGCGAAGGCAGTAGCCAGGTCCGTCCAGTATTCTCCCCTTCCTAAATCCTATCGCCCGACCCTCGAAAGAGTAGTGTTGAGGTCCTGGGAAAGGTTAAATATAAAGTTTCATAAAACAATAAAAGAAAAACATATAGACCAACATCTAGAAGGATTAGAAAGATTTTTTTTGGTAATTGGCAAATTATATTCTGTTACAAAAAGTATTATATAACTCACATACACTATGATTCGAGACTAACCACACTAGGAAGTTCATTCGGCTACAGATCAGATTTTCTTTGTGACATCATCGTTCGTATTTAATTTACGTGCTAAACATGGAAGCTAAAGTCGATTTCGAATATCACTCCAAAAGATTTTACGTTCTCTCATTACTTAGATTTCAAATTTTCGTTCAGTTCATAAATTCAAATCCATGACCCTATAACCCATAAACCAACTATTGACGCGACTATTTTGCATTTAAACTTATTATTATTCCGAAAAGTTTTGTTATTTATTTCATTATTATTGTTATTTATTATTATTGTTAACATTATTATTTTTATGATATTGTTGTTGTTACTAATATTAATTTTATTATTATTAATGTTGTAAGTTTCGTAATTTTATTATTTTAGTTATGATTTTCACATCATTATGTCTATTGAACCCATCTACTATTATTATTAATGCTAACAAATAATTATTAATATTACTATTATTATTATTTTATTACTATTTTTATTATTAAAATTATTATTATTTTCATACTAATATTGTTATTATTATTATTATTATTGTTGAAATATCTATACTATCGTTATTATTATTGTTCGGCCAGAACACAAACGGCCTTGTAAATGTTTAAATGAATCGGTAACACACATGCAAACACAACATGCATATTTTAATTCAAACTTATTAAAACACCAATTAACCCCACCAAAATATGAGAAAGAAGGCAGTTACATATAAAATAATAAACATAAAAATAAATTATAATAATAACAAAAAGCAACAAGATCCGCACGATAAAAATATAAACATAACACAAAACCTAACAAATTTGACCGAAATTTGATAATTTAACAAAAATGTGAAATTTCATAAAAATGAAATAAAAATCAAAGAATTTGAATTAGAAATAATTCAAGAAAAATTTCAAAAGAAAAATTATCAAATAAATTGCAAAATAATAAAAATTAAGATTAGAATACTGTTAGATGACGAAGGAAAACCACTAGACACCTTCGTGCTGACAAAGTATTATAGGACCGGGCCCAGCAAATATAGAATCAACATTTAAGCAGAAGAACGATCATAAGCAAATCCCAAATCAGAACGAAGAAAAGCAGACAATCAACATCAGAGACAATAATTCATTCGAGTATCGACAATCATCTATTGTTATCTGTTTAACAATTATTTAAACATTTGTAAATAATGATTTATCTGTGTATTTTATTTTTTTGTAAAGGGTGTAATTCATTTTTAATTGTAGAGGGTGTAATTTATTTCAACTATTAAATTCATTCTTTATTATTCAATTTTTTTGTACAACTCAATAAAATAAAATAAAAGGATAAAATCACTAGTATTATTATTAGTACAGATAATCTTGTTAATTATTATTATTATTATTATTATTATTATTATTATTATTATTATTATTATTATTATTATTATTATTATTATTATTATTATTATTATTATTATTATTATTATTATTATTATTATTATTATTATTATTATTATTATTATTATTATTATTATTATTATTATTATTATTATTATTGTTATTATTATTATTAAAATTTACTAATTAACTGTTTTTAAAACAGCTGAAATAATTTCACTCATTTCTAATGAAGTGCTCGTAAAAAGAAGAAAAAAAAATAAAATAAATAAATTGAATCGATTATTATTGCTCCTATAGCAATTGAAATAATATAAGTATGCTCTTATAGCATTTAAAAAATAAAATAAAAATAATATAAGTATGCTCTTAGAGCATTTGAAAAATAAATTAAAATAATATAAGTAAAAAAAATTTAGTATATATATACTGATGCTAAAGCTCAGTATATTCGCCCTAAAATATTGCGACATATTTCGTTTAGAGTTAATCTCGAAAAAGAACTTAAAATCGGAGCAGAGCTCAACAAATCTTTTTGCATTCATTTACACAACACGCATATATAACATTTAACAAAAACACAGTTTAGCACGCATTTGTTTAGAATTGAATATTTTATCGTGTGGAAATTTGTTCGAAATCAAACATTATATTTGGTAATTTCTATTCAATAAATCTAATATAATAATTTTGTGTTTTGATATATTAAAGTTATATATATACTAATACCAGTGCACGTTGAGATCTTAATCTAAAATAGTGAGACCTCAACAATACACTAGAAAATTCCAAGGTCAAATTTTGTTTTACTAAACCAAAAAGAACACGCAAGGTTAGAGCCAATAAAAATATATACCGATTCATTTTTACACAATTTTAATCGTTAATTCAGATTTCAACTTGAAACTTTAAAAATCTATGCAAGTGAGAGTTTTGTTCGAAAACTCTCTCCACGTCGCATCTTCGCAACCTCGATAGAGCTCTGCTTGGATGTCGGCGTGGGGAGGGCGATATATTTATGAAATTTTTATGTTTGTTGGATTTTATCTAACGGGTAATTTGGATTTGATTTAAATAAATTATTTTATAATGCGTAAAATATATTTTTTTTATTTTTTTTTATTGTCGAAATTTTTCCGGCCCACAGCCAAAGACACATCACAAGTTAGTAAAATTAACTATGTTATCGAATTCGTGTAAGTGCGTGGAATATCGCCAATGATTCGTGCCCGTGAAGGCCCGGCGTGCGGAACGCAGGAGCTGGAACGTCAATATTGTCCCGTATAGTAGAAAGGAGAGATAAGGAGGTGGTCTTTTGGCTACGTCCTCGTCTCTCAGTTTCTTTAAAATCGACCTAAACTATCTTACACACGGCTCAAAATCATCACACGAGTATTCCAGTGGGCACTTATTAACTACAATATGAACACAATGCGCCTAGAGTCAATTAAGGGAAGGTAACGGGGAATTATATAACAAAACCGTTGTTATAAATAAAAATTAAATATAAATCTAAACTGCTACTATATAACCATAAATTTAAGCAGTGAATACGAAGATAGAGTAATCATAAGTACCCAGCAGTTACCATAAATTTAAGTAGGGATTATAAACATGAATCCAAGGCCCAAGTAGTTGTTATACACTCGAATAGGGTAGTAAAGGATTAAAAGAAATGCCAAGAATTGTTTTCGGTAATTGATAGCTTACGCCAAATGTAATAAATTAATCATAAGCCCGATGGGTGTGTTGTGACTAAAATTTGGATAAACCCTAACTATAGAACTCTGACAAATCCCCCCACCCAAAAAATGTAATAATTAATAAATTCGAGGACCAGCGATTAGTATTAAGGTGAAAGGCAACAAAAAATCATAAGTATCAAACAACCTTGCCCCAAAATCAGAGGAACCTTCTTATTTAAGCGCAGGAATTACCGGAATAACCAAATAAGTTCGACAAGGAGGGTAGGTGCAAAATAGACCTTATTTAAATAAAAGGGATACAATCAAATAAAACAAAAAAAGGGCTACACCAGCAAACTAATAAATCAAGTAATATCATTTAATAATATACTGCCAAAATTTCATCAAATTTAATAGATGGCGCCAGTTTCTACTGGAGTCCTCCGAGTTAAAGCTAACTTTTATGCCAAAAAGCCAGAAAAATCCCTGAACAACATTAGAAATGACAAATCAAAAATTACTTCTCGTTAGGATAATCCATTAAAATTCCACGAATAAAAAGATAATGGAGAAAATCTTAGGAGTTAGATTTCCAAAAAATGTTTATCATCCATGCAGAAAATTAAAATCCCTACAAAATAATATAGAATTTAACTCTAATTTCTGAATAATACCTGTCATTAATGCCGTCGACTCTCGTATCCACGAAAAATAAACCAAAAACTTGAGAATCGGTTCCCAGACAAGGCTCATCAGCTATACGACTTAAACGGAAATTTCCCCGAAAACTAAGAACGAAAATTTATTAATCGATTTCTGCATAGTACTCGCTGTCAACACGATTTAAACCGATAAAATCCGTAAGTATACTGGCTAAAACG
Organism: Schmidtea mediterranea; assembly: GCA_022537955.1. Taxonomy (NCBI): domain Eukaryota; kingdom Metazoa; phylum Platyhelminthes; order Tricladida; family Dugesiidae; genus Schmidtea; species Schmidtea mediterranea. The sequence goes on from CM039682.1 coordinate 16,530,930, forward strand.
TCCTCCAGATATGCGACCACTAAAGTAAGAAACATCAAATTGTTGCAATGCCCCCATAGGAAGTAAATCCCTGAAAAGTAAATTTTTAAGAATAAAATTCTAAAACTACAATACCTGTAGCTAACTTAATTTAATTGGCAAGAGTCGCCATTGAACCGCAAGCAAGCCGAATCTACAAGAGAGGGTTGAATAGATAAAATCAGAGACGAAAAGGAAAAGTGAAAATTGATCACATGATAAATCAATAATCCCTACCACGTATGCATAATAACACGCCACCAAGTTCAACAGGCATGCATGAATACCATGCACAGAGAATGCCTCGGACACGGTAATCCCGACCACAGTAGATATAATCGATATGGTACATGCAGGTTATGTTGACATGCCTACAACACACATCTATTACAGCGGTTGATCCGCTCTAGTTTGACCATTAGACACACATGCATTTCTCTCACTCGACGCCTAGTCTACTTAAGGAAACCATCTGGACGGGAACAATGAAATTTTCCCTTTAACAACAGTTCATTAAAAAATGTATCACCGATTGAATCATGTAGATGGAACCCCGTCTACCCGGACACCCGATGAGGACGAGAATCTGAATTCCGGAGTTCGTGGTTCAGGTAAACTTTGCTCCTTATAAATTAATTTAATTTAATCCTTTTAAGATTATTATTATTGCTAGCAATTATTATTATGATTATCATTATAAACCATAGTAATTAACATTTGTTGGAAGAGTCTATTCTCCCTAAAAATGAAAAAATGAATTGTCTCAGAAATCGAATACTTGATATTTTGTCGAGTTTTCCTTTATTTTTTCGTCCACGTAGCTGAAGGTAGGAATATATAGGGATCAACAACTCTAGAAGAATGTTTATACATTAATAAATATTGGTGTTCAAAGTTTATACAATAATGCGAAATTGAGGAACGTAAATGAAGACTGTTTACTTAAAATACCTAATGTATTTATAAATTCATTCACCTTTACTATGCGATGACTAAATTCCAACACTTAAATGCATTATCTTAATTATTGCGTGTTAGGCGAATTTTGATTTACTTTACCCTTAGTAACCAATTGAGAAAATAAATTTTAATGCATACTCCATTTATTCGGTGTTCGTATCAACTATAGTCCGGTAAATCAATTTTTTCTTTAAATAAGCTTATAATTATTAGTTCCAACCTTAAATCTTATAATTCATTAATAATTACTAGGTTCATATCCATAATTCAATTACCAACTTTATTCCCGTGATTGCATTTTCGATGACCCCAAGTATTGACTAAGGATTGCCGCAGCACTAACCCAACACGGTCCCATGAATTAATTCGGCCAGAGGAACTGACGCTGGACAAGGCGACATTTCCCTAATTCGATTTTTACTTAACTAGCTAAGAAATTAGAGATTCTTTAGTATATTGTGTTTATGAGAAAATTCCAGATCTTTACTCACGAATAATACTTAATGTTATCTTAGCTTGAAGCGGGTAAATCAAAACCACAGTATCGCTACACCTTATCAGTTAAGTCGCAAGTAAGAGCACTTGACAGATGAACTACTAATCCATAACTTTAAGCTCAGGCCATAACATACTCGTCGGTATGGTTACCACATAAAGATTTCTGGACCTTTGATAGTCGTTTAACTATTTCAACAAACCTACGGGGAATATACTTATGTACTTATTTGTAGATATGTCAGAACCTTTTGTGTTTGTGTCCCGCACGTGGCCAACCAGTGGAGGCAAGTCTGGCGCCAAATAAGGCGAGCGAGAGGCGACGAGGAGCCCCAACCAAGAGGACCCCGACAGACCATCTGGCAATTATTGGGAATGAACGGGAGAACATGCATACCGAACGAACAGAAGGGCGATCGGAATCCGACCCAAGAAATTCAGGACCACGCCCGCTATCTCCTCACACGCCTCGAGGACCACCAACGGGAAGTCGATTTTCAGGTGGTCAGAGCCAGACAATACCTGGCCAATGTAGAAGATGACATCGCGGCCGGAAGGATCGCGAATTTCTACAATGACATGTCGCCGTCCAACTCCAGACCTATACGTAACACGAAACGGCCCGTTTTCGTGTATCCGGGCTACTCAGCTGAGGAAGGGGTGAAGAAATTTTTCGAAGAGCCCTGATCCCGCTGATCTGGGGGTTATGGACCTTTTAGTTGCATGAATGTTATCACAATAAATAAGTTGTTATCTCAGATTTTCATTTTTACTCGTTTCTTAGTGTAACTTTGCAAATTTATGTTTAAATCAACTTTACGCTTAACAATTTTGGGTTTGAAAAAAAGGGAATTTAATTTTCATTATTACAGAAATGGAACCCATACAAATATTACAGACAGAACTGGCGCACGCGCGAAAAACCAATAAAAACTTTTACGATCAAATTGTCCAGCTGTCTCGTGAGATTCAGCAGACAAAGGCCACTTGGGTGGACCCAAAGAAGGCCAAGTTAATGTACCAAAGACTTACAGCAGCCCAAAAGGGATGGGCGGATGAGAAGCAGCTAAATCAGAGCCTCAGAACACAGATAAAGGGGCTGAAGGTCGCATTATCGGCCTGTCAAGAGGGAGCATCAGTAACGTATCCCTTCGTCTTTGCCCCTGCTCAACTGGCTTACCGAGAGACGGTAGCAAACCACTCCAAAAACCAGCAATTACCGACCCGGACGCAAGGAGAGGGCCAAACGCCGAGCCGCTTGAATGTTAAATAACACTCAGACAATTAACTTATATTGTATTACTTCTTTCATGAAATATGTATTGCTTCTTTCATGAAATATGTATTCACTAGTTTTGTTTTAATATATATTCATTAAAATTTTTTATCGTTGACTAAGGAGTTCAATCTTATAATTTATAAAGGTTAACTGTCTATTAATATTGAATATAATCGATTCATGTTAACTTTAATGTTGAAGTTGTTATGGATGTTTGGATGGGGGTTGAAGTGGTTGAATATGGGGGAACTGAGGGATCAATTGATTAGGTAATTTATGAATTAATAGGTGAGAAAAGGACGATCAAGTAGAGCATGAAGTCTTCTATGACAGCTCATGAACCCGAGGGGGCTAGGGCATTAGCAGTTCTTGAGAAGGAGCTCACCTTTCTAACCTTCCACCCACTAGTTCACAGTACCAACGTCATTTATGACGGGTGACTAGCGATTCAATTCTTGTGCAGGCGCTAGGTGGGGATGGTAACCCTTAGGCAGTTCAAACTATTTTAAGGACCCATCAGTTCCCAGCATGAGAAAGAAATAATTAAAATATAAAATTAAAGACATAAAAATAAATAAAATAATAACAGAACACAACAAGATCCGCACGAAACAAATACAGAAATAACAAGAAAACACTAAAATTTGACCAAAAAGTGACAATTTACTCAAAGAAACAAGAGTTCATGAAAATTAGAACTAAAAGCAAATAATTTAAATTGGAAACAATTAAATTATTTGTTAAAAGAATAAATTGTCAAAGTAAATCAAAAAATAAGAAAATTAAAGTTAGAAAATACAAAGAAATTCCCAAGGTCAAATTTTGTTTTACTACATCAATTTTAACACGCAAGGTTAGGGTCACAAAATAGGTATATATACCGATTCATTTTCACAGAATTTTAAGCAGTTCAACTGACTAACCAGTTTAACCAACTAACCAGTTTTTAACTAGTTTTAACCGGTTGTAAAACGACGACTACTTTACGAACACTCGAATCACTTGTTATTGCCAAATCGAACGTTACTCAAAACTACGAATTAATTTATAGAAAGTAAGCAAGAATGACTTGCTAATTTGTATGAACTGAGTGTCAATGAGGAATGGAAACGAAATTGATATTGGTTAAATATATATATATATATATATATATATATATTAAACGAACTTATTAACTTACTACGTCGAAATTTTTCCGGCCCACAGCCACACACAAACAAGTTAGTAAAATCTTACATAAAGATCGAGCAGTGTAAGTGTGGTGTAAGTCCGCCAATAGATCGAGCCAGTGAGAGATCTCGCCGTGGGTAACGACCGACTCGAACGTCAATTCATTCATTATCATAGGGGCAGAAGGGAGATCGGGAGGCAATCTTTTGGTTGACTACCTTTCTACCTACTCCCGAAAAATCGACCTAAAATATCATTACTCAACGGCACCAGTGGGCACTCTTAAACTCTAACATCAACATAAAAAATCCCTAGGTTCAACTTGAGGTTAACGGGAAAGGGGCTTGCGGAAATCGATGGATCGAGCTTCTAACAACCTTATAAATCATTAATGGTTTAGTAAAATATGACGAAAACTAAACTAAAAAATCTTATAAATCATTAATAGGTTAGTAAAATACGACAAAAAACCAAAATTACGATTAATAATTTGCGACCACTACCCTAAACAAGTTTTAATCATGACCAGCGATAATAAAAAGAATCAAATTGAACTGCTTTAAATTTTTTTTGTGGTAGATTAGTACTTACCAGCCGTTAAAATCACTGTAACGCCCAATTTTCTGCAGCTCTCGTGACATTCTGTGTCCGAGGTCGTATAAGCATACTTTTTTGTGGCATAAAATAACACGAGAAAAAATTGCCTTTGATTTTACGAGACACCGGGAAAATTCCCTATAAACAATTGTCCCACGAGCAAATTTCTCACAGATTAATCAACGAAAGCATAGGCATTTTCGGGAGCAATAATGAATAGGGCGGTAGTTAATGATTGCGATAACAAACAATAGGCCTCCTAGTAATAATCTTACCAAAATAACCCTCGTAAACCTTCCAAATGTAACTACACAGATAATCTTCCTCCTCTTATAAGTTTACTAACAAATTACCCACTGGTTATTTGCCAACTATTTAAACTAAACGAAAAGAAACAAAACCAACGACGACAGACAATCAAATTAATACACTAAAACCCGAGATAATAGCAGGTTGTAAATAAGTTGTTCATGTGGTGGTTCGCAGTGCATCCAGGACGGATCACGACTATAGTTGCTAATAGACCGGTGGAAACCACGAGTATAGGCGATAAGCGGTCATTCGATATCCTAAAAATCTTTAAGGCAGAAAATTATAAATTATATTTACTTCTGAAGAGGCCACGACCAGCATTCCAGCACCAATCATTCATAACGCCCAATCCCTGTTTCCAGATGGTGAATGGCAAATACTCCCCTTGAATCAGTCTAGTTTGAGCAAATGGTGAAAACGGTGCATTAAAGGCTAAAAATTTGAATCAATTATTAATCTAGTTAAAACAGAAATTTTACCGAAAAATATCGACCCAAGAGAAAATATATTGCCAACTCCAAAAATCCGATAAAATAGATCAAGTGGTCGGATAGAAAATCTGAGTAGTAGTCGGTGTGTATACAAAATATACTGGAAAATTTTCTACTCTCCGATCGATAGAAGAAATAAAATGAAAAATCCACCAATCATCAGCTGCCACGGAAATCACTATGTGGCCACGTGGAAACACACATGGCGGCGAGGTATATATTGAAAATCAGATCCATATTGATCCAGTATTACCATGCCTAGTTTTTCAGTGTCAACAACGTCTATGTGTGGAAATGATGCTGAGGAAACTAATGGAATGTCGCCGACTGGAGTTTCTAGCCGAAATATCTCCGAGATACAGAATCACCAAGCCAAGACCAGTTCAATGCGCGAACAAAGAAATGTTCCAACCGAAAACTACTCTACAGGTACGGCTACTCTGGCCATCTTTTGATGTGTAGTAAAGGAATATAAATTTATTATTATGCTCATTCATTTCAATATATTCCCAGCAATGAATTTTGATTTTGTAAACATTAACTACCCTAAATTGGGATCAGACAATTTCCATTTAAATTTATGAACAACCTATTCTACCGGCTCCCGTAGTGAATCCTCCAATTTTAGCCATAATATCCTCATCCAATTGACTTGTCCAATTTTCCGTCAGATCCTACTATTCATTTTCATCTAAACTAGAAACATAAAATATGGAAAGCAAGGATTTAGCAGTACCCGGAGAGTTTTCCGTTATAGTTAAACGCGGTTAGTCAGATCACCATCAATTTCCCCTCGTAGATAATCCGACATTTTTGGCAATTAGTAAATGTTTTGCTTTCATTTTTACTATCTAAATTTATTTGCCGTGATCTTTGGATTTTTTTTAATTAGGATATTTAGATAATTTGAATTATTTATCTTTGCATTTTTTATAACTATGATATTTAAATTATTTGAAGTATTTATCTTTACATTATGATATTTAAATCACTTTAATCAATTTTTTATTGTTACCCTAGAGATGATCGGTTTCAGTTAAACAAACCTCGTAGTTAATTATAATTAATCAGATAATTTTTGTAACTAATTTATATATATATATATATATATATATATATATATTTTCCTATTTGTTTTCAATTATCAATTTGGCTTGAATTCGTTAAAAATTCGTTACCCCTTTTATTTCAGTTTTCTTTTAGAAAAGAAAAATGGTTTATGTCTATCTTATGAAAATTTAGGTTTTAGGTGAATCTATCGGAGAAAGCTAATAAGTACAACTTACATCTACCTTCCCCAGGGTTAGACAAGCCAAGTTAATGAAAACTTGATGAAATAAATAAACTCCAGTAGCTATTACACTCAACTGACCAAATCCACTAAACTAAAATAAGTAAATCCCCTGTCATGGAAACACTCGAAGCCACAAGCAAATGGAATCAGTGTGAGCTGAGGAGTGAAGGCAAATCGACAAGAAAGGGACCAAAATCCACTGGGCACGGTATAAACTTGCTAACAACCTCACTACTAAATTGAAAGCAGGCTGATCCTATTACCAATAATCATGGAACGAATGAAACGATGTTACGATAACCCATTATTTTTACTATTAACAGGTATTCATAGTAGTAGCTGGGAGGACGTGGACCGCACTACTCTAACAGTGCCAACTAGATTTGGACATCACTCTCCTCTTTTTCATTTTCTTTGTACTTCTTCAGCCATTAGATTCTTCTTGATTTGATTGATTGTGGAAATTGTAATTCAACTTGTTTTGGCGATAAGAATTCCCTTATATTGAATTCCCTCTTTCTTTCAATTATGCGGTTCCAAGCGTACTAATACCTTTTCTCCTACCATGAAAACTCGAGTACCCGGTTGTCTAAATCTCTATTTTGCATGGTTGTAGCTGCCTTTTCTAGATTATTTTTCGTTTCATCCTCAATTTCTTCTCTGCATTTTGTGTATGCCCTACTCCCGAATATAAATTAATTTTCCGCCAATATACAATTTCAAAAGGTGAGAATTTTGTAGAATTTTGTATTGTAGTATTCAAACTATATCCAATCTTTGGTAACAACCTACACTAATTATTCTTTGTTTTAATCTCTGTCAATGATGTTGCCAACATGTCCAGAACTGATCTTATGATTTACTTTGCTAAACCATTCGATTGATGTTTGTACGGTGAACTAAATTCTTGTTTTATACCACATTTCTCCATCTAATCACGAAACATTGATCCTTCAAAAATTCTTCCTCTATCTGTAAGAATGCTTTCAGGTCTACCAAAACGATATATATAATTATTCAAAATGACATTCAAATTGTTGCTATTTATGCACCGAGTTCAACATTTCGCCTTTTTGACATCTTTGTTTTCCATCTGACAATAAAAGCAAATGGTATTATTTAAACGAGACATACCATCAGCATTTCCATGTTCTTCTCCAATTCTATATTGTAACACAAAATCATATTCGGATAAATTTGCCATCCAAGTCTGAAATTGTGGGCTTATTTTTTTTGTAGTATTCATAAATCTCAATGCCTTGTGACCCGTTCTGGCTACAAATCCTCTCCCATATAATATGGTCTAAAATGTACAATAAATTCGTGAAGAGCCAACAACTCTTTTCTAGTCACACAATATTCCATTTCAGGCTTTGTCAAATGTCTTGAACTATACGCTATCACTTCTTCGGTGCCGTCTTCCTTAATCTGAGATAAAACTGCAACTATAGCTTCAAAACCTGCATCCATATCAATGATAAATAGTCAATCTGCCCTTGGATGTTCTAATATTGGTGTTTCACATAAGAGTTTCTTTAAATTGATAAAACTTTCCTTACATTCTTCAGTCCAAACAATCATTTTGTCATTACCTGTCGTTGCGGCGTACAAAGGTGCTGCTATCATTGAATAATTCTTGATAAATCGTCGATAATAATTTGTTAAACATAGGAATGATCTCAATTCTGTAGTAATCTTTGGCTCAGTTGCTTTTTCAATTTCTGAAATCTTTCTTTTATTTGTTTGAATTCTCTTTCCACTCACTGTATTACCAATAAAATTTAATACACTTTTATTGAACGCACATTTCTCTGGATTGACTTTCAACCCGGAATCTCTAATGCGTGTGAATACTTCAAATAGGAGTTTATCACGCGTTTCCTGATTTTCAGCATATATTAAAATGTCATCAAGGTACACAACCACTCCTTTAAAAACTAATCCTTCCCATATCTGATGCATCAGTTTCTGAAAAGTGACAGGAGCTGTTGGCAAACCAAATGGTCACTTATTGAAATAGAATTGTCCTTCTTTTGCACTAAATGCCGTCTTGATTTGCGAATTTTCATTCAACTCTATTTGATAATAGGCCTGTCCTAAGTCAATAAAAGAAAATATCTTTGACTTACTTAAGCAATCCAATAATAATTGCATGTCTAGCATAAGGAAATGAAAACTTTTCGTAACCGAATTTAATAACCTTAAATCTAGACACATTCTTATAGAGCCATCTGGTTTTCCAAATATCACTTATGGTGTGTTCCAGGGACTTTGACATATCCTCACAACCCAGCTTCTAATAAATTCTGTACTAACTCTTCAACTTTGCCTTCTAAATACATGGGTTGTCTACTAGGGTTATGTAAAATTGGAGGACCTGAAGTCTTTATTTCTTGTGTTATTACTTTTATATCACCTAAGTCAAATCTGTATGCCATAAAAATGTTGCTAAACCTAGATATTAAAGTTCCCAACTTCGAATTCTTGTCCAACTTGAGTGTCAATAACGTAATCTTTAATCGATTGGAATCTGTAAATCTCTTGTTAACTAACGAGGATTCAATATTATTGAATTCCTTAAGATCCATACCAAATATTTTCATGGTGTCTACTCCTCCTATGAAATCTGGATGAATTTTCCTAACAAAAATAATATTCAATTCTCGAAATTTTTTGTTCCTTTTTGCAACAATTTTAACGCTTTCAAGAGGTTTCTAGTCTTCTTTTGAAAATACTCTACTCAACCATATTTTGCTGTCCATCAGTATTGGACTGCCAATCAATCTCCAACATTTCTCACTCATCACACTAATTGAGGCTCCTGAATCCCATATTATTTCTACATGAAATCCATTTATTTCCACCATACTACGCTTTCTGTCATCCACTTTCTGACAAATTGCAACTTCTAAATGAATGACCTTCCTTACCGAATATTAAGCATTTGCCCTCGATGGGCATTCAAATTGCATATGGTCATTTTGTCCACAACAAAAACATTGACCAGGTTTGAGGTCGGCCTTCGCTCTGTACAGCTGCTCGATGCGTTAGTGAAGCTGCTTTATCTTCTCTGGGGCAAACCAGGTTCTTTTTAGATGCTCTTATTTAACTCATAGAGACTGAAGATCTTCTTTCAGCGTGATATAGTCTGTTGATACGTGAGCTGGAGCCAACTGCGATAGAGGTAATTTTGGAATTCTGTAGGTATTGGGATTCATTTGGAAGATTTGAATTTTTCTTTGTTTCCCGCTAAAAATTTGTGGATGTAATCAGTAGTAATATTTGGCAACAAACATTTCCTTACTTATTAAATAAAATTTATTTTAATTTTTTCAGGTAAAGCAATTTATGGCTGGACTACAAAAAACGGTCAAGACAAATGAAAAGTCAATTATTATATCGAAATTTTTGACCATTCCCAGACACTCACGATTTCAACTGTCGTATGTCCTTATACAAACATTCCTTATCTGAAAATTGAGTTAGTGAGTAATGCCCTTACTGGTGTAGATTGACTAGTGTGTCGTGGGTGATTGCTAAGCTAAGGCATCAGCGTGCATGTACTGGGATAATTCATATGTATTATACACCAACCGAAGTTGAGATAAATCACCTATAATATAAAAAGAAAATCAATAAATTTATAGCATATAAACACACCAACTCACCTTGAGGTTGCTTGTAAAATAGTCAATGAGACAAACCCTAAACTATAGAGACACAAAAAGTGAGAGAGAAATAAAATAATGCACATTAACACAACCCATAATAAAACATGCATGCAAGCTTTTAACATGTAGCCATCCGAAGTTGAAAAAACCCCTATAATAAATAATTTTATAGACATTTTTGAGATAATTTTAGAAAGAAAAATGGCGGAAAAAATTTTTAATTTAAATTTTGAGGTTCTTTCTAAGAAATTTCGAGTAAATGAGGATGTATCTTCATAAGATTTACCAATAAAACTAAAATTAATTTAATATTTCAGATATTTCTGTCGAAAAAAAGCAAAACCTGAAATCCGAAAAAAGCATAAACTTTTAAATTATATTAATAAGTTTTAAAAAATAATCATAAATCAAATTATTTTGTGTACATAATCGATGATTTTTTTCAAAATATGTATAAAAAATATAATTATTTAATTCAAATAATAATTTTTATAACTTCAAAAATAATTTAACTCACATTTTTTGAATAATATCCGAAAAAATACATATTTTTGGAGATTAGTTATTGTTACTAATTTTCCTAAATATTATTTATAATAATATATATGAAATAGTTGATCAAAGTTATATTTAAGAGCTTGAATTATGATCATATTTCCTTATGAAATCATAATTCAACTCTTAAAATTTAACTTTAAGTTATATAACTATATTTTTTCACAAAAAATAAATTTCGCCAAGTTGATTTATGTATCAACTTGAATTATAGCGGAATTTATCTCAATGGGGCTTGGTGTAGTAGGGAATCGCAATACAAAACTTTTTCACTGAGTCACGGAAATACAAAAAATCCTAATGTAGCTCGCGATGACTAACTGGCAATCAGATTTCCTCTGTAGATCAAGTGAATTAATGGTCCTCAACTGAACTGGATTGCAATCTTATTGAGTCTGTGGTTATAGGGTCTTCTTTCATTGTGGCATGAAATTACTTGTAACGGAAATAAATCGTCATCTTTCAAATTATAATTCTAGAATTCTTATTTAGTCCAACAATTAGATCATTCATTATAGGGAAAAATTGTCATTTTCCTTATTTTGATTCGAGTTTCTTTTCTAACAGTATGACCGTGTCACTAGTTATCTGTGTCATAAAAGATGCCTTAATCATGAGTTGTCGCATATTTTGCCTTATCAACTCTGGTGTGTTGACGTCTCTGCGGTCACTTGGGCCACTGATCTATTTTCAATTTTCGAATTAATTAACTCCAACATCAACTGTCTTTAAGTTCGTTCGGAATTTTTAAATTTACATTAATATTTACATTCAATATCTACTTCTTATCCCTAGTCGTGCCCTGGAAAAATAATCGGCAGAATTTATAAAAACTTTCCTACTTAAACACAAAATAGTGTTACCCCTACCTGTTGCGCTATTCCCGTATGTTTCCTTCAAACTGTTCCAGCTGTGTTGCCATCTGGCATCCAGTTTGTACGACAGCGTCCTGCCTTCTCGATCAATGGGCTGGGCTTGACCGTCCAACAGACAACTGATGGGTGCAAGTCTCGTCCATCCACATGTACCAGCCTCAAAATCAACTGAGTGGCTGAGTATAGGTCAACCGCTTGCACATATTAACATGTTAAAATATATAATAGAATTAAAGGGGACTTGCCAGTAGAAATAAAAATATCCATGGTCATCCAAAATATAGTTGAGAAAAAATCAAAGATATTAAACAAAAATTAACATATAAAATATTATATTCGAATACAACAGTACTTTCAAAAAAAATTCCCTACAGGTGATTAAAATTTAAATTGGCATAAATTCTGAATTCTTCTATATGGTTGCCACTTATACAGTGATTGCATGTACGTGTGCGACCAATCAAGGAATTTTAGAGCTTTTCGGCCATTTTTTAGGGTTTTTAATTATTTTTAATTCCTTTTTAATTATTTTTAATTATTTTGATATTTTTATAATTTTACCCTTATTTCCTCCATTTTTTGATATTATTTTCGTAATTTTTGTAATATTTTAATTTTTATTATTTTACTAATTTCTTCTCGCTTTTCTCGAAGATTTAATTTTGCTTGTAATTCCCTGATCGTTTCCTTCTGTTCCTCAACCTGTTACCACATCTTTCAGTTATTGAGCTGCGTCCATTTTTGTTTGAATTCTTTCAGTTCTTGTGCTGCTGCTCGATATAGTTTTTTCCCATGGTTTTGCCTGGTCTTTCAATCCGTTTATCATCCTTTCGCATTTTTCCATTATTCTTGATCATTCGGTTTTTTGTGATATCCGTTCCCTTTTTTATGTGATCTAACTCCTCTCGCTTTATCATTTGAACGTTTCAAATTTGCTCCGCTTGAGTTTCAAGTTCTTCTTTCTGTTGACTTGATCTTTTGACTTGGCATTGGTAGTATGTGGTAGTATTTTTTAGTTCGTCCAGTTTCTTGATTAGTCTTTGACTCAGCTCGTCTACCTCTCTCTCTAACTGAAATTTTTTGTTTGTTTAAATGAACAAAAAAAATTATAAAATGTTCTGTTGTTTAAACTGTGGCTCATAGTCCAACAAAACAAAGAAAAATAATTATAGGTAAGAAACATAATAATTAATATTATTAGAGTAAATTTAAAATAAACAAATAAAATTGATAATAAATAAAAGTGATGATTTATAAAAAAGAAATAAAATTGTTTAAAAAAAATTGTTTCAACCTGACATAGATTTTAATGAACAGGGAAAGGAAATGAGTCTAAATTTTAGACAAAAAAGAATAAACAATTTTTCAAAAAATGTGCTGCTTCTGGTGTTGAATAAAAAACAAGAAATTTTTAGGATGTATAGTTAAAAAAATAAAAGTTAATTAATTAGAAATTATTAACGCCTTTAATCGTCATCAATGGAAAAACAGAAGAGAGATTATTTAAAATGACAAAGTTGAAATAATTTTTCTACATAAAATGACTTGAGAAGCCATTATTAATAAGATAAATCATAATGTTTAATGGAAATCAAAGGTTTATAAGGATATAAATTATAAGAAATTACGCGATTTTATTTCAAAAAATGGTGTTAAAGTCAATTTTAGCTACCAATCCGGTTCCAGAAATATAAAATTTTCCGTCGGAAAATCACTTCTCAGTGTAATTAAAAATTATTGTCACAAAAAACGGTATCTCAGTTAGATTTTGAATCAGAATTGAGAAAATTGTGCTATAAAATTAATAGTTTCAATATTTTTTGGTCTTGGTTATTTGAAATTGGGCATTTGATGTCAATTTTGTTAATATTTATGATTTTTGTTTATTGTTTACATAAAAGATTGTGCTGAAAATATTTGTTTACTTTTTTAATTTATTTATCGAATTTATGACAAAGGAAAATAAATTTTTTTTAAATAAACATAATTTATTTAGATTTACAAAGTAAGATAATTATCGCATTTCAAATACAACATCTGAATTCAAAGGACTGCGAATCATTCCATTCGTTTCATGGAGGATTGAATTGGAATTTTCTTCGGTTATTTCTCTCCTAAATTTGATTTTAAAATTTTGTACAATCGACGTCAAAATAACAAATAATTGAAATTTTGTAAACTTTTCTCCTAGACATTGCATTGAACCGATACCAAAAGGCATCAATTCATCACGCGGAGTATATTTTATATCTCCATTAGTCAAGAGTTTTAGGAAATGTTCTGGATAAAAATCGTCTGGTTTCTCCCAAACGTCACCATCCCGATGAACAGCGTAAAAGTTCACAAACACAAGTGAATTCTTTTGAATTAAATATTCATGAAGCTCGATGTCTTCAGTAATTTTGTGAGGTAAAGTGATTGGCACTAGTGAACTGTATCGAAATATTTCATCTATCACAGCCTGAGTGTATGGTAAGGATCGTTTATTTACCAGATTTGGGATTTTATCCCTGCCTATTAGTTGAATTATTTCCTCATGAATTCTTTCTTGAATTTCAGAATGCCGAGCCATTAATACCATGCTCCATGACAATAGAGTTCTAATCTTTTCAAAGGCTACAATAAATAATTCAATTCCATTTCGTATCAACTGCCAGTCAGTTATTCCATCAATGATTCTGTTATTTTCTCCAAGGTTGTTTTGTTCTTTGAGAAATGCATCAATTAAATTTTCAACTTTATTCATACTATCGAATTTTCTTTTGTGCTCTTCGATTATTTCTTTAAAAAACGAATTTTGAATTTTATAATTTCTTTTATATTCCGAACACCAAAACAAAAATCTAACGAATTTCGGTAATTTTTCCAGCCAAGGAAATAATAACATTGTTTTAATTAACATATTTTTTATTTGTGAATTTTCCTCAATTATTTCATTTAAAATTTTATAATTTTTGGATTCGCGCTCGAATCTCAAGTTTATTATTATTTTTGATAGAATATTCACCATTGATTTCCGAAACAATTCTTTGGTATTTATTTCTTTTCCACATACATCCTTTATATCCTTCAACAAAATCAAACATTCTTCATTAACGATTTCTATTAATTTTTGTTCTTTAGATATGAAATTCTTTAAAACTTTAAGTATTAAACTTCTTCGAATCGTCCACCAGGCCTTATCTTTAAAAAGGATATTCATTTCACAATTGTAAGTTTCAAACAAAATATCTGGCCAGCGTTCAGACAAATTGACGCCTTTATTTTTGAAAACTTTACATATTGTGTTATTTGAACTTAGGACAATAACTTCTCGACATCCCATTATAAGTTTAAATATTGGACCATGGATTTTACTTTTGTTATATAAATGGCTCCACAATGGCTCTCGAAATAATCGTATTAAATTTCCAATAAACGACCATTCTTTTCCCTCTGGTAATTTTCTGTATCCAATTGGTGGTGTTTGGTCCAAATAAAATCTACGAATATTTGATAGTAGTAGTATAAAGAAAATTAACAAAAGTATGTATATAAATATTACCATAATAAATAACTGAAAATCTAAATAAATTGTCCATAGTTTAGAAATTTATAGTGTTCAGTAGGTTAAGAGGTTGAAGTGCTACATTTAAAATTACACACAAAAAGTCAATGAAATTAATAATATATTTGTTTATATCATTTATCTTTTCTATTATTAAAATTTTAATAGATTTATTAGCTTTTAACTCAGGGGTTCTTAACCTTTTTTACTTCATACCTCACCTAATATTTAATTTTATGTTCTCACCTCCAGCATAATTAATTTATTTTAAGAAAAGATAAGAAACATAATTAGTGGTATACCAACATTACATATATTATTTTATTTTTACCATTTTAATATATATTTATAAAAAAAATCATATTTAATTCATACTGATATAAAAAATTATGTTTTATATTAAATTTCATGTTGACAAAATTTATTTATGTGAAAAATTTAAAGAATAATTTCCAAATCTAAAGAATACTATAATATAAATATGTACATAATAAATAAAATAAGTTTAAATTTTGAAGATTTTTTTTTAAATATATTTTTTTTTGTAAATAATTTTAATTTTTAATTTAAAAAAAAACATAACAAAAATAAACAAAATCTCATACCTCCCCCAACACATTAGTATACCTCCCCAAGGGAGGTATACCTCACCGGTTAAGAAACCCTGTTTTAACTAATAAATAAGTAAATAGTCGACTTTTGACTCCTGGAAAATTTCAGTCCGTTTAAATACAGGTCTATTTTAAATTTAAAAATTTTATCCCACGCAAATACTAATAAGTCATAGAGAATACTGATTCGTTTTCTTGTCGAGATACCAAGTAAAAGTCGTCAATCCTCCCAAAATCTCTAATAATTTTATTTTATCCTCCATATTGCCCGAGACGGTAATTAAATTATTTTTATTTTAGCTTGACAGGATGCTTTCCTTCTTGAAATTTTTTGAAATTTTGTTTTCTAACTGACAAATTTTGTTCTAAATAAAATTTCAATTAGATGACACCGACTAGGAAAATCCGTCGATTTGCTCATATCTTTCATTTCGATTTTTCGATTTTTCACTTATCTAATTAAATTTTAGTTTTTGATTCCTTTGCACACTTGTAAATGCGAATTTAATGAAGTTAAGCAATGAAAGAAATATATGTCGAATTTCTATTCTGGTTCTCTATTTTATATTTTCTAAATAGTTAATTACAGGATTCATTGAGATTCTCGAAATGTGAAAATAAAAGTTAAATCTCGATTTGAAGAATTATAAATAATCTAAATGAGTCCAAGGAATTTATGTTTTCAAGGTATGTTATAAAATATTTCAGTTTTTCACCTTTTCAACTTTGGCTCTTCGCAAATAACCGATTTTTAAAGTTTTTGTGTGATTATTCATTGTTAAGTACTTCAAATTATTTATTAAATATTTTTTTAAATTCAATAAAAATTAATATAATTTTTTTCAGTGAAATGTGCATTGAAGTGACAATTTGACAACCCCCCAAATGTCGGTTTCTGGGTGTTCAGTAAAAATTATTTTGCAATTTGGAATTTTAAAATTTACAATTTTATGGTGCTTAGGTAGTCGCACTAAAATGAAACTATTTTTAATAATTACAGAAATTTTCAATGAATATAATAAAATTGTGAATGTGAATAATTTGTCATTTATTTTTATTTTGTTTACTAGATTTGTTATCATTTTTAAAAGTTTTATATTGAGTTGTAAATTTTTCAGCACAGGTTCAACGGATCAGCTTATCTGACTCTGTGATTTACTGAAACTTTTCAATATTTCACTAGTCCATGTTAACTTTAAAACATTTTTCACAAATATTTGTAAGAATGAAGCTTTTTAATGCCGGACGGCATTTTATTCAATTCATCCAATATTTCAATTAATATTTGGATTTTGATTTCAGGTTTTTCTATCAAATACATCTCTTTTAAAGTAATCACTGTACTTTTCTTACTCTGTAAATTATTCTTAAATTAATTAATCATTTATGTGGTACTCTTTCAAAATGAAAGCCTCGCCTCAAAAGTAATATTACGAATAGACAGCAACAATATATTCATTAGAAATTAAGGTATTGCTTAGTATCTGCATATAAATTTATTTTTCAGATTTTTTTTTAAATAAATATAAACAAATTTTTCATTAACTTATTTTTAGGCTTGTTATGATATTCACAATTTTTCGATAGGAATTAGCTCTCGATCTGGCTCGTGTTCTGTGCAATTGAAGTCATTATAGAAGACATTATAAGGAAATAAAAATTTAAATTTGAATTTAGGTAACTGAAATTTTAATTTTAAACAAAAAATAAATTTAATGTAAGGTAATAATTATACATGCATCTTATATTTGGGTTACTTATATTTTCTTGAATTCAGTCAATTTTTAATGATGCGTCTTATATTCGGACAATTACGGTAATTAACTTTTATTTTTAATCCAATTGAATATAAAAAAAATTATTTATTAATAAATACAAACTAAAATAGCATAACTTCTGTAACAATAAAATTTTAAACAAAATTAGTAACTCAAAAATTTTTCAAACAAACTGACTGAGTGAAAAAAATTGTCATGTTTTTTGAGTAAAAAAAATTTAAAATTTTAATTTCCCAAGAGTCTGAATTGTAATAATTTGTTAATTTCTCGAGGAAATCGTCACGGGAATTCCCGGAAAAAATTCCCTAGTTGTGAATAAATTATTAATTCGCTACAAAATAAATATATTCGTATGAATATCAAATAGAAAATAATTCGTTAATCAATTTGAATTAATAATTAAAATAAAATGGATGAAACACATTCAGAACTTACGAGGATTTCAATACTGCCCAAGAGAGTTCTCGTGAAAGTTGATAAAACTAATGAAATCAGTTCCAGATCTGATAAAAGTATTACAGAAATCACAGATCTAACGGACTTGTCGATGTCAAAAATAATGAGAAGTAATATGAATAATGAAAACGTTCTAAACACATTCGTTGACGTGGACGAGGTTACTCAATATTCTTTCATGTTTATAAAAACTCCCAGATCTTTCGGAATTTATTTTTTGATTCTCAAATCCTTAAAATCTTAGATAAATGCAAATAGTAAATCTCTAATAGTGTGATTAATAGGTTCAGTGTTATTCGGTACTTTAGATACATTAATTCATAAATGAATATTCGGGCTCAAATTTTTAGTTTTAAGGAAAAATTGTATTTTAAAAATAAACACCCTTTTTATTGCTTAGAGATCTACAAACCAATTCTTCCAAGTTTCATCTTATTCGAGTGTTCTGTTTGTAAATTTCCTAAAGTTTAAACTTTTATTGTAACAAACCTTCGATTTCAGAGTCGATTTCTGGTGAATATTTTTAACTTTAACATGGAGCTCGTTGCTTTAATATCTAATAATATAATTCACATTGTATGAACGTATGACCCTATGAGAAGCTTTTGTAGTTTTATACGGACCTACCCTAATTTTATTTCTATTATTGAATATCTTTGCAATTTTTTTAAAACACCCCACTTGTGTCCACTAAAAAAGTTTACGTAAACCACTTTAATAAAAAATTTGCCAGTTTTTATTAGTTTCATTATATTTTATTATTTGGCAAATTTTCGTTGAATAACTATATTTCCTTTAACGTCGATTATCGTAAATCCTTTGCAAATTAATTTTGTTTTTTGTTTACTTCTGATTGGTTTTTCTTTTCTTTAAACATTTAATTTATTTTTCTTTCGATTAAAGATCAAAAGTATTTTTCTTTATGTAACACAAATTTTTGGCACTGTTTTTATTTTAAAAAATAGAAAACTTAAAGAAGGTAAGGACAAAAATTTGAGTTAAATAAGGAAAAAAAATGATCAATAGTTGCAATGAAAATAAATGAAATGTTAGAACAAATTTTAAATCTTATTATTTTTTGTCTTTTTGGTTGAAAAGGTTTTCATTTACTTTATAATATTGAAAATCAAATTTAATAAAATTTCATATTTCCAGACAGATGTTCAGAAACAAGATCCAGAGAAATCAGGCATTACAGTTATAGTAACGTATGATAAAGAAGGAACAAATTTATCCTCAGTTAAAGAATACAATATACCTGATGAAGATGAATCTCGTGTGGAACCTTATTCCGGGGAAGAAATAACTTTCAAATCCGAAGATAAGGGTTCTGGAGAAAATGAAAACCTTCAGATTTCAACTGGCGAAGTTAAACCAACTGAAAGCAATGAAAAATTGAAGGAGTATGTTCATGCTATTTCTACAATTGATAATACAAATTTAAAAGTTGAAGAAAAGTATGAAGAGAGTAAAATTCTTCCACTCTACCGCAATTTATCAGACAATGCAACCAATTTAATATCAGATGATATTCCAGAGATTACAGATGAGCTAATGACTGAGCGAATAGATTTATTAAATAATATTAATAATGCTATTACCATCCGGAAAAAGTTGACAAAACACAACGATCATTTGCAAGGAAAATTATATGAACATTTTCGTCGAAAACGAGCGGATGCAGTGACAAAAATGCAAAAGATTTTACAACAACAAGAATCAGCAATTGTTGACATTGACCAAAGATACTATAAATATTTAAATACAGTATGCTTTTTACAAGGAGAACAGATTAATTCTGAAAACAAAAAAATTAAAAATGAAGAAATGAAAAATAATGATTCGATAGAGCGAGAAATCAGAATAAAGATAAAAGATGACGAGCTAACGGCATATCGGCATGAAATAGCAATGAACGCAGCCCATAGTCATACTGGTAAAAAAATATCTCCCAATGAATGGGATATAATGATAAGTTCTGAGCGAAAGAAAACAGAAGTTATCCAATGTTCGAGATTAGAAAACATCAAAATGCAATACAGAGTCAGCAAACTTAGAGCTGTTATCCATTCCAAAGAATGCGTTGGAAACAAGCTGAGTTTGATGGATTTCGAGCAAATTAAAATCGAAAATCAAGCATATTATGAGAAGCTTGAGGAAGGTAAAGAGTTTATCAGACGCTTAAAGTTAAAAATCCACAACAACATCCATATCATTACGCACATGAAAGAAAAACTTTGTTTCACCGTCAAAGAATTGCACAAAGAAACCGAAAATGAGAAAAACAAAACTATCATCCTTAATATTTCAAGAAAAGCCTTAACAAAACTGAAAAAAAGTCGAGATGAAATAATTTCAAATAACAGAAATATGATTAAAAGCGGAGGCTTGATGAATCACGATACTTTGTTGAAACATTTTGAGAAAACAGTTGATGAGTCTGTGGAACAAAAAATTCGACTGGAAAAATTAGACGAAATCATCTTCAAAAGCAAAAAGTTAATAAATAAAAACAGAAAATATAACAATAACAATGCTAGCAATAAAATTCCTGTTCAATCCTAATGAATAAAAAATTTGATTTTCAAAACACAATTATAGATTTTTATTTTTCTATAATCAATGAAGATCTGAATGTAAATTGATAATTTATTTCTACTTGTTATTTATCAGCAATAAATCAATTTTAAACATTTTTTAATATTGGATAAAAAATTATGAGAGGAATTTAACAACAAATATGAAATAGTGTGTGTATGATTGCAGTATGTTGATAATGATCAGAATTCGAAAATACATAAATAAATGCTCTGTTTTTTTGAATGTTTTGGAAAAACGTTTTGAATTATAAAAATGAATAAAATATAAATTTAATAAATCATAGGAATAATTATAAAATCAATTAAAAAACCAATACGAAGCAGCGATACTTAACAGCTAGATCTATAGTTTCGGGAAACCAAAGACCATTTCGACATATATAGGCTGTGGAAAATTTTTAAGAGATACTACAGAAACTTGGTATCAAACTGGAATTCAGTTCATCATCGTAATAACTAGCCATAATAACTGTAAGAGGTCTTATTACAGCTACATTGATAGGTGGTTGTGAAGAGTAGAACTGACATGGAATTTTACCTAGAATAGAGTTGAACATAAATAGCACTCAGCAAAGGTAACTGGTTTATCATTGTTGAAAATCAGTTCAATATCTCTAGTTCTCTTAAACCAATCATTCTAATCATTTCTCTCAATGACAAAAATCGATGATATTTATTTGATTTTTTTACTTAATAAATGATTATACATATCATTACTAATGTCTTATTGATTCAATTATTGTAATTAACGATTTGAATTTATGTTATAATTAATTTTGATTCCATGAAATTCTAATTGTAAGTGAACTTTATAAATCAATATAGTAATAATAATGAAATTTTCAAATATAATAAACTAATTAACACGAAAACAAAATATATAAATAATAAAAATTTTAAAAGTTTTTGAAAAACCAAAATCGGTTAAATCTGATTGGTCCACCAAATATACATACAACGTACAAAACACATAATTTTGCCCTTCAAAAAATAAGCGAAAACACTTATTCCTGGTCTGATAGACCAGACCGGTTAAAAGCTGAAATAGATCCGACAGACAATAGATGTTAGGTGTTCCACTGGAACGGTTCAAAAATATTCTTCACACTGAGCTTAAAATTAAAAACGGAAGTGACGAGTAAAAAATGATATATAAAAGCCATTGCTAGTTCTGATAAAGTTGGTGATAAAAACTGTTGTTATTTTTAAAGTTCTTTATTTTTTATGCTAAACAGTGGTAAATTAATTTTAATTTTATTTAAATATATTGATATTGCGAACTTTTATTATTTTTTTAAAAATTAATTTTGTTCTTCCACTAAGATAAATTATTTTTTTAATGTGTGGCATGTATGCAAGTAATAAAAATTATGGTAACCATCTGGATTCAATCTAAGACTCGGCGTAATTTTACAAGTGTAATTTCACCAAGATTATTCCAAAATTCACAAAAAATAATTGATATTTTACAAACATCAACTTCTAATAATTTTACTACCGGCATATGAATTTCTATTTCAAATGAATCATATATGACTATTACTTGTCATTTTATTGACGAACATGTTATTACAAGTTTTGGGACAGAACACAAACAGCCTTAAAAACTGTTTAAATGTATCAGTAATATAGCACGAAAACCCAGCACCAAGATAACTTAAAATACAACATACAACATCAACTAAACACTCTAAAATTTGAGAGAATATAAATAAATATAAAATCAAAAAATACAAAAGCAAAATAAAATAAATACAAAATGCAACAAGAACCGCACGAAATTTACAAAAAAATAACAATAACAAGAAAATTTGACCTAAAACGACCATTTATATAAAAGTAGATAATTAATAAAACTGAATTAAAATAAAATATTTTTGGTTGGAAAAATTCAATTAAATATTTAAGAAATAAATTGTCAATTAAATTAAGAAAATAATAAAAATTAAATTTAGATAAAAAAAATAATTTGTTTTATTGCAATAAAAATAGCACACAAGGTTAAGGTCAAATTATAGGATATATACACTGATATGTTTTCACAAATTTTAAGACATACTTGGTGCAGATAGAGAGACAGCCAAAGGGGCAGACTGTGTGTGTAGAGAGACAAGACAGGCAGACTGTGTGCAGAGAGACAGATTGAATTTTAGTGTAAGTATGCAGGTGTCAATTTGTAATTTTGCTTTTCAGTAATATTTTCTATTAGAATCGCTTTTCTTTATGAAACCTTGTGATAAAAAGATGAAATGAAGAATTTTAATGAAGAATATAGGTTTATGTATCGAAGCTTTTATCCAATTTAGATGGTAATATTTATTTATTTTCCGGCCCACAGCCATAACATATTGCGAGTAATTAAACTCAACACTAATCGAACTGTGTAAGTGCGGTTTCTCCGCCTACAGTCGTTCCCGTGAGGGTCTAGTCGTGCCTAACGAAGGGCTCGAACGTCAAATCATAAGATTAAATAGTGGTGGGTTAATGGGGTTCGCTATTTGTTTAAACCATCCTATTGTTACCCCGGTAACGCCATATAAATATTACTTTGACTACCACTCGGCACCCGTTGCTAGGCAACGTTGGAAATGTGTTCGAGTGGGTGGATTGTCCGCAAAAAGTGAGCTCTATTACTAATACTGTAATTGCTCGGACAACCCTCGGGTTCAACGAGCTGTCGATGGAAGACCTATGCTCGCTTTACAATGTCCCCTGTGTAAGAAAGTTCAAGATCCGACTCATGTCGACCGGTAGAGATAAAACGATGTTCAGGTGACGCGGTGCGAATACTCCCGACTCTTCGGTGACAATTCCATATTATTTACATCTCACAACCTATTACTTTGATTTTAGTTTACCAACCGTTACAATTTTATTCAATAAAACATGAAAAACTAAATACAATGGACAATATCTGCAATTTAGTTCAGGGCTAAAACGGTATTGGACCATTTAGTTCAATTGGCTTGTTAGGCGTGCAGCTCGGCGTCGGGCACGTTCTTTGCGTCCCGGTCGGTGATTACTTGACGGTACTGTTGATGGAGTCGCTGCTACTGTGGAATTGTTGATTGAATCCCGGTACGCCAACTGAGATGGGGCGAAGATGAGCGGGTAAGTTACCGCCTCCCCTTCACGACTGGCTGCCAGGGCGACTTCCAATCCCCTGATTTGCGTCCGGAGATTCTGATTGAGTTGGCGTTCCTCAGCCCAACCCGTTTGAGCGGCTGTGAGGCGTTGGTGGATGGATTTGAGCTTTGCCGGATCCACCCAGATAGATTTCACCTGCTGGACTTCCTTGGTGAGCTGGATTATTTGCTCATATAACGATTTATTGGCTTGCTGGGCTCGGGATAATTCCGTTTGTAATAGTTGGGCGGGTTCCATGACTAATAAAAATAAAATTTAATAAAAAAAGGGTGATTTACAATTAGGGCGGAATCGCGCTATGTTAGATTTGTTTCAAACAAATTAATAAGATTATTTAATGATAACAAAAATTCTAGTCAAACAAAACAAAGAAAATTCACAAATTTAGTTTTAATTATCAACAATCAAATCAAAACTAAAAGAACACAATTGTTTTGAATCGTCACTAATCGAGATTAGGTTTATGTCCCTTCATGGAAATCTGTTCGCTACCCACTCCTCGGGTGTATAGCCTGAGATCAACATAGTCGGTCTCTTTGTGTTGCGGGCTCGGGCCGCAGTGGTTTGCGGGGTCTGGACCGGGAGGGTTTGTTGCGGATGCCAACAGATGTCGGCGATCCGACCCGCCAGCAAATCCTCTTCTACATTCGCCAGGTGCCGGCGAGCTCGGACCACCTGTAGATCCACGTCGCGCTGGTGTGCTTCCAGATTTTCTAATCGCTGCCGGGCCTGCCGATAGATCTCTTCGGTCGGGTTCCATTGGGTGGACGTTCCCAGCCCCAGATTGTTCCTGTCGAGGAACTTCGACGGGGGAAACTCAGGGCATTTCTCCTGTCTGTATTGAGCCCAGGCCCATCTCCATCGATCTGCGAGGGAAATTGGTAGGCGATTCATTGGACTAACTGCAAAAAAAAAATTAAAAAAATCATTAGTGGTAGATACTAAACCTCAAGTAGATGGTCGGCATTTCAACAATCACTACCATTTTAGTAACGATTAATACAAGGGAATCAAATGAGGGTCGTTGGGATATTAGAATAATTTTTGCATTTAGGGAACGGTTAGTCGGGGATGTTAGCGTAAGAGTTGACTTGCTTTACAAGAAAAAATAAATAAAGGGGTTCAACTATGAGTTTACTAGATTATTACATTTAGTGTTATATGATGATTTTAATTATACTATCCTTATAAATTTCTCTATTATTTCGTTTATTAATACGCTCATAATTCTACTGTATCATTACATTTATAAAGATGATTATAATCCTTACATTTATAGGATAGTTATAATTTCTACTGTGTTATTCCATGTGATTATCATTAGGATTTGTACCATATTATTACTATCTCATTTTATCTAAAAATTAATTCCTACATTTACGAGATGACTCCATTCCATTTATTAAAGAGATTATTCACTTTCTACATTATTTTATCACTAAAATGATTATGGTTTTTGCTATGTTATTACGTTTATGATTATCAAAAATGATTTTTATTTTTTTTTTCTAATATATTTATTAATATGATTATCAAAATGATTATGATTTTTATTATTATATTTATTATGACTATCAACATTGATTATGATTTTTACTATTATATTTATTAATTTTGTAAATCTAATCGCATAATCTTACTTTCAGTGGTCATCCCTGATGCTGCGGCTGCCTCCTCGTCGGGCGTTTTGGTTGGAAATTCCAAATTGTCGGTCATGATCGGCATAAAATAAATTTTTATTTCTGAATGGATTAACTGGTTTGTGGTTAATATTGATTGAAATTTTTTGCGTGGGCGTCGACATCCGGTTTGTTGAATCCATTGGACGGAATTCGGACGATGGATAAACAATTAAATTTTCGATATCCATTCGATTTTATTCAATTAGATCTATTACCTATTCAGATGTTTGGACATTCGACGTTGGTAATTTTGTAAGTTTTTATTTTATTTCTTTGGACAACAACGGCGGAAAACTCACACGTCCCATCGTCAACTTCACGATGTCACGGTGGGTGTTCCCACGTTAACTCCAATCTACTTCTAATTTATTGAACTCTAATTTTTTTAATATATTTATATTTTTATTAACACCTTTACATTTTCAGGAATATTCCAACTCCTTCGTTTTACTATTTAATATATGAAATCATCGCGTTAGAAAAGTCGTGAGATTATTCTCGTCCCTCAATCTTGGAGTCTCAAATTTGATAATCAATAGAATAATGGATTCATTAATTTATGGAATATCGTACATGGGTCCGAGTTGGTGATCACAAATCAGGAACTTGTTGGGTATTCAAATCAAAATTAACTGCCTTATTTTTCAGGGAAGGAATATCAATAAACGGGTTTCGTAACTTTATTCGGTAACGCTACAAAGAAATAACGGTGGACGAAACAGATGGGTCAGTTAATTGAATTATTCAAGTAGGTTGGGAATCTGCATTATAATGCAGTTTATTCTATACTTTCAATTTAGTTATTAATTTAGGCTGATTTGGTTTAAACGGGATCCACATTAATTTATGGCCGACATTTTTTAATCAAAGAAAAATATAAAAGGAGATGTCTCTGATAGTCGTATGGATTTATGTCGGAATAATTTATCTATTTTGTTAGGGTATGTGAGTTAATAAATAATACTTTGGAAATTCTCATTTTAGTGTAATTTGATTTTATTAAGTTAATTCATAGCAATAATTTCATATTAATTTTTTCCCGTGCCTTTTCCCTTTAATAAGCCTTAAACGCATATTGTGTTCATATTGTATTTAATGAGTGCCCACTGGACTACTCGATGTGATGATCTTGAGCCGTGTGTAATATAATTTAGGTCGAATTTAAAGAAAACGAGAAACGAGGAAGCAGCCAAAAGACCCCTTCCTTATTTCTCCTTTCTTCTATACGGGATAATATTGACGTTCCAATCCCTGCGTTCCGCACGCGGGGTCTTCACGGGCACAGATCATTGGCGATATTCCTCGCACTTACACGAATCTGAATTGGATGTTGATTTTACTGACTTGTGATGTGTCTTGGCTGTGGGCCGGAAAAATTTCGACAAATAAATTAATTAATTTTATGAAAAATAAGTTCGATTTTAACATTATAAATATTTATTAATATATTAAAAACAAGATACAAATTACTTGACCAAATCATTCGATAAAAACATAAAAATACATCTCCCCCCACGCCGACATCCAAGCAGAGCTCTATCGAGGTTGCGAGGAGGTGACGTGGAGAGAGTGTTTCCAAATAAACTACTGCTCACCTAAAAAAAATAATTCAAAGTAGATTTTTAAAATTAGCTAAAATTTTGTTTCAAAACTGGTTAAATTTTATGTGAAAATGTATCGGTATTTATACCTATTTTCTGTCCCTAACCTCGCGTGTTAATTTTGATTTAGTAAAACAAAATTCGACCTTGTTATTTTCTAGTGTATTCTAATCTTTATTTTTATTATTTTTTAATTTATTTTGACAATTTTTTATTTAGAATTTTTATTGAATTATTTCTAATTCAAATTCTTTGATTTAAATTTCATTCTCATGAAATTTTATTGATTTATCAAATTTCGGTCGAATTTGTTGGGTTTTCATGTTATGTTTGTGCTTGTATCGTGCGGATCTTGTTGCATTTTGTTATTATTTTAATTTATTTTGATGTTTATTATTTTATATGTAATTCTCTTTTTTCTCATATTTGATAGGGTTTAATTGATGTTTTAATAGGTTTGAGTTTAAATTTGCATGTTATGTTTGCATGTGTGTTACCGATCCATTTAAACATTTTCCAAGGCCGTTTGTGTTCTGGCCCAACAATAGTGAAAGAAGGTGGTTCCAGAGTTGGTCTTTTGGCTCAACTTTCTTGCACTCAATTTCAATAAAATCGACATAAACTTTCAAGTAACATTCGGCTCAAAATCACTAACACAGAGTAGTCCAATGGGCACTCATTAAATACAATGTGAACACAAATATATCATAAGGTCAAAGAAGGAGAAAGGGTAGCGAGGATAATTGCGAAATCGTTGCAACAGTTAAAATGAATAGCCATCGGAAAAAAATTAATCCGAACGACCAAAATCATGAAAAAGGAATAATTTAAATAATATGTAAGAACTAGGTAAATTATTTTGAGTTAAGATTGAAAAAATGGGCGGAACGCTGCTAAATTTTTCCTAAATAAGTAAAATACTTCATCGAAAATAGTGAAGTAAAAGTGGAGCGCGATTCAATTGTTTGTATAAAATATTCTGATAAAACTGAGAAATAAGGGCAGATCCCTACTAAAAATTTAATAATAATAATAATTATTATTATAATAGTAATGATAATGGTAATAGTAATGATAATGGTAATAATAATGATAATGGTAATAATAATAATAATAATAATAATAATAATAATAATAATAATAATAATAATAATAATAATAATAATAATAATAATAATAATAATAATAATAATAATAATAATAATAATAATAATAATAATAATAATAATAATAATAATAATAATAATAATAATAATAGTAATAATACTAATAATGACAGCAACAATTGATAAGATTAATACATTTAATGGAAACGATGATAATACTAGTAACACTAATAGGGAGCATAGTAGTTATAATAGGGATAAGGGTAAGAGAGATACTGCGAGGATATTTAACATAACGAATGGTGTACAGGCTATAGTAAAATCAATAATACGAACAACAACAAGGAGGACTATGGAAATGGACATGATGATAAATGATATAAAAGTATAGATTAACATTTGCAGGAGATAGGGGAATAATGGGACCTTAACATCGAAATCGAGCACAGGCCTTCTATCGGCAGCTCGTTGGACCCATGGATCGTTCGGTCAATTATAGCATTAGTAATAGGACTCACTTTTTGCAGTATGATCCACTCACTCGAACATAGTTCCAACGTTGCTTAGCAACGGGTGCCGAGTGGTAATCGAAAATATTTGTATAGGGTTGTCTGGGTAACGTCCATATAGTTTTTAAATTTCAGCACCCAGAAACCCACAACGAATTTTTTTATCGATAAACACTGTCTGTCAATTTAATTGATAAATTTTCAAATGAATTAATAAAATGGAAAGTGCGTTTCTGGGGTAAATGATGTTAAATGCTTTGCACATTTATTTGAAGTGTGTATTGTAAATGCGAAATTCAATAAATTTTTAAAAAATTATGACGTTATCGGTCACATCAAACATAGTTTAACTAATTCGTGCTTACTGGGGATATATAAAAGACAACATGAACTTCCTTGTCATACGCTAATACAAAATATTTAAACAAGCTGAAATTAGGTTTATTATATGAAAGAACGGTTCCTAGAACAAAAATGACGTTTATACTGTACTAATTTAACAAAAATTGAAACACTATTAGGATTGCCAGGCGATTTATATATAGTTGAAAAAATAATTTCTATATTTCAACCCTTTGAAGACACGACAAATCAAATTTCTTTAGAGAACTATCAGAACAAACAAACAGATTAGGCCTAAGAAACGTATAAATGCTCGTTTTTACGAAACAAAGTCTGGTTTTTTTCTGTTGATACTTAGGCAATATCCTTTGTTTTTAGTTAACGTGTGTTTTGTACAATTTTAATAACTTTATTAAAAAGTTAATTAACTACCATTTTATTATTAATAACAATTAGACATTTATTTTGCCCAAGGTCATCGTTTTATAACATCAAGCCCTTTGAAGCCTGCTCATAAAAAATATTATTAACCACGTTCATAATAATAATTAATAATCAGTATTAGTCTTTTCCGATTCATTTGGATTGACAAATACTAATCTATTAGTCATATTTGTGGACAACAATTAGTAGAAAGTGTCATTTAAAAAATATTGCTACAAAATGCAATGGCACAATTTTTTCATTGGCAATACCCACAACATTGCAACTCAATTCCAAAAACATTTTAAGGTGTATCATGAAACAATTTTAATTGAGATACATGAGCAACCAAGTAAAATATGGATTCGAGATATACCAGAAATGCAAGACTGAAAGTCATATAAATGATAAATTAGTTTAAATTGCATCACAAATTAGATAAGCTTCGCATTGAACTAAATTTATAAATACAAATTATGTATGTTAAATAAAGTGATGAATATTTATAATCATAAGTACTATATACCAAAAAACAAATTAGATTTATTAAAAAATGATAAAGTATATCAAAGATTATTAGCAGGTGTATTATGAAAAACAGTACTACTAGGCCTTTGACGCTTACAATCAGGTTCATCGGTTGAATCAGAATCATCTTCATCAACGGGATTATTTGAATTTTCAATAACTGGTTTTTTAATATCGTAATGTTTTTTAACTTTTGACGTTAAAGTATTATCTGACCGATTTGCTTTAGCATCACATGCTACTATTTTTAACTAAAAATACAGTTATATTTAATTATAATAGCTTGACTCTTACTTTATCAATGTTGAAAGATGTTTGGCCATCTTTTATTTCTGTATCAGTTAGAACAAATGTCCATACATTATCACAAAATCTGTAGGTACATAAACTTCCTCTAAAACTCATGCGATTTTTTATTTTATTATCCAATGATTTGTTAACTACTTGATCAAATTTGTGTAAAATCTATTAAATAGAAATTTAACAACTACGATCAGCATAATTAAATTAAACTTGAAGTGCTATCTGAGGCGAAAATACTTGACTTCCAACTAACTCATCTAGAGCTTCTTGTAAAGATATTCCTATTGTAGTATTTCTGTACAACTGAAATGGCATTAAATATTCTGTTGTCCTTATATAATATAATAAATAAAGGTAAATTAAAACAAATACTTCTAATTTTAATTTTAAAAAATAAGAAATAACTAGCAATATGCATACAATTATTTAATTCTTATTTTTTATTTTCTTAAGGATTTAATATTTTTAAATTTATACTTTTAAAGTTGCGATTAAAATGAAATTAAAATAATTTAAAAAAAGATCGAAATAAATAATTTATTAAAAGGTTTTTGAAATTTTTAATTAAAAATATGTGACAGTGATATAGGTTGTTATATAACAAACGCTATTAACTTCCGAAATTATCAAAGTTATAATTTGAAGTAAGTTTCTGGGTTCTGAACTTTTGAATCTACATGAATACACAATGTATGTCGACAAGATTTAGCACTCGTTGCGAGTCAACATTTAAACTGTGTGGTAAAGTGAGTTGTAGTCAATATTTTTTAAATTTTGTCTTTGACCACACTGGCAATATGTCAAATTTGTTTCTTGCTTATATAACTTTTCTAGTAATTAAATTTCCTTTTGAAAAAAATTAACTTGTTGATAAGATTGATTAGTGCTCGAGAAACTTCATTATTTCCCCAAAATCCAATATTCCTTGGGGTAATTGTATTTTTGTCAGGTTCTCTTATAATTTAGGCTTTCACTAATTTGCAAGTTTCACGGATTTAATTTAATAACTTTGTTGACATCTCGAGTTTTTCACTGTATCGGGTTTCCCATTAGCCAATTAACATTTAATTAATTTTAATTTTCTTTAAATATTTCCTTATGGGGACCCTACATATTTTATTTTATCAAATTTGAACTCGTCTCACCATTTAGCATACACCTGTATCAGTTCTCATCACTAATTATTTGCTCAGATATACAATGATATCTCTTGGCCCGCCTGTCACTCGTTGCTAGACTACATTGGTAGTGGTGGGTTTCTGGGTTTTGATATTTTGAAACTATATGGTTGTTACCCAGACAACCCCATACAAATATTCTTTCGCTTACCACTCGGCACCCGTTGCTAAGCAACGTTGGAACTGTGTTCGAGTGGGTAGATCGTCCGCAAAAAGTGAGCGTTATTGCTAATGCTATAATTGACCGAACGATCTCTGGGTCCAACGAGCTGTCGATAGAAGACCTGTGCTCGCTTTTGATTCTTAGGTCCCATTACTCTCTATCTCTTTCAAATGTTAACCTATACTCTCATATCATTCATTGTTATGTCCATTCTCATAGTCCTTCTTATCGTTGTCCATGTCAAAGATTATTCTTTGGTCGGTACACCCTTGGTTATGTTAAGTATTCACACACTAGTTCTCTTACTCTTATCCCTATCATAACTACAATGTTCCCTATTATTATTACTAGCATTATCATTGTTGCTATTATATGTATTACCATTATTAATTGTTACTAAAATTACCTTTATTATTATTTTTATTACTATATAATTACCATCATGTTTATTTTTATTACTACTATTATTTTTTACTACTATTATTATTATCATAATTATTATCATAATTACTACAAATACCATGATTATTATTATTATTATTATTATTATTATTATTATTATTATTATTATTATTATTATTATTGTTGGGTTTTGGATTATTTCAAGTCGGTTCTCTCTGACTCCTGGTGTTCTTTAAATTAAAACAATGAACGACCCAACGTATATTGAAACAACAGGTTCACAATTTATTATCACGCTACAATGACCAATCAAAGTTTATACGATTCTCTGCTCGGCGTTGATGCTTTGCAAACAAACAATATTCACCTTTTGATCCTTCAGTTCTGTTGACTCTCGTTTTCCTCGGTTTCTGTTTGGTTTGATCCCTTTTCGCCTTTCCGTATTCTTAATTCTATTTCTTCTTTTCCCTACTTCCCTAATTCGTTTACCACTTTTCCTACAGTCTGATTCTTCGAACCCTAGCTGAGGCAGAATGCCGATTTTCTCTGATTTTCCCTTTGCTTATATACTCCTCGAAATCAGGATGACAAATGGTTATTGCCGAGCCAATCTTTCGTTTGACATTTTCTCCTACGTGTTTGCTTCGGCTGTCATCCATAATGGTCCAACGAATCCAGATAATTAATGGCCCTACCGGTCTTCCTACGCGCGCTATCTTCTCCTTACTCTTTTCCCATTAATCATTGTGTCAAGCTAATGGCCCAAATCTTCCTTTTGTTTGCCTTTCTTCTTGTTTACCCAGCTCGGGTTTCCTTCATCTCTCGGGTTCTCCATTGGCTCGGGTTTTCCATTAGCCAATTAATTAATTAATTAACGTTTTCTGTTTTCATACATTTGAATGTTTTTCAACCCTTTCTAACCCTTTTCTGATAAATCCCTAACCGTCATCTTGTTGACCATTAGCTAATCTATAACTGTCCCGTTTTTCCCATTCGATCTCGATGATTTTTCCATTTATTGATTTTTCTCGGATTTCCGGACTCTCGCCTTTCGTAATTGCTTTTTGCATTTTCTAATACTGTTTCCATCGCACTTTCCTTTACTATTAATTCTGTGCACGATCCCGCTTTTATTTGCCCTTTTTCTTCGCTTACTTTCCATTTGAATTATTATCCTAAATTTTATTTAAATTTTTAATTTTAATTTACAAACCTCAACATATCTCCCCCCTTAAAAATTTTTTTCGTCCTCGAAATCTATGTTTTGCTGTGATTATGTATTATTATTATTATTAATATTACCCTTATTATTATTATTATTATTATTATTATTATTATTATTATTATTATTATTATTATTATTATTATTATTAAAACCATAAGGAATATAGATATCCTTATCTATAAACAAACAGTCTGATGACATGCGTCAACAAACCCTAGACCAGTGTTTGAGATTAAGATTTTCCATAGAAACGATAATAATTAATTGATCTTGCTGCAGATGATGAAATTATCAATAAAAGTAGAAAATATCCATCGAATGTGGATAGGAATGGCTGGATGGCGGTGATAATAAATTTTCAACATTTGATGCTCAAATGTTTTTAAAAGATTTATTTCATTTTCATTGGTCGAATGTCATCGATTTTGTTTATGTGCCATAATTTTCTACTCTTTGTTTTTCTTCATTAACAATGTGTGTAAATCCTCCTCGTGTGATTCGTTGCGCCATTTCCCATATATATTTGAAATTTCCCTCAGACATGACAGTACAGTTATTTAATTCTGATCAGAAACACAGTTAAAGATATTATCTGATATTAAAAATTTCCCTCAGACATGACAGTACAGTTATTTAATTCTGCTCAAAAACACAGTTAAAGATATTATCTGATATTATTAGACATTTTCAGGATCTTTCAAATGGTCGAGTTCTTGTTTTTCGAAATATTATGTGGTTTTGTTTTTCTGCCCTGCTCATTG
The DNA here is from genome assembly GCA_022537955.1 of Schmidtea mediterranea. Taxonomy (NCBI): domain Eukaryota; kingdom Metazoa; phylum Platyhelminthes; order Tricladida; family Dugesiidae; genus Schmidtea; species Schmidtea mediterranea. Next base: position 16,565,009 of record CM039682.1, read on the forward strand.
TTGTTTGCGTTGAATTTTTCTCAAAAACTTGGCTATGAAATAATTTGCATTTTTACAATTTTTTGTGTGCGAGTTTATGAATTCATTAATTGGTTAGACTGGCGACTTTGGTGGAAATCAACAGTATGTGTGTGTATGTGTGTATTATTGATACTTAATTCATTTCCCATTCTATTTTATGCTAGTCATTCTCCGTCTTGTTGAACAACATCGATTTTGCCGTCGATTATTAAAAGGTAATGATAACAAAACCCAATCTAACACACGCAAACCAATGATCGATGTTCTCAGTGTGAGTGTGTGCGTTTGCGTCTGTGTTTGTGTCTTTACGGTTTGATCGATCGCAAGGTAATTTATTTATTCTTTTTATTTATATTTTTTTTCTTTCATCATTATTACCATTATTATTAATATTATGATTTAAAAATAATTTTTGTTATTAATAACTTATTGGTTTATTTCGCTCGCAGCATGGTAAAAAGTTAATCTCCCCCGCACCGACCGACTCATGATATCACTTTGTTTACTCAGCCCTTTAATATTATTTATTTCTAATGTTCATTTAGGGTATCATTTCATTATTTGCAACATTTATTTGAGTTATTCTATTTGCTTTTGTTCATTTTTATCTATTATTCATTTATTTAATTTATCACTTTTTTTTAATTATTTATTTATATCAATTTGTCTATTCATTTGATTATTTACTTGGTAATTTACTTATTTTTATTTAAACTATTATTTATCACTGCCAATTATTTCTTTATATCAATTTGTTTATTTATTTGATTATTTGTTAATTTACTTATATTTATTTACTATTATTTTTTTTTCTTCTCGAGGACGAAAAACACTAACTGGGTCCGTTTAAATAATTTATTTTTTTAGTCTAATTGATTTATCTCACCATCGTCTTCCGATTCCTCTATTTCTTCTACTCTCATTCGAAACATCGCGAAATCGGCCTCGTGTTGAAACAATAAGATTTCCAAACGGTCCAACCGCCTTTTCAGACGGAAGTTTTCTTCCTCCAAATCTGTTATTCTGCCCTGCATGCTACGAAACTTTTGCTTTAGTTCTTGCGTACTTGTTTTACACTCTTTGCATGACATCTCCGAGGCTTCTTGCATTCTCTGAAATTAAATGATAGTAAAATTTTTTTTTTTTTTTTTTTTTTTTTTACTCCCTATTCGCAAAGCATCAACACCTCGCTTCGAATCTCAAACAAATTACACCGTTCATCCTATGGTACTTATAAAACATGCACATTGTTAATATAAATGTAATATATTTTTATACTCTATTCATGCAGATCACAATTTATAGTCTTGTCTCATAATATGAATATGATGGTGGTTGAAGGATAGTTAGTTGTCTCTCCTTTACACATATCAAAATGGTGATGATTATGAATGTTATTGATAAGATGAGAAAACCTGTTATTAAAATGTAAATGAGATATTCACAATAGTTGACTGTCAAATCCGAATTTATCATCATTAGTTTATTTGAGTTAGGTTTTGTCGTCTCTTGGGTCGGTAATTGGAAAGGTGATGTGGTTGTATCTGATTTTCGTTTGGATTCATTGATTGTCTTGACTTCTACGAAAACTGTTTGCCATCCGCCTGGTTCGGTTATCCATCGCTGATATTTAACTGTTAATTCCCATGCCGTCTCTAAATCAGAAGTGTAAAGTGTAAAAAAATGATTACCGGCATCTAATATAGTCAGGGTTTTTTGTTTGTAGATAATAACAACTCTTTCATCATTTCCTGATTTTCTATATATCGTTACCGGTCCATTTCCAACACTCAGGGTTATACGATTTGACTCGTCTCTGAGATAGATAGACTGGGTCTCACTCTTAAATCGTGACCATTGGTTTCTCACTACCGTTCCATTTTCGAGGCATATGTTCTCGTAGTAGTTTGCATTAACTGAATAATTTTGATTCATTTTCAATTTCTCGTAGCGGATAACTGATTTTCGCGAGTTAAGGGTGTCGACATTTAACCCTTGAAATGTGATTCGCACTTTCACCAAGTCCACTGGCTTCCAATATATATTGATTCCATTTATCTCTGGTTCTATTTCGATCAAGTTTCGCATCTCTTTTGTGTGCACTTCTATCGGAATTTGCGTGTACCACTTTGACATGTTCTGTCTCAACAGCCATTGGTATTTGAAATTTGGCTTTAACTTTCGTACCGCAAATATATCTTTATCATAATTCAGTTCTACCACTGGTGCCGTATTGTCTAGTAAATCAATAATTTCTATTTGGTCTGCGATCTCGCATTTACAGCTCCATACTATATTTGTTAGAGTGGAATATATATGTATTTTCTCCATTCCTCGGATTTTGCTTACCGCATATGGTAAGTCAATCTTTTTGCCGCTCGCAACTGTTACTAACATCAGCATTATTGCTACATATAATATCTTATTGATGTAGCTGACTGGTGTTGGATTTTTCGTGAATTTCTGTTTCAATTTTGTTTGACCCGTTACTTTATTCTGCTTGGTCCTTAAGGGGTATCTAGATTCATCTTCCTCTGGCACTAGTTTACATCGATTTGCATGCACAATCATCGGGTTAGCCTTTTTACTCCTGAATGGTAATAACTTCAAATTGGTTTCGGTGGTGTCGCACACTTTGTAGGGTCCTTTAAATGGTCTTTGCAATTTAGGCGATACACCTTTGAGAGGTTCCGGCCTGTTCAGATACACTAGATCTCCAATCTTTATGCCATGCGCATGTGCTTTTTTATCGCAGGTTTCTTTATATTTCTCTTGGTTATGCTTTATTGTCAAACCGGCTTTAGTCCATACTGACTGCATTTTTTCTTGCATCAATGCTTTATAATCGGGTATCTCCATATATTGAGAAATTGGTGGTTGGAGTTTGAGATCAATCGGCATATTATTTTTCCTTAAATACATCAAGTAAAAAGGGGTCTCTCCTGTACTTTGATTTACTGCATTTCTGTAGGCAAATAGACACGGCTTTATGAAGTCGTCCCAATCTTTCTGTTTTCGATTCACATATGACGAGATCATATTTATCAGTGTCCCATTAAATCGTTCCACTAATCCATCAGTTTGTGGATGATATGGTGACGTATTCAATTTCCAAATTCCAAAATTGGTCTGTGATTGATTTGAACATTTCGCTTTGAAAGTTCTTTCCTTGATCAGTTAACAATTTCTTTGGAGTACCATAGCGAAATATTATGTTTTCCACAAATATTCTAGCAATCGTGTCTGCTTTTTGGTTTGGAATAGCGTATGCTTCTGGCCATTTGGTAAAATAGTCACAAAAAACAACAATGTATTTGTTTCCTTTTGTTGTTTCCGGTAATGGTCCCAGAATATCCATTGCCGTCATCTCCATTGGTGCTGCGGGTACTGGCATCGGTTTTAATGGTACTTTAATCTTTTTACCAGTATTTCTGCGGGTGATGCATACTTTGCAACTGTTACACCAATTTTTCACGTCTTGTTCCATTGTTGGCCAAAAGTATTTCAATTTTAATCTCGATAGCGTCTTGCGCGTTGACAAATGACCTCCCAACGCTCCATCATGATACTGCATCAGTAATGCGTCTCTGTGCTTGGCTGGTATAATAATTAATGCTTCCCCATTTTTCCAAAATTTAAGTATTCCATTATGAATTACATATTTGCTGTTTGCATCTGTAAGTCGTTTCCAGTCTTGTTCTTTTCTTATTTTGACCGCTTGTTCCATACATTGTTTTAATTCACTATCGTTTTCCTGATCATTTTGAAGTTCAGACATATTATTAACAGCTTTGATTGCAACGAATATAGTACCTTCCACTTTTTCAGGTGTCCCCTCACTATTATTTTCTGGGATTCTTGACATTGCATCTGCGTTCGCGTTAGCTTTACCTGTCCGATATTTAATCTCAAAGTCGTATTCTTGGAGGGCAATCGACCATCGTATTAATTTACTGGCTGAATCTCTGTGTTTCATTAACCACTGTAATGGATTATGATCTGTATAAACAGTAAATTTTCTGCCCAATAAATATTGTCTAAAAGTAGTGATTCCATACACTAACGCTAACGTTTCCTTTTCAATCGTTGAGTAGTTTTTCTCGTGAGGCCTCAGTGATCGGCTTGCATAGGCTATTACGTGGTCCTTTTCACCTTCAAATTTTTGTCCTAACACCGCACCCAATGCAACGTTGCTTGCATCCGTCATCAAGATAAATTGTTTTGTAAAATCTGGACATCTTAATATAGGAGTTGTTACTAATTTCTCTTTTAATGTATTGAAAGCGTTTTGTTGCATTTGTCCCAAATAAATTTATTGTTTTTCTTTAGTAACGTATTCAATGGTTGTGCGATGTGAGAGAAATCTTTTATAAATTTTCTGTAATAGCTCGCCAAACCTAAAAATTGTCTAACCTCATCGGCATCTTTTGGTACTGGGTACTCTTCCACTTTTTTGATGTTATCTGGATTAGTTTGTAACCCTCGCCGTGATATTATATGTCATACATAAATCACTTCTGCTTTGCCCCATTCACATTTCGATGGTTTGATTTTTAATTTTGCACTTTTGAGCCGTTTAAATACAGTTTCTACATCTTTCAAGTGTTCTTCGAAATCATTTGAAAATATTATTATATCGTCGATATATACCAATGCATGTCGAATACCTCGTAACACATAATTCATTCCTCGTTGGAATGTAGCTGGGGCTCCTGTTAATCCAAATGGTAACACATTGAACTCATACAGTCCTTTGCCATCCGAGAACGCCGTCTTTTCTCTATCTTCCTCTTTTACCCTAAATTGATTGTACCCTTTGTTTAAATCAATAACTGTGAAATATCGTGCCTCTCCCATTTGATCGAACATTTCTTGGGGTACTGGAATTGGATAAGTGTCTTTCCTCGTAACTTGATTTAGCTTCCGATAATCTACGCAAAATCGTAAGTCTCCATCTTTTTTCTTAACTATCACTATTGATGAGGAGAATGGTGACGCACTATCTCGAATTATTCCAAATTCCTTCATTGCTGTAATCTGTCTATCACTTTCATCTTGATGAACGTAGGGGATTTTGTATGGCTTTACTTTTATTGGAGTTTCGTCTAATAACGGTATTTCATGCTCAATTACATTGGTTAGACCTAAATCATATTCGTGTTTGGCAAAGATATCTCGGTATTTTCTCAGCAGTTTTGTGAATTCCTTTTTCTGCATCTCATTTAAATCATTGCTTACCACTTCAGGCTCCTTGTACACCTTGACGTTTCTTGGTATTTTACAATTTGTTTCAACAGACATTTTCGATAATTTTCCCAATTTTGTTTTTGGGTGTAGCTGAACCGGTTTCTTACTGCTATTCGTTATATGGACTGGTACTATCTGATTTTCCACTTTGACAACTTCGTCACATATCGGTAAATCATATTTTTCGACTAGCGTTTGATTTGGTTCGAATATAAAATAACCATTATCCACACTCATGGTATTTGCACAATATACCATCTCCGATTGTGGTGGTATTGTCAATGTCTGATTCACAAACACTTCACCTGCCCTGTGAATTATTTTTCCTGTTTCTCCTGCTATCAAATTACCTGTCTTTAAATCAAGTGAGACTCCGTCCAGCTGCTCTAATATATCCATACCGATCAGACATCGTACTGGGCTTCCCTTCATTATGAGCGCATTGTGCGCTATTATTCGGTCTCCAATATGGAATATGACGTTAAGTTGTCCAATTATGTTTAATTCATTTTTTGATAATGACCTCACTATTTCGTCGGTAGGCTTTATTTGCATTTTCTCCTTCACGTTTAATACATTTTCCGATATTATTGTGTGACTAGATCCCGAATCAACCAAAGCTTCTACTTTATGTTTGTTCATTTGTATAAATATTCGGGGTTGCTTTCCTCTTTTTGTTAATGTCATCATTGAGTAGTTGCATGGTAAGCCTAACATATTCTTTCTCTCGATCTCTGCGCTAGAAGGCTCGATTCTCTCTCCTACCATTCCTTCACATTGTAATGCGATATTTTCTACTGGTTTCATCTCTCGTAATCGATCAACTGGATATACTGGTGCTGGTTGCATAAACGATTTTGGTATACACAATTTTGTAAACGTGTCTACGCTACTCGCATTTAACAGTGGCTCTTTTAAGATTTGATAGGTTCTCAACGCTTCTTTATTCATTCCACTTAGTTCTTGATTGTCAACATATAACGGTGCACTATCACCCTCGTTGTCATTGTCATTATTCTCGTCCCTTGAAGGGGTTGTACTAGCGTAGCTCACCTTTTTCTTCTTTAATATTCGCGCTTTGAGTATCTCCAACTCCTGATATTGATGATGAGTAATGAAGAATCTAGCTAATAATGGTATGCAACCAATTACTAATTTCCACGACCAACCTGTGATCGCGTATAATCTGTGTGTTGATAGGACCTGCGATATTATTACTTTGATTACAACACATATTACATAAATTCCAATCAATCCGGCACACGCTTGTCCAATGAACATAAACTTTCCCCAGATCTTTTTCATTGTATTATACGTCGCTTTCTTGTAATGATCTGGAGTTAACAAATACTCGTAATTTACCTTCCCACTTCCGCTTGGGAGAATTGTATCTACCATCTCCATTATTACTCTTTCTTTCTTTGATGGAAATAACAAGTTTCTGCGGGCTTCCTCAATGTCTTCGTTCGAGTAAATTCCACTTTGCGATAATTTCTCTAATGACGTAAAATTTACCAGATATTGTAATTCTGTCAATTCTAAGTTTTCCGGTGTCTTTACTTCTCGATGATCTGGTAATGCAATCCAAGATTCTGGTGTTAGTCTGTATAGTGGTGCCAACAATCTATTACACTGTAATACTTTCGGTTTCACGTCCTCTTCCAGTAAGATTCGTGTTACAGGCTCCATAAATCGCAACTTTCCATTTAAATTCACTGGTAACTCGTTGGTGCATTGGTCATACTTTGTCAGTTTAACTGGTACCGCTTTACATTTATAGCTATATAGTGCTTCACCGAAAATTCTGGCAAACACCCCATTTTCTGCAATTAACATTGGTGCTACCAAATTAGGATTGGTTATAGCCATTGCCATCCGATTTCGGAGTATTTCTTTGTTGAGATTGCAATCATTTATAATAACTTCTCGGTACACATTTTCAACAGTATTTTGACCAAAGTGAAATAAATAATCTATTTTGTTATTAAAGTAATTTGTCAACTTGATATCTCCGGCATGTATGTTTGTTTGGGCCTCTATAATCATTTTCTGAGATACATATATACCTTTATAATTTGTCTCATAGACATTTTGTCCACACTTTGTTTTAGTTTCTTTTCTCAGGAATCGCATCCCGTCTTCCTCTGAGGTTGACATTAACACTGTTGGAGTATCTTTCATCCGTAGATGTGTGATTCTTGTTGTTGTACTCGTTGCTGGATCCATTCTTATTTTCTCGGGCTTTTCCCTGATCTGTTCTCCCGTTATTTCTTTAAAACTCATTGACTTCAATTGCACTAAATTGCACTTTTTGGTATCGACATCGTACACCAAAATTGATTCTCCTGTCTGACAGCTAGATTGTTTCATGTTGCAGAATGGATGTGTTTGTAGTTTACCAGTATCATCATCAAATGATCCATCAAATTCTCTTAATTCTGACATGTACTCTTCTACAACCACGGCTTTGTCAATTATAGCATCGTCTACTTTGTATGGCCCTCCTTGGCAATCACCATTCGACTTTATTATCCCTCGCACGGTTACAGTCTCACGGATTTTGTGGTTAAGCTTTGCTTGTAGTTTGATATCTGCATTAATTTTCAACTGTCCTGTTTGAAAGGCTGCCAAACAATTCTCCGGAATTATTTCTATCGGTCTAGGTATCGATTGCATTTTCACCATCGATGAGTGGCTCCATTTTCCACAATAAAATACAAAAGTAGTTCGTTTCACTGTACACTCTCTCACCTTTGATCTTCGAAACCCCGATTCTTGATATACATGATATTTTACTGGATTTGTCACTTTAAATTTTACTGGATATGCATCCGAACACTCTTCTACGTTTACCAACGAGTATACTCTTCCCATTTCGGTTTGGGAGCAGTCATATGCCACCAATGAATTCGTCGTATTTATTATTCCCAATAACATAATAATAGAAATCATCAACCATGGAAATGCAAGTTTTCCCTTTTTCCTCACTGTCTCTGTTTTTGGGCTCTCAGCCTTTTGTATTAACTCTTCCCATCCGCCATTGTTTGCGATCCACTTCATCAAATATTTATTCGTCATTTCAGTAGCTTTCTTTATCAATGATTTTGAATTGTCACTTTCCAGATAACCATAAGTACCAATCTCCAATATTATATAGGCTAGCACTGTCAATATTACATCTCGATCTAACTCAGTTCGTGTTAAGTCCTCAATTACTGCTTCCTCACAAAATTCCTTTTCTTCATAATTTCTTTTAATTATCGACGGTAATCTCCTCTTTAATTCCGTTGCCAATCTTTTTACAACTCTTTTCTCCCCCTCCGAAATATCATCTTCTGTTTCAGTTTCATCTAACAAATACAATTCCGTTACTAAACTTTTTAATATTCGCTCAGTTTCGCTTGATTCATCTAAACGCTCAGTTTCGCTTGATTCCTCTAAACTCAAAGATTCAATTTCCGCATCATTCTGTTTTATCCCACATATCGCAATGTCATTTTTCGTCTCAACAAAGTTCTCTTCACTTTTCATCTCATCTATGCTCGGTAGTATCCTATTATCGGTGCTCCTTTCCTCAACATCCCTTGTAACTTCATTTTCTGATCTCATTTCCTCATTTTCCATTGTTTCTAATCTCTGCAATTCATTAATTTCTTGATCAATTTCTCCTGGGTCATCTACAACTTCAGTTTTAATCTCTACATTATCATTGTCCACTTCCTCATACAGAGGCCAAAACGGTACTATTACTGCATCTTCTTCCATTTCACCACTTTGTTTTGTTGCGTACACATTATTAATACAATTTGGGTTACATCCGTAGTTTAACAAATATTCGTCATCATCCAATTCTCGTCCTTTGAACGTCAACACGATAATTCCGTCATTACCTAATATCTCCGCTGCTTTTTGTCGTATTTTCTTTGCTTTTACACTCCAATGTTCCTGATAATATTCAATCCTTTGATCCGCAATATTTAACGCTATTATCAAAGACTTCGCACTATCCTCTGCCGCCTCATAATCATGTCCTAGTTTTCGAATTACCTCTTTTAACTTTGCCTGATAACTCGTCGGTTTATTCGTATACGGTACGATGCATTCAAACAACCCTTCTTTCATGTCTCGATCCATTTCGATGCTCATTATGAAGTCGATACTCGCATTAATTTTATCTCTATTCCCTGCATACAGGGTATCCTGTAAATCTGCTAGAATCTTTTCCCAATTTTGTCTGTCTGAATTCGAAGTATTAACAGCATTAACAACTTTTACTTTATTTTTCCAGCCTGGTATCAGACCGCAATCTACTAAGTACTCCTCGTCTTCCAGACATCGATTCTCAAATTTTAGTTGCACTTGCCATCCACTGTATTGACGCAGTATTCGCTCCTTCAGGTCTTTGATTTGTCCGTAGGCCTTTACACGGAATTGGCACTTCACATTATCAAGTCCCGTCGTTTCCACTATGATATCATCTAAATCCCTTGTTGACCGCAAAGCCTTGCCAAACTTTTGCATTTGCTTAAGTATCTCATCATCTCTGTTTCCTTTGAATAACTTTGCACATAAATTTATGGCTCTCTTTAGTTCGCTTTGGGTTAGTGACATCACACTGAGTTCTGCGATCCATCGTTTCAACTGGGAGTTGTCAGTTTCCATTTTCTCAAGCAATTTTTCAACTCGGGCTAACAGTGCAGTCGGATTCTCATCTGATGCGATCTTTCGCACTTTCGGGGCAGGTTTTCCCTCACCTTCTGACACGGTTCCAATTATCATATGAGATTCAGTTTCTTCATCTGATTCGAATTTAGCCACTAGTTTGTTCAGCTTCTGTCGCATTTCTCGAAATTCCTTTTCCATTTTGTCTTGAAATTCCTCTCTCTGAGCATATGTCATGTTACTAGTGTTTGGCATATCTTCTTGGAATCTGATTGATTTCTTTAAAATAGGTCTGCTGAATCTCTCTGAGTTCCTTGGGCATGATCGCGCCATGTGGCCGTATCCCTTGCACGAATGACATTGTATCTGTCCATTTGTATTCACTTTGTCCCTTTGTGGTGAAGGTGACGCTGACGATGATCTTGATCTGGTAAAACAGTTTCTGCTAATATGCCCTTTCTTTCCGCATCGATAGCATTCGACATCACTGCTGATCCTTTTGTTTTCTATGAATCTCTTGTTAGGGCTGGGATTTTTCCCATATTTGAACCAACATTGATTTGAGTAGTGTCCAGACTTTTTGCAATGTTCGCATTGAGGATTATTTACCTGTCCATTTGATTGCACACTCATCGCTGATCTACCGGCTTGAAATCTAGTATTTGGTCTTAAAATTGGACTACTGATTTGATTTATTTTCTTTTCATCCCATGGTGCTCTCACAGGCGTAATTGACCGCTCACGTCTCTCCACATTAACTCCAAAAGCATCTGATCTTTTTGCACTTTTTAAATTCAGCTCTATCTTCATGGCTTTCTTCACGAGCTCATCGAAATTGGAAAAATCCACATAACATAGGGCCTTTTTGATTTCGGAGTGGACTCCGGTTATAAACTGATCTTCTAACAGCTCTTTAACCTGCTTGGCCATATCTACTTGATCGGGTTTGACTTCGAAGGCTTTATCTGCTAAAGTGGTCAGATGATAAGCAAACTCACTGACCGATTCATCTGGACCTTGAACTCGATTATAAAATTTCTGTCGCATGATTCTTTTGATATCTCCACCAACCAGTTTCAGTGCCATTGCATCCTTCAATTTTGTCCAATCATTGCCAACATTTCGTTTGTCGACTTGCTGCCAGGCTTCTCTTGCCGCACCCTTCAGATAGAGTGGGAATCTCTGAACCATAATGGCTTGTGTCCATCCGTATGCTGAGGCGTACATATAATAATCTCCCATGAAATCTGCAAATTCAACAGGGTCTCCCCCATATTGATTGACGGGTAATTTCTGACAACTTGCGAAATCAATCATCTCTCTATTGAGAGGCATAACAGCATTATCATTTGCCATTTGGACTTGTTTCTGACTTCTGAGGTTGTATCGGTTCACTTTGAGCTAAACTTCAAGCGTTAAACAATAATTTAAAATTACTTTTCAACTTCTTTTAAATCTCCCAATAATAGCCTTTTATAATCTCGTTAACACTATTTTCAAACTTCTAAGCCGACTTTCACTCACGTCAGTACTAATTCTTTTTATAATTCCTTTTTCACTAGCTTCCAATAATTTCCCTCCGACTTTCAATCACGTCGGTACTATTTTTTTCAATAATTATTTTTCCACTAACTTTCAATAATTTTCCGCCGACTTGCGATCACGTCGGGCTCACCAGAATATATGTTGGGTTTTGGATTATTTCAAGTCGGTTCTCTCTGACTCCTGGTGTTCTTTAAATTAAAACAATGAACGACCCAACGTATATTGAAACAACAGGTTCACAATTTATTATCACGCTACAATGACCAATCAAAGTTTATACGATTCTCTGCTCGGCGTTGATGCTTTGCAAACAAACAATATTCACCTTTTGATCCTTTAGTTCTGTTGACTCTCGTTTTCCTCGGTTTCTGTTTGGTTTGATCCCTTTTCGCCTTTCCGTAGTCTTAATTCTATTTCTTCTTTTCCCTACTTCCCTAATTCGTTTACCACTTTTCCTACAGTCTGATTCTTCGAACCCTAGCTGAGGCAGAATGCCGATTTTCTCTGATTTTCCCTTTGCTTATATACTCCTCGAAATCAGGATGACAAATGGTTATTGCCGAGCCAATCTTTCGTTTGACATTTTCTCCTACGTGTTTGCTTCGGCTGTCATCCATAATGGTCCAACGAATCCAGATAATTAATGGCCCTACCGGTCTTCCTACGCGCGCTATCTTCTCCTTACTCTTTTCCCATTAATCATTGTGTCAAGCTAATGGGCCCAAATCTTCCTTTTGTTTGCCTTTCTTCTTGTTTACCCAGCTCGGGTTTCCTTCATCTCTCGGGTTCTCCATTGGCTCGGGTTTTCCATTAGCCAATTAATTAATTAATTAACGTTTTCTGTTTTCATACATTTGAATGTTTTTCAACCCTTTCTAACCCTTTTCTGATAAATCCCTAACCGTCATCTTGTTGACCATTAGCTAATCTATAACTGTCCCGTTTTTCCCATTCGATCTCGATGATTTTTCCATTTATTGATTTTTCTCGGATTTATGGACTCTCGCCTTTCGTAATTGCTTTTTGCATTTTCTAATACTGTTTCCATCGCACTTTCCTTTACTATTAATTCTGTGCACGATCCCGCTTTTATTTGCCCTTTTTCTTCGCTTACTTTCCATTTGAATTATTATCCTAAATTTTATTTAAATTTTTAATTTTAATTTACAAACCTCAACATTATTATTATTATTATTATTATTATTATTATTATTATTATTATTATTATTATTATTATTATTATTATTACTATTATTGTTATTATAATTACAATTATATCAATATTATTAACAAATTTTTGTGTAGGGATTCGTCCTTATTCCTCAGCTTTAAGAAATATTTTTCTTATATAAAAATTTAGTTGTAATCCTTCTGTATCTTTCGGTTTTTGATAAAGTATTTTAGTAAATTCGAAAATTTTAGCAGCGTTCCGCCCTTATTTTACGGTTCATCCCTATTCTACCGTTTTCGACAAAGTATTTTCATTGACTCGGAAAATTTGAGCAGCGTTCCACCCTTATTTTACACGTTCCATTTTTACGTTACTATTTTTGTTAAGTATTTGAATTAGTTCGGAAAATTTGAGCAGCGTCCCGCCCATATTTTCCGCCTCAACTCAAATTAATTTATTTAATTCTTATTTAAAAACATTATTTTTCATGATTTTGGTCGTTCGGATTAATCTTTTTCCGATGGCTGTTCATTTTAACTGTTGCAACGATTTCGCAATTTTCCCCGCTACCCATTCCCTCTTTTTGTCCTTAAGATCTATTTATGTTCATATTATATTTAATGAGTGCCCACTGGACTACTCGGTGTGGTGATTTTGAGCCGATTGTTGTTAAAAATTTATGTCAATTTTACAGGAAACGGATGATGAAGGAGCAGCCAAAGGGCTACTCATTTACCCCCCAATTTCCCCTATGTACGGATAATATTGACGTTCCGATCCCTGCGTTCCGCACGCCGGGTCTTCACGGGCACAGATCATCGGCGGTATTCCACGCACTTACACGAATCTGAATACTGTATATGATTTTATTAACTTGTGATGTGTCTTTGGCTGTGGGCCAACAAAAATAAAATAATAGAAAAAATAAATTACCACATGAATTAGGCAAAAGTCTCGACGCATAAACTGTATATTTGGCATTCATATAAACAAATTTTAAATCGGGCATCGATGTACATAAACCAAAATAACATAACTGTAGATTAACAATCTGAAAATATTGCTGCAAAACATAACTGTAGATTAATAACCTGAAAATCTTGCTACAAAACATAACTGTAGATTAATAACCTGAAAATATTGATAACTGTAGATTAATGATCTGAAAATATCTGAAAAAAAATCACACAACAAAGTAAGATTTATAAAAAATGTGCATCTTAAATTTGGTTGAAATTAATACTACAAAGTAGTAGTTGAAAATTTGGGAAAACACATCAGTATTTATACCTATAATTTGGTCTTAACCTTGCGTGTTAGTTTTATTGCGATTAAACAAAATTCGACTTTGAAATTATTTGTGTTATCTAAATTAAATTTTTATTTATTTCTTAATTTAAATTAGTAATTTATTTTTAACATTTTTTAAATAAATTTATTCAACCAAAAAATATTTTATTTTTATTCATTTAATTCATTAATTTTTACTTTTATATAAATGGTCATTTTACGGTCGAATTTTCTTGTTATTATGTTATTTTTTATGTAGATTTCGTGCGGTTCTTGATGCATTTTGTATTTATTTTATTTTACTTTTATGTTTTTGATTTTATATTTATTTATATTCTCTCAGATTTTAAAGTGTTTAGTTGGTGTTGTATATTGTATTTTAAGTTATCTTGGTGCTGGGTTTTCGTGCTGTATTACTGATGCATTTAAACAATTCTCAAGGCTATTTGTGTGCTGGCCCAACAGTAGTGTGGCAAGGTTGGTAGTCAGACAAAAGTGAATATAATCACCGAAATTGTTCTGGACTGAACGTATCCTGGGTTCAGTAAGCAGCCAATAGAAGGCCTTTTTCTAGTCTTCTGATGTTGCCAGTGTTGGGTTAAAAAAATTCACAAAAGTAAAATGGAAAATCAATAAAAACATTGATATTCAAAATAATAATTAAAAAGGCAAAATCAATTAAAATTTTAAAATATATATTTATCGGGGGAAACGGGTATGGGCGGATGCCAAATGACGAGACGAATCCAAATATAATAAAATAAGTCAATTGGGTGTTCCCCGAAGGAAATATTTAATAAAAATAAAAATTAATTAAAAATTAATTGGCTAATGGGAAACCCTATATAATAGGAAGTACAAGCCAACAGAAAACCCGAACAGTGTGAGAAACCCGGAACGTCAACAAATTTTTATAATTACGGAAAACGAAATTGGTTGACGAAGGAAACCCGGGATAAAAGAGGAACCCGCCACCAAAATAATTATTGTAAACAAATGGAAACCCCTGGAGCCCAGAGATAACTAATTTGGTTTTGGACAGAGAAATGCCAAAAATTCCAAAACTAATTTAGTTTGCGGGTGACTTGATTTACGAGATGAATATAAAAAGTAAAGGCAGATCAACAAAATTGCCAGTTGGTCGAAGAGAATATTTCATAGAGTGGAGTAAAAGGGGAAATAAGCTTAAAGATAAATCAACCAGTCAAACAAATTAAATTCTTGCGCACCAAACAGGGACATCTCCCTTTGGAAGACGTATCCCAATGCATTGAAATATTGTGAAATCGTACAGAGTAATTGTGTAGAGTATTGTGAATTCAATCGATTTTTCTGAAAGTTGTGAATAAAGTTGTGATATATAAATTAGAAATAAATCTTATTGTGTTGGGTTAATTGAATTGATTAAAGAAGGACACCAAAGAGTCAGACCTAAGCACCGACTTTCTATATAAAAACCAAAAACTAGTCTCCATTTTCAAAATACTTTCAATAATTAACTTAAATTCTTTTTTAAAATAGTAATATATACCAAGAAAACATTAGCAAAAAAACAAAATTATTTCTTTAGAAAACAGTGTTACAATAGAGTTAGAAGATCACTTGTGAATTGAAAAAAATCTTGTATGTACACAATGTACAAAGGCTGAACTAAGCACCCAACCTGAATTCAGTTTGGCCGATTGATTACAGGGTCTTTCCGACTCCTAGTCTTCTCGACTTTACCGGGCTTTGTGCGTATCCGGACCGGTAATACTGCATAATTTGGTTGTTACTGGGCTCTATAATCGCTCTGCACTGCAGCGAAGACCAATTGGTATGTTCCGACGTTTCAACCCTGGCTTACCATGAGGGTAATTTTAAGTACTTGGATCTGCATCTTTAGTGCCTGGCAGCGCGCTTAGTCTTGTTTATAGGTCACTTTGGCTTCTTGCAGCTGCTGATAAATTTTCTTAACTCGTTCAGACCGGACCCAAAATCAATTGACTGGTTTTGTGCTTTCTGAGCGTTCATTCTTCTTTCTAATTTGTAAAATCTCGGTCTTCAAGAAGGATGTCAATCAGTCACTGGAAAAAAATGAAATTGGTAAATTATCATGAATTACTTGCATTTAGATTTTCTTTAGTAGTTTATATGGAGCTGAGCCCTTTATTACTTACTCAACGTATGTCTAACAGTGATATTTTAAATTTTCCATTAAGTTCATCCAATTCATATATGATGATTAAATATTTGTCGAGAAACTTTTATTATCAGAATACGTTAGAAAGGGTTGAAAAGCAAAGGAATGTATAAAAAATAGAAAATCGTTAATTAAATAATTAATTAATTAACAAAAACTCGATCTAAGTAAACAGAAAGAAAAGTAAACAAAGTTGAATTTATAACACCATTATTACGCAAGACATTAACTTGCTCATTGAGTAATCATCTTACAATTTCCCTTTATTCTTTAGGTTAAGTTTGTTGGGATTGTCGGTGAATTTATATAGAATGTATTGTCAATCTGACTCCAAGGGCGCTTTTAAACAACAGTAAAGAACTCCAAACAATATAAACTTTATTGATTAACACACTTTATCTCCACTTTAAAATAACACAAAGAATTATCTATTACAGTCACAACTTGGTACTTATTACGACCCTTCGGGAAGAATAGCACTTTTCGGATCTATTGGATTTTACAATCACTTGACTACTGTGACTAGTTTCTGAGATCAATAAGTCTGATTTAGTTGCTTTGCTTTGACTTGAATTTATTCAATAACTTTGATTGCTTTTTGATTTCACTTTATTTCTTTATCACAATTTTGGCTTGTCTTTTTCCAAATTATTTATTATTTTCGTTCTAGTATCGCCTAATTTCTGCTTCAAACTTTTTTATTCTTGATTCCAACTGCTGTTTCAATAATTTTCCGTAATTTTCTCCTTTCCAATTCTTTTTCCATTTTTTCTCTCCGATTCTAGTTGCGCTTCCTTTTTATACTCTATAAGCAAATGTCACTTAGTGATATACACTTCGATTTCAATTTCAATATCTTTTCTTGCAAACGGCATTTGGTCCTCTTCAATTTTCCTAATATCTCTGACAGCTGTCGAGATTTCCCATTTTCAAGACGCCATTTCTCGGCTTCTCCGTTATTTTATTTTTCTTATCTCAACCATATGTCACTTCATTTTCCATTTTGTTTTTGTTATTATTATTTTTTTTCTTGACATGTTTTATTATTTTATTGTTTGATTTATTATTATTATTTGTTATTTCCCTTTAATTTTCTCATTTCTTCCATTTGTTTCTATTTCCCAGGATTGTGGAATAATAGACCTTTCTCGTCACCCATTTTTCTCCAATTATTACATTAATTGTGCTTATTCATTTTTATTTTATTTTTAGGTATCCTCAACAAGTTTAAACCATGTCATTTTAAGCTCACGACCCTTGAGTTAATCACACTCGGTCCGCTATTGATGCACATTGAAGGTATGCTTTACTGCAAAACTTGGAATATTTGGCAATGCGATTGAATAAAAATGAAATGATTGATATCATCCATTGTATTATAACTGAAATCAGCTAGTAATTACATTCCTTTTTAAAAGAGCTCAGTCTACACCAGCTGCAGTTGAAAAAGCTTCTAGTAAAGGATCGAATCTTGAAAGAATATCAAAAACTACCTATTAGCTTATTACAATTTCTCGTAATGATTAAAATTTAATAAAGTCATATTTTAGAAATGATAAAGTCATATTTTAAGAAGAACAAAGTCATTTTATTGCTTATCCTAGTTATCCTTCTAATCGAGGACAAGTAGAGTTAGATCTACTGTTTTATCCTACCTAAAAATAAATAACAATTCAACAATTATAATTAAAATTAAAACTATTTAATGAAATTGTTGGGTTATTATTATTGAAAGTCGGTTCCCTCTGACTCCTCGTGTCCTTTTCGAATCAAATAAGCAAACCCAACACAGAAAAATTTTATTTGCATTTTATCACAGTTACAACTCAATCCGATTTATTTCAACTTTTTGTAATCACAATTTCACTAATTTATTTACACCTTTTAACCACCGTATAAATTTGATTATCTTAGGGTATGCTGTCCAATGGAGAACCACCCTTTCTGATAGATAACTTTGACTTTACTTGGGTTTAGATTCCTCATCTGACCTAGTTACACTACTCGTTTACGTCGATCCACTGGTCCTTTCGTGTTTTTCCTTTTTCCTTTTATACTCCTGTTGAGACTGTTTTCAGACGATTGTCAACAACATTTGCTACATTATTAAATTATTATCAATAATTACTTTCCAAAGATCACTTTAGCCGACATTTGTCAACAACGTTTGCTCCGTTGCTAAATTACAAATTACGAAATAATTACCTCTCCGTAGCTCAGTGGCGCCCATTTAATATTGTTTAGGCCAATTTACCCTGTTATATTATTCCGTCTACAAGCCGGGTTTTCCTCATCTCTCGGATTTTCCACATCTCTCGGGCTTCCCATTAGTAATTAATTTTTTTAAATTAATTCCATTTTTTGTCTTATATTATTTTCTAGGGACCCCTCACTAAATTTTTATTATTATTTCTGGACTCGTCTCTCAATTTGACGTTCAACCATACCAATTTCTCCCGATCAATACTACTTTCGAATTTTTATAAATTTTTTAATTAATATTGCACTTTTATCATTTTGGTGTTTTATTGATTTTACTGTGCTTTTCCGTAATACCACAACAAAATGAACATTGCAATGATTTAATTCAACTGGTAATAAAAAACTCGAAGCTTTCGGATAAGACTACGAAAATGATATTAAAAAGATGACAAGTGATGGAACCAGTGCTATTCATTTGGTGGTCATATTCGTTAATTAGATTAAAAAAAACAGAACTGATGGACATGGATCAGAAATCAGAAATGGTTTCTGTTGACAAAGAAGAGTTTGAGGACATATTTAATCCTGATTTTGAAGCAGCTATAAACCACAATGAGAACAAACAAGTTGAAGACGAAGAATTGTCGTTTGGATATCTTAAATACAAAAAAGAAAATTCAAAACAAAAGTATTCAGTTTTAAGAAATCATTAGTAAAGAAAGTATTAGGCTGGCTCACCGTTGTGGAACATTTTGACTTTTCTTTCGAAGTGCAGCTAGCATTGCTAATCACATCTCGAATGGAACTTTTGAGTCGTAAAATTCCAAACCTTCATATTTAGATCACAATTTCAGCTGAGACCAAATGAGCCTGATGGTTTCCCGATTTTAACATATTTGCTGTTTGTTTATATCTGAAAGCATGGTATACCAGCTCATCAGCTCAATTTAAATCTGTAACAGGATCTAGTGGCTCACAAAACAGCAATGAATGATTTTCCTGAACATCTTTAAGCAAAACTCTTGTCGGTTTGGAATTTTACGACTCAAAAGTTCCATTCGAGATGTGATTAGCAATTCTAGTTGCACTTCGAAAGAAAGGTAAAAAGCACCTAGACATATATTTTTATAAAAATATATAAGCTATATAGATTTAAAATTAAATAAACTATGTATATACATATATATATATATATATATATTATCTATGAACTACTTAAATAAATATAAAGTTTCAAAAAACATATGACCTTAAAGTGACCTCAAAACAACCTTGATCGACTTTAAATTATTTTTATTTTAATAGTTTTTCGGAGAGGTACTTTAACCTATATCTGACGGGCTCATATTCTACTACTATGTGGAGAATGAATATGTATGCCCTTTGCTGGCTTTACTCCAAGAAAGATGAGAGAAAGTAACAAAAAGTCTTTGTAGGTAACATGTTGCTGAAACTCTGATAACTGAGAATGGATGAAAAAACTGATATCACATTTGTTTGGTTCCATTCTTTTTCAAGCATTTTTTCAAGTATGAAACATACGCAAGACCTTACTTCAGTGTTGGTAGCAGTAGTATCAAATGGCATTAGCAGTATGCGATCCGCAATATTCCATTCTTCAATTAATTTGAAAACTGCGTTTACTTTAGACTCTCCTGTTCGGTTTGGTAGATGAGGTACACCCAAAAGATTCATAATTCAATCACCAGATACAAGAACTGGAAGTCAGCCAACAGATTCTTTTGACAATAAGGCTGGCAACATCTTTCCATCCAAATGTACTGTTAGTGGAATTTATTACGTAAACTTTTAAAGTTTTTGATATTTTATTTAAATTGTTGATAAGACAGAAAATTTGAAGGGTGCTGTGCAACATCTAAATATTATGAGATTTATAAAAAAAATTTTTGTTTGACTTTATTAAATTGAAATTAAGAAGAAAATTTTAATAAATAATATTAATTTTAAAAAAGAAAGATATATTTGTTTTAATTTCCTAAAAATAAATATTAACTATTTTTTAGGGCGCAATTTACAAAAATTACCTATGGCTCAAAATAATTAAATCAGGGCCTGAAAACAGTGATTATTATTATTATTTATTATTATATAAATTTCGGGGCATATTACTTTGGAAACAAACAAAAGTACTAACAATCTTATTTTTTTAATAAATTCGGCAAATCAATTTATTTTCTGTAGATTTTTTACGGCTTCTACAACTCTCATCAAATAACTAATAACACTTAATATTCTGATTGACTTTTTGCAACTCTGATCAATTATATTTTCAGTTTAAAATGATGAATTTAGTTTATTACTTGGAATAGGAAGGAATATTATTTTCAGGCAGATAAATCCAACATTTATTTTAATTATTTTAATTTTATCCAATAAAGACTTTATTTTGTAGGTATTTTTAAAATCATTTTATTTTTCGATGTATTTAAAATTAATTTGCTTGTTTGAACTCTGAATAAATACATCTAAAATATTTCAATAGTTATTGTTTTTATATATTCATTTCAAGAAAAAAAATGTAATTCAACGGAATGTATTTAATTTTAATTATAAATAGTTTTTCATTTTGAAATTAAATTAACTTTTGTTGAAATTTTCCTAAAAAATCGAATGATCAAATTTTTCAAAATAAATATTTTTTCTGTTAATATAAATTTTGACAGTGGATCTATGAGTAAAATTTTTTAATTTATTCATTTTATTTACGATTGAATAAAAATAACAGTTTTTATTTATTTATTAGAAAATATCGACCGAGCATAACTTAAACTATATATTTCGAAAAACTCACTGTCAACATCAGGTAAATCCAAAAACACTACATGGATTTTAAATGACTTATTCAAACTAAATGATCAAAGTAAAACTCACAAAGCAAATTATTTATTAATTAAAAATTTTTAAAAAAAATATATTTTATTAATAAAGAAATTTAATTTTTAAAAAATAAAAATTATTAAATTTAAATAAAAAAATATTTTTGTTGAATTTAATAATTTTTTCCTTATGTCATAACATAATACTTCAAATACAAACACAAGATTGTGTCCACTAATATTATTTCTTCAGTCGACTGTAATCAACAACTTATATTCATTTTGTTAAATAAAAATAGATAAGTTTAGATCTACTGAGTTCAAAGTTTCAGAATTCTTTTTTATAAAAATATCGATTTTTAATATGGCTCAAACATTTCAATTATTACATTTAATATTCATACCAAATGTAACAATTGATGTTTGATAATTTTTATTACCTATGTTGTTCCAATCGAATCTTTAAAATCTATTGTGATAAAAAAACCACTTACATTTTAAAAATTTTAACTTTGTGCAAAACAAAAATATTAAATTTTATTAGAAAAATTCTACTAAAATTATCACCGTATTTTCGCGAATATAAAACGAGTAAGAATTTTAATTTTTTATTATTTTTAATATTCATTAATTAGACAACTTTATTATAATTTTTTGATATTTTTTAAAACCTTTAAAAATATTTGAAAAACTACTAATTAAAATAAAACAATTTTCAATAAATGTAAATTTTTATTTATAATAAAAATTGCAAACAAATTTTGGGTTGTTGTTTAAAATTAAGCAATTTGTATAAAAAGTCATGGAAAATAATTAATGTCAATATTGCGGATATTTTTTCACTGCCTGCGGAGATTTATTTTGTAATAACGCAAATGCCAATGTTAAACATCGGTGATCCCCTATTCCAAGCATAAACGGAGTGAAAAACATTGGACAACCTTCGCGTCTCGCTATAGAAATGCAATATAAAGCTCTTTCCTTACTTGTTGACAAAGTTTCCATATAATCCCAATCTATTGAATTAGGAAAAACCTTGTCAATCACTTTTGCTAAAACTCTTTTGTCATTTATCAATGTGTCACGGAATGAAGTTATTTCGCAGTCAATGCTGAAACTATTAACCCATTTTAGCAATTCTTTTTTATCAAATTTTTTCTCGGTATTCTTTTCATAATAAACCCAATAAAGCATCAAATTATAGATAATATCTGAAATCAGAGCGCGGTTTCCAGATTGGATATATTCGGGATGGAGGTTGGCTATGGGAACGCTAACGAACTTGCCTAATCTGTTAATGCAATTTGCTCCATTGTGGATTCTTTCGGATACAATTTGCTGTTTACTGAAATCCTTAATAAAAGTGTCTTTATAGAAAATGTCATTCGACAGAATGTCCATAATCTGAGCGATAAGTAGACCATCTTTACAGTCGTGATGGATATTCGTGCAAATCGGATTTACTCCAAGAAAGTTTATAAAATTGCGACATAATTTCTCAATGTGACTTTCTTGTTCTAGTTTGATTTCGTCATTTATTTGACTGATTTGACTTTTTTCAATTTCGGAAACGAGAGGAAATCTGTGAAACAACACAGCAGCCGTTAATAAATGCATTTTATAGCATGCCTGATCAAGACATCCCGAGTCCATCAGGTTCTCAACGAGAAATGCTTGAACTTTCATACAGTCTAGATTTTCCAACAATAAATAAATTCTATCTTTGGGATCTGGTTCTTGATTAATTGAATAAATGTCATTTTTCAAAGCTATATGGCTATGCTGTGCTACTGAGTCAAAAAGATACACATACATGCAACCATCATTTAAATTTTGTTGAAAAGAGGAAATCTTTGGTCCCGATGAATTGTATTTGGATATCATATAATTTATGTATCTGGTTAAAGTCTCTTCGGGTTTCATTCGTTTTATCCCATCTTTTGGTTCATCGTCTGATTTTAATAAAAGAATTTCGGGATTTTCAAGATAACTTATACATTGAACTAGTCCAACGAAAAATATCTGCCAAAGAAATTCTAGGACACTTTGTCTAACTCCACTAAAAATATGATTAATGTCGAGTTCCACGACGTTGCAACCATATGATCTAGCAGTTTCATATGCTAATTGAAGGTTTTTATATTTTTCTTCTCTACTCATTTCGGCTTTTGTTATAATGACTGTCGAATCAATGGAATATGGAAATAGAGTTTTTATAATTGAACAAAAAATAATGCCATCATTTATAACATCAAAGAGTTCATCGCTGTTTGGATTGATAGGAAGATGAGGTCCTAAATTTTCGTGAATGAAAAGATTACGATTAATCCAATTAATGTAAACTTTTTTCTCACAGTCGTCATGAAACTGAACATAAATGATATTTTAGAATATTATTTCATAATATTTAAAAAAGAAAATTTTTTTAATTAACATAGCAATGATATAAATAACAGAAACCGTCATTTACAGTGAAACTCGCTTAACGCGAAATACACGTAACCTACAAAACATGTTCACACTAACCGAGTTTCACTGTAAATTATTTATTAAACTGATATTGAGACATAAGAAAAAGTATTTGTTGAGCGAGTTTTTACGATAACATTGTATTAAGTGCGTTTCGTTGCATTTTAAAATTAATGCAAAATTAATTACCATACATCATCGCGTATAAGCCCGTTCATGTATTAACTGACTAACAGAAATGACGCCAATATACATCAAAACGTCTATAGCATGCGTATAAGCCGGGTCCTTAATAATCCAGGCTGAATTGAATTTCAATAAGACGACAACCTTAGTTTTACGTAGATCACGATAATAAAACAATTAAGTTTCAATAGGGTTTATTGTTTTTTAAATAACCAATAACTATACTAAAAAAAACAAAAATGTGCTGAAGTTTCGCATTTTGACTGTAGTTAAATGTTATTTATTTTTCAAAGTTTCCTATCGTTCACGTATTAGTTAATTTATCATATTAGGGGAATTTCCCGGAATAAATTCCTCGGTTAATAACGTGATGATATGACAATTGAAATTATGAAATAAAAAACTAACCGTAGAAACATAGTTTTTAAAACTCTATATCTCACTTTTACATTCTTTCAAAATTAAAATTTCAATATGCGTCATCAAGACTATGAAATATGTTACGCAATTAATATTTTTTTATAATAGGTGATCAAATTGAAAATTTTCAAAAAATTTAATTATAGTACCTTGGATCGATACGAAATTTTGGAAGGATGTATTGTTCTTGACGATGTATCTATATGCCAAAATATAGCTCAATCCGATCACAGAAGTGGGTTAATTTGCCGTCACAAGATTTCTGTTGCTCATTTAAACACAACAAAGTGAAGTTAATAGAGTTAAAAATCAATAAATTCCTTATGTTTTCATTAATTAACGTTGAATAAAATCGGCGTGGAGAGTTGTTAAATATTTCAAATAAATTGTATTGTTTTTGAATTTAATAAACATTTTTTAAAGGTAATTATGAATGTTATAAACGCCAAAAGTATTAAAACTAACACTCATAAAATTCTAATTTTATATTAATTTAATTTTAATTTAAAGTTATTTTTTGCAAATTCTAAAAAAAGCTGTAATTTTAAGTGTTTTGAATTAACTTTTTAATTAAATACATATTATTTTTTGAAAATTAAAGGTTTTAAGTGTCTTACTTTATTATAAGAATTTCTTTTGTTTTTCACTTCTTATTTCTTTTCATTTTCCCATGGTATACAGAATTTAATTGAATTTAAATATGAATTAGATTATTATATTTTATTTTTTTATGTAAGTAGTGTAATCACTAAAATTAATATATTTTAAAATATTATATAAAATATAGGTAACCAGACAGATCGACACAAACCAAAACGACACAGACATTTCGACATAAGACATAACAACACATGACAGAACGACACAGTTACAAAACAACAGTGACAAAACTACACAGACAAAACGACACTTAGACAAAACTACACATTTTATATATTAATTAATGGCAAGTTTACAGTGAGAAAAGATGTATAAGTAATAAAAATAATATTTATATGATGCCTCTTTTATTATTAAATAATAAGATAATCATTGTAATTTAAGAAATAAATTGTGATAAATTATTACCAGTAATAAACGTAATAATTTACACACATCAACGTTTCTCAAAAAATTCTTATGTACTATTAATTATATAATATTAATTAATATATAAAATGTGTCTATTTGTCATTTTGTCTGTGTTGTTTTGTAACTGTGTCGTTTTGTCATGTGTTGTTTTTTCATGTGTCAAAATGTCTGTCTCGTTTTATCAAAGAACCAAAATAATACTGTCTTAGTGTGTCAAAAAATGAAATACAATGAAAGACGATTTTATTACCCACGTTCGTGTCTCCTAACTTACCACCAGCTTTATTGCAATAGTATTCATTGATGAACGACTTTTTACAAGATTTATTCACCTAATTAAAATTCCTGAAGTAGTTTACAATTTTTAAATGGCTATTGAAAAAAAAACATTTTGAAATATATTAGTAAATTAATTTACTTTTATGTTACTAACACTAAAAGGAAGTTAAAATTATTTAAAGCAATTGGAAAGGAAGTTCTCACTGATGCGCTTATCGTTTCATTTATTAACATGAAGTGTGAATTGATGAGTTGCGGTTGAGAGATTATTGGTGGAATTAAGAACCAATAGAATTTCACAGATAATGTTTTGTAAAAAAAGATTATTTTAGAAAACAGTATATAAATCTTGTTCAATGCTTTTAAATCATGCAACAAGTTTCATTCAATAGCCTATAGAGAAACATTTCAGAGTAATTGTCTAGCAATTCCATCTATATGTCAACACTTTAGAGGTTGATTTAAGAAAATACCATAATCAAAAAATTAAGAATTTCGCCATATCATAGTTAAAAAATCATAAAGCAACGAAACACTAATGTCGATGAATCTTAGTTGAAATTTTAATATAAAATTGCAATAAATTTATAATAAAATGATATTAATAATTATCTCGAAAATCATAAAATGAAAATTGAAATGAAACAACATAAATTTTCGACTTTATTAAAGTAACACTAGATAAAGACAAAGCCGAGAAATTAAGTATTTAATTAATTTTTAATTTTTTAATTTTTTTGATTATCTTTAAATCATTTCTTTATTAAACATTTACTAGCTACAATGCTAAAAACAGCTTAATACAGTCGTGTAGCTACTTTTTGGATCACCATGTATTAAAAATTCTAATAATTTGAATAATCTTCAATTTATATATTGTATATTGACAAAATTCCTAATAAACAAATTTTGTGATAAAAGTGATTCAGCATGGTAAAACAAAGTATTTTTTTAAAACATATCTAAAAATACCTAACAAGTTTCAAATTTGTCTTTTTAGTTTATAAAATATAAACTGTAGTCCTTGTTTATATGAGTTAAAGATACCTATAAAAATATTAAATTTTGAAAATATCTATTGTTCTTAAATTTATTTATAAAAAATAGAAGTTATTTAA
The DNA here is from genome assembly GCA_022537955.1 of Schmidtea mediterranea. NCBI lineage: Eukaryota > Metazoa > Platyhelminthes > Tricladida > Dugesiidae > Schmidtea > Schmidtea mediterranea. Next base: position 16,591,709 of record CM039682.1, read on the forward strand.
ATTTAAATATTTAGTGATAAATCAAAACAAATAACTAAATATTTTATTGGTTAAAATTCAGAGCAAAACATGTAGTTTCATATTTCATAAGAATTAAGTGAAATGAAATTTTATCCAATTATTAATAATTAATCAGATTAAAATTATAACATACTATACCATTTTTTAATGTTTTATAAATTATTTTTATTTAGTATCTATTTTTATTATTATTATACTTATTTGTATTATTACATTGCTTATTATTATTATTATTATTATTATTATTATTATTATTATTATTATTATTATTATTATTATTATTATTATTATTATTATTATTATTATTATTATCTTTATTATCATCATTATTATTATCATCATCTAAAGAAAACACCATTCAGACACTCGTTGTACGATATATTTCGACAGTTTAACTGTAATCTTCAGACAAAAAAACCAACTAAAATAGTATGGATTAATTTATATAATTTAAACAAATTGTATACAAATTTAAAAAAATTGATTTTGTATTTGAATTTAATAATTATGAATGTTATAAATACAAAAAGTATTTCATTTAACAATGGTCATAAATCTTTTTATATTTTCTTACTTTACTGATACATCCAATAGTGAAATTTTTAGAAGTTATTGGTATTTTAATTACTTCTTATTTTGTTCATTTTTTATTTATTTTCGAACTTTTTTTATTCCATTGTCAATATTAATGCTTTCTGAATCCAAATTTGTGGCATATCGTACTACCAAATACCATAAAATATGGATTCAACATCTAGTAATATTTCGGGCCTATTTTCACCAATTATAATTTTGGTTCATTAGTGTTTCTCCACTTAATAGGCAAAGAGAGCACAATTTGTCTGTAGAACTCGGAACCAACTAGCTTGATTAACGTCTTTTATTAATTAATTCATCAATTTGTAATTTTTAAATAATATCTTATAAGGGTTCCCTATCAGTTTGAAATTATCAAATTTCTATTTTTTATTTTATTTGTGATACCTGTTGATTTTCGGTTTTCACATTTTTAATTAATTGTACATTTTAATTTCTTTTGAATTTTGGCTTTTAACTGTTTTGCACCACATTTACATGCACTTTATTTTCTATTTATTGACACTATACAATCACAACAAGAGTATTTTTAGGGTAAAAAGATCATCGGTTTTCTTGAAGAATTCAAGTTTCTCAGGTGTTCAACTGAAGTTTTTGTAAACGACTGGGAAAGCGTTTTTTACTATTTTTAAAGGTTTGATATTTCAGAGAATCAAGATAAGGAAATCTCATAAAAAGACCCTAAAATAATTTATTTACAGCAATAAATTTAATACAACTCTTTAATATGACCAATAATAAATTAACAACATTTTTTTTTAAAATTAAATGTTATTTATTTAATATTATATGGTTTTTAATCAAGTACTAAATTTTAAGGCTTTTTCACAATTGATCTATTTTAATTTTCAATTTTCATTATTTTCTTTTCAAACCATATATAATATTTTGTTTTATATTTAACAAAAATAATAATTTAATCTAAAAAAGACATTTTATGTGATTTTATAAAAAAAATTTAAATATTAATATTAAAAAAACAATAATGAATTTTACGTTAAAATTTATTAAAGGAAAATTTATTATTCTATAAAAGTCCTCAAGTCATGTATTGAATACGTACTTGTCATAATTCCATGCACTTGTAATTATACCTGATTTGTTCTAGTGTAAATTAAAATTATAAGAAAATTTATGCAGATAATAAAAGAAAATTAATTAATATATTTGCATATTTATTATAAATATTTTTTTTAATTTTTACAAAGATTCACTATAAATAATCTTACTTGATAAATTGCATTCACTTCTGCTGGCATTATTTTTAATTGATTAATTAATATTTAAAATAATTTATCTATTTATTTTTAATACATTAATGCAAGGGTGGTCAAACTTTCGGGACTTAATTTTCAAAATGGAAACTTTTTGTGACTGCTAGCAATGGGAAGGTAGAGCAAATAAAAATATTGACTTATCTTTTTTATATTTATTTTCAAATTACAAAACTATCAGAATAAACTCAAAGTAACCGAATAAAAATAGCAGTTTATATAGAAATATCGAAAATTCTCATTGCTTATTTATTGGTGTAGATACTTTTAAAAATGTTTTACGACCCACCGAAACTATCTGTCAGCCACACTTTGAGAACCTATGCATTAATGCACTGTTTAACGAAAATAATTCGTTCATAAAAGCTACTTAGTTATGAGAAGTTTTTCTGTGAGCGGTAGGAATAAAATTGGTTAAAAACAATTTCAAGATTTAACCCGACATTGGAGTTTTATTAGAAAACGAGTTTAATAACAAAAACGTCAAATATAAATATAAAAGATGTTATATTTTGCATTGCCTGATGGAGTGAAAAGTAATATTATTGAGCACAATAAGACATGTAAGTTAGAAATCGACTTTCTCAATTTTAAAGGGTTTCAAAAACTATTGGGAACGTATTATTTGTAAAGCCTTAATGATAAAATCATTTAAACCAAAAATCAACATACAAAATGCATTATCCACATGCATTTTGAGAGTTTTTAATTAATTTACTTAAACTGTATTTGATTCCGCACATCTAATTATATAATTACTAATAAACCTAAAAGCATAATAGTTTAATTTAAGTTTTTTAAGTGCCTGGTGATGACAGCTGAGCTGGCGAAATATTACAAAAAGATATTTTCAAAATGATGTTTTCTGATTTACATGAAAATTATTTATATAAACATTTTTTATTTAATGGTTTATTTTGTAAAATGTTTCAGATTTGCAATATTACATTGTGTAGGGTTATTGCATGGTTTTAATGAAACTGTGGTCAGTGGTTCATAATTCATATGTAGACTGATTCATTTATTGTGGAATCGAAATGAACTGAGACGAGTAAGTATATAAGAGATGATAGAAAAAATCACGGCCAGTAAATATTTAAAAAATCTTAAAGCATACAATAAGGACGAAAAGGTTTACAAATAGCCGTTATATGTATAAAGCAACTGAAAGGAAAATTATTAAATTAACAGAATTGTCTTACATCTGATTCACTAAGTCTTGTTCGGCTTATTAGCATATTTATTTGTAATTTATTGGCGTTTTGGAGCTCAGTTCAATATTATGTGTTTTAAATTTGTTATCAATAAATATAAATTTTGTTTTGAGAGTTTGTTAATTTGAGAACACGAGAAAAGTCACAAGCAAATTCAATAAAGAGTTTAATCATTAATTCAAATAAAACTCAACATTACTGAACTTTTTGGTAATAATTAGTGATGTTTAAACCAGTGTTTCTCAACCAAAAACGTGCCGTGGACCAGTAAACAATTTAAATTTTTTCCGCCGACCGCTAATACTAATTGTTGGTTATATTTTGCAGGAATACAAAATATTTAATATTTAATGTACTATTAAATACATATATTTCAGTTGTAAAAATTCACACAAAGTTTACAAAAAATAAACAATATTTACACAAAAAAATGTGCATAAAAGAATAACAATAAATATTGCAAAAGACATTTAGTAATATTATAATAAAGAAGTACAACACAAAAGTAATCTTAAAATTATACAAAACTACTGCATTTCTAATAAATCACATAAAATAGACAATATATAAATAATTTTCATTTAAAAAAATTATAGAGAATAAAAAAATAGAGAAAAATCCATAGTTTTATAAACATAATATACTTTTCATAAAGTTTAACTAGAAAAATATAAAAGTCAACCACTAAATTAATATAGGACAATTCATTCATGTTCCAAAGAATCCAGAGAGATAAATGCACATTCTGTAATTTTACTTTTATAGTTTTGTTATAATATTTCATATGATTTATTTTATGAGCGGTAAACAGTTTACCAATATTCTGGCATTATTTTCCTCCTATTCAACTCACGTTGCGGACCAGTAATTTATGGTTCGCGGACCGGTGCTGGTCCACGAACAACTACTTTGAGAACCACTGGTTTACACCATATATAAATATTTTCTTAGAATTAGAAATAATTAAACGTCCACAAATGACGTCTTTAAAACGTATTTTTCTAGCGTTACATACTGACTCTAAGCATTCCTACTTGGGTTTTATATTCATTCAATACTTGACGCTCTGAAAGCAAATACATTACAGACAGATGCCAATGTGATCATTTTGCATGACATTAAAAACTTTCTTGAAAGAATTCACATTTATTGTGCTTTATCTACATGAAATTGAAATTGCTGTTTTAGAGTCCACTGAAATCCGGTGTCTGCTTGAAATTACGCCTAAATCGCAATTTCAGCCAAACTAAAACATTTAGTAAGGATATTCTCCACTAAACCTTTGTCCTTTATTTTGAACGTTTTAGTGATTTTAAGAAACCAGTTTTAAAGAATGAAATGTAAGACAAAAGTCTTAAGTTGTAGCTTTATTTTCCAACATCCTATGTTTCAACAACAGAACAAAACAAATTAAACTTTAAATCATGAAAGGTAAGTCAATATTTCTTTCACCATATCCAAAATAAACAGATCCAAAAGCTTTATGGTCAGGAATTTGATAAAATACATAACCTGGCCACACGAGACTTTTTAATATAACGAGACCTGTTCCTCTATCAAGTTGTAAGCTCCAACTAATTTTAGGAATATCTTCTTCAATTGGATCGAGGAAGTCAATTGCTTTGTCATATCGTGCTCTTTCCATTAATGTTTTTAATGGTAGCGCATAAGGCTGACGAAAATGAAGATATGATGACAACTTCAGACTATCTATTGCAGGTAATCCTAAATTATATTTTTAAATTTCAGCAAAATAATGTTCTAAATCAGTTTTCCATTAAATATCATTTTTAATCTGTTAGACAGGCATGGCGAATTATTACGTAACTTTATAAAAGTAATTCTACTACATATGGCCGAATATTTATTCAAGTAGTTTTTAAAATCATACTTTAATGACATATTTTATCAACCCAACGTTTACTATATAAAAAATAACTAGCCATTTTATAAAATTAGGTTTCCTGAATAATTTCTGTAGGATAGTCACAATTTCCTACTCATTGGGCTCTTTTTTAAATTAATTAGTTTAAAAGTTTATTTCTACCAAATATTTGCAGGATATATTTGCAATTTTGGATATTTAATATTGTTAGAAGACGGACGAAGATTAAAAATTTAAAAATTACATAGTAGGCGATAACAAATATAAGATGAACACATGTAGATCGAACAATGGATGGTGATAATTGGTTATGGCAATGGCAATGACAATTCAATGATCTTATTCTGACGATAGCCCCAATTTATGACAATATATGACAATTCATGACAATCTATGAGAATTTATGACAATTTCATTTATTTAGTCAATCTGTTATTCATTTATGTGTATTTTATCATCTTGAACAATCTGATTTTCACAATTTATGATACTATTTAATGCAAGCGTGAGAATATTATTGATAATGATAGTTATGTATTTATTTTTTATATTTTAAGTATGAGAAAGTGATAGTAAAGATAAATTGAAAACAATGGATAATTTTAACCCCCAAGTAAATACATAAATATAAAAAATATATTTTTAGATTTTCGCCTCTAGGGTAGGGTTGCTATACGTCCGGGTTTCGAGGTCCGTGTCCCGGTACAAGATTTATTTATCCCGGTTGATTTAAAATTTACGAATGAATATATATTTTTTAACATGAAACTCAAAAATAACAAAATTTTCCCGAGCGAAGCTGGGCACTGTTCAGCTAGTATCTAATATTGAAACGCGCACATGGGAACACCTACATTCGAAGCAACACCTCCGCCCTCTCCCATCTAGTTATCAGAAAAGGCCATTTTTTTACATAATATTAATTTGAGTCTATTATTTATAAAAAAATTCTAACGCCAATGAAAAATGTATGATTGACGTTAAAGGTTTTGTTGTTTTTTTTTGGGGGGGGGTGAATCGTAACGAGAAGGGAGGGAAGATTGTCCCGGTCTGTAATCTGAGAATTATGAAAACCCTACTCTAGGGGCTAATTTATTAAAATTATTTTTTTATTTTTGTTCACAAAAATCGTCAAGTTGTTATAATTGATTGTTTAGAATTGATTTGACACTTGAGTACTTAAAAAAACAAAACCAATAGACACAATAAAAATAATAATTGACGCGAATCGTCGTTGAGTGAAAAAGACACTTGAAATGCCAACAATAACAAAATCCTTTAGTTTATAAAATGAGAGATTTCTCAGTTAAATTGTGAGAAAATTGTTAACTCAGAAGAGTTGCAAAATAGAGTTAGCACAAGAAATTCAATAAAAATATAAACAGAGTCATTATTAAAAGTAGCTGAAGGTAAACATTATATTTTTTGTATAAGTGTTGTATTTAAATAAAAGGATTTGAACCAGTGTTGGTGTTCTTATTTATATAAGATACCAAATTGAGATTCTGGGAACCTCAACAATATTAATAAATAAAACTTAATTTAACTCAGTTCTCATTTCTTTAAATCAACAACAATTTTTCAAATTTCCCAACCTGATTAGAAAATTTTATTTACTCCTTGATTTTCAACAGAAATTTCCATTCTAAATTAAGTAATTCATATATGGATGTTTCCCGGTCAATCATCATCAGGTATTTTATTTTTCTCGGGTTTTCTAGAGCAAACTCATTCAATTTCAAAACTTAATCCCTTCAATTATTCGAATGTTTCATTTTGATTTTGCAATTGTTAATGGGATCAATAAATGTATACTTAATTAAATAATTAGTTGTCATAAAAAGTTTGATTATGCCCTGCTATTAAGTTGTGATTCTTGATATCGTTCAAACTATACAATAGAATCCTGGTTAATCATGCATGTTAGTGTTGGGTTTATTTTATTATAAGTCGGTTTGATCTCGGATGTTTAAATTCTGGAAAGAAAGTTAACCGAACCTAACACACGAAACTTTTATTCGTATTTACCACATTAAATATAATCGTCAATCGTTTTAAAATTGTTTAAAAAGTTAGATTTTCTTAAATAAATATAAAAGATTTTCAGTTATGGGAATAAAAAAATTATTGGCATTAATTTCTAATATATGCAGATTATCTATTTTCAATTTACAATTAAATAAATATTTAATTATTCAGAAAATGACAGATGCTAAGTTTAATAATTATTTAGTACCTTCATATAAGCGATTCGAAACGATCTGCCCCGTTGGGAGTCGAACATATGCTCCCCTAGGAACGATAAACACTTCCTTATCTATTTCATCTACTAAAACAGATAAGCGGTCTTCTTCTTTAAGCCTTAACTAAATGATTTAATTACCTGACAAATTTGTTATATTAAATTAAATAAATAATGTAAATTATAAAAAAAAACAAAAAATATTAATAAAAGGCTATTTTCCTAACAATTTCTTCTTCTTCGATTGTTTCTCCTTTATCGTCAGTTTTCTCAATGTAATTTATGTATTCAAATTCATTGCTTGGATCGCCAGTAAATCTTTCTTTGAAAAATTTAGAAAGGTTTTTGTGTTCTTCAGTATATGCTGGTAAAATATTCCAATTCATGCAATCTTTACTGATAAAAATAAAACTATTTAGTTGAATAGATTTTTATTATAGTTACCTATAAATTGTCCTCTTTTCATACATTTCATCCTTTCCGATTCCCTGTGCGATATAATAATCGCCTTTGTTACCTTTAAGTGAACCCCAAAAGTTAACTTTGAAAAACTTTTGTTCACTTTTCAAAATTGTTAATGAGGTCTGTAAAGCTGCCTTTTGTTCTGGAGTAAGAACAATTCCTGAAGATCCAACATAGTCTATTGTCAAATGAAAATTAACGCAATTCATTTTTAAAAGTACTGTTATAATAAAAATAATTATAGAATTATAGCGATTAATAAATTATTAATATATATATATATATATTAATATTAATATATATAAATTAAAATCAATTTTTAATTAACAGAATTTTCCATGTCAATGTCTAAAATTTAAGTCATTAACGTGACATTTTTATTTCAATGGTATATAAAAATCAATTTTTCTCCATTGAATGATGAATAATTCATCCAATTTCGCAAAGTTGTTCTTTATATATTGTATATTTTAGCAAATGTAATATTTCCAAAATATGTTAGGGTTATAATAAAACATGAATAAAAATAATAAAATTTTAAAATTATCAAAATCAATTAAAGTTAATTAAAATTTTGAAAAAAGTAAAATCAATATTTTTCAGGGGGAAAAAGTTATAACCGATGGCAAATTTGATTTTGAAGACGAATAAAATACTATTGGATTGAGATGAGGTATATTGAAGAGTCGGGAGCCCAAAAAACAAATTAATTAATTAAATTATTTGCCGACGAACCCATTAATCAAGGGCCGATGACCTGAACGTCAGTCTAATATGTTTCCCGGAATTAGTAAAATGGGCAATAAATTGTCCGACCGGGAAAAATTGTTTCCCTAGCTCTAATCCAAATTAATGGCAACCCAAAATTATAAAAGGAACTGACAACAAAATAAGTTGCCAGTGGGTCGAAGAGAAAAATCTAACGAGTTTGAGAAACGAGTTGAAAGTAGTAAACAGATAATGAAGTTAATCAGATTGCAGTGACTAATTACATGATACGCTTAGGGTGTTTACGAAAAGCGAAAATATTGTATCTTGTGGTGAATATTTGTGAATAAAGATTTCTTTTTTGGGATCGAAAGACCTATCCATCGACGAATATCTAATATCCCAACAAATACATTTGTTTAATTAATTGCTCTAACTATTTCAGTTTTTAATTTCATAAATTATAATTTAAACTGATCATACTGACATTGGAAGGGTAATTTCATGTAAGTGTTAAAATATGAAAAAGAATACAGTGAAATTATTTACGTATTTTTTGAAATTTAATTCGTTACAGCTTCTTTCTAATACCGCTAATACCACAACTACTTTTTTTCAATACCGGTAATACTGGTATTTAAAAAACAAAAATTAAAATGAAAAAAACAATTTTTGAGCAGTTGACAAATTACTTTATTGAATTAAGAAAATAAAATCTTAATAAACAGTATTTAGTGAATTATCATCCAAACTGGACTTTATTTTTGGTTCAAGTTATACATGGAGCGAAAAACACCTTTCTGACTCAACACTTGTTGGTTTTATCGGTAATAAAGCTTGATGAATGTGTTCAAAATGCTTTCCTCTAGTGTTCTTCAATAAAGCATTGTTGGTCTTTTTTATTCTCATTTTAAGACTATCAGATCCAATTTTGGTGGTATTTGAAGTTTCTGGAATTTTTGATAATTGTTTTTTTAATTACATCATGCAGTTTGTCTTTCAATGATGTCGTCTTTATTCGGTTCTTGATCAACTACGGTTGGATTATCTTCATTATGTTCCAATCTCCGTGAATTTTAAATAATCAGTTTCAAAATTGTGAGGAATATGAAGGTAATCCAGAAAATCAGAATATATACTTCGCCTCTTATTATTTCAAGGATTTACGTTTCGTTCGTTTCAACACTTAATGGTGACTTTGCTATGATAATTCGTTCAGTATAAATTTTAATGTGACAACTGCAATTATTAAATTAGCATTTGCACAATATAATGTTTCACCTGCCCCTTTGATGGGTTGCAATGTACAGATAAAACCAGATAATAAATTAATTTATAATAAATTTATCGGATACAATCACGTAATTCGTAAAATTACTCGAGCATACCCAGGAGACTTTTCTACCTGTTTTATTATTATTATTATTATTATTATTATTATTATTATTATTATTATTATTATTATTATTATTATTATTATTATTATTATTATTATTATTATTATTATTATTATTATTATTATTATTATTATAGGAAAGGAGTTTTACAATAGTAAAGTTAAGCAAATCCTGGATCGTCTCCAAATAAATCATTACTCTGTACATTCTCAATACAAATGGCACGGATATCAAAAACCCTCATGGATATCATCAAAAGACCTAGTAAAGTGAGTTTCTATACTATTTTACCGAGCAATAGTTGTCAACTAATCCATCCGGAAAATCAAGCAAGAAAATTTATGGTTGATCTTCAAAATCCTATATATTTACATGGAAATTGGGAAGTTGCTTTGCAAGACTTTACATTTGTGTACAATAAATTCCCATTTTATAGTCACTGTTAAATCAACTACAAGAAGCGTGTTCCCAAAACATGTAGTGGTATTTTCTCAATCTATAATATTGATCGATATTATCATATCCCGAATCAAATTTTAAATGAAAATAGTGGCATGTTTTTCAAAGATGGATTGAATGTTAGTTGTGATTTTAGTCCATTTACAATAAAGTTTGAAAGTATTGATGATGCCAAGCGAATGGGTAGTGATAAGCTTAACATTGTTGTTCCTGGTACTGAATACCTAATACGTTTCAAAACTTTTATTGATGTCGGCCCTGTGAATGAACACATCAAAATAACTGTATCATTAATGAGGTTGAAAATACATTTACGTTTACTAAAGTTTATATATAGAAACACTTGAAGAGTTACATAAATATATTTCATTCAATTGTTTACATATATTTAAAACTATTGAATTTGTTAAAGATGGATTATGTAAATTCAGTCTGAATAATAACATTTGTTAAGTTACATTTGATAAAAATTTGGCTAATACATTGGGATTAGATAACTAAACATACCGGGCATGTGCTTTTGGTGTGCGCAAACCAAAAATAATAAAACTTCATAGACAAATGTTTATATATACTAACATCATTGATCCTATAATTGTTGGTAGTAGTGGGATGTGCCAACGTCAAATCATGTCACCCCTGGATCATCCCCGGGGGGAAGTAAAACGTTTTTTTCTAAGTCTAAAAGTACAAAAAAATTTAAACCCCCAACAAAAATAACTAAAAATAAAAGACCTGCTGAACATAGGACATCTAAAATACCAATTAAACTTATAAAAATCGAAGTCATCGAAATCAGTGATGACGAATCAATTAATAATGTAGAGATTATAAATAATGCAGATATTGATATTATAAATAATGTAGAGATTATAAATAATGCAGATATTGTAAATAATGTAGATATTATAAATAATGTAGATATTGATAATATAAATAATGCTATTAATCAAGTTGGTGGTTCATTAGAACCTATAATACAAATTAATTTAAACGGCGCAATTAAAACAATTAAATTTGATACATCAGAGGCGCGAGTGATAAAAATAATGTTAACTGAAAGAATCAGTTCTAAATTAATTAATGAGATTGGAAAGATGGGAATAGACCTGCAAAATACACCGAGTTTTTAAACGATTTAGTATATGACGAAATTACGGATTGTCCAATGAAATTAATAAATATCCCCAAATTCGAAAAGAAAAATGCCAGTTTAAATTTAGCAATAAACGTCCTTTCTTATACTCCTACTGTGATAATTGACGAGGTTCCTGATAGTTATGTCTTCCATCACCCTCATTTAAGTATAATTCATCGTTCAAAGGTCACTGACGGAAGACCTATTTATTTGCTTTTATTAGAGAAAAGTGATAGGAACCACTACATGGTGGTGAGTGACCTCAATAAATTAATGAATTGTCATCAGAACCCGGATTGTCCAGATCAAATTAGATGCAAATCGTACCCACACTGCCTAAATGGTTTCAGGCTGGATAATGCCTTTAATACACATGTAACTCTATGCGCTAAAAATTAGACGGGTACAACCATTTACACATTACCCGATAACAAAGATTTAAAATTTGAAAATTATTCTAAAACCATCACCCTTCCTATGTCGGTTTTTCCACCTGATATTAGACATCACCAAATTCATATGCCTAGTTCAGCAGGCCTTTTACTATTAAATAACTACACAAAAACACAACAATATTTTGAATTTTATGAACCTGACTGCATTTCTTTATTTCTTAAAATTGTCCTACCTTATTATGATGTGGAAGGGAAAAAGTTGATAAGTTTTATGTCTTTCGCTGAACAACGAGAATTTAAATCATGTTGAACTTGCTATTTCTGCAAGAAACCGATTGTAAATCATGCTAAAGACCATTGTCACTTTACAGGTAAATATCTTGGTGCAGCGTGCCGAAAATGTAATTTTGCGCGTAGAATATACAAGTTGCTTCCGATAGTGTTTCATAATTTAAAAGGTTACGATCTGCATCATATTTTAAAACATGGTCTCAACGGTTTTCCTTCTTGGAATTTAGACATTATCCCTACCTCGACTGAAAAATTTATTTCTTTAATTGAACATATAAAAAATTTGGCTGTTAGATTTATAGATAGTATGCAATTTGTAAATTGCTCTTTATCTAAGGCTGTAAAAACACTTACTACACTACCTCTTACTACCTTTGCCTTTCCTGGTTCAATTATAGATTCTAAAGGTATATTTCCTTATGATTATGCCGCATCTTTTGATGTTCTTGAAACTACTTATGAATTGCATCATAAATGATAGGGTGTGACGGATGATGAATATGCGACTGTTGAATTGGTTTGGATGCAACACAACTGTGGTAATTTGCGTCACTATATGATGCATTATTTAAAAGTTGATGTATTACTACTCGCTGATTACTTTCAACAGTTCCGTGAAAAGGCCATTGCATACAATGGTCTTGAACCTTTAAATTTCTATGGTATTCCTAGAATATCATGGGCGTCAGCGCTTATGACATTAGATGAACCCATAGAGCTTTTACAGGACATGGAAATGTTCAATTTTTTAAAGGGAGGAATACGTGGAGGGTTAACATTTGTTAACAAACAATATGTTGCTTCTTTAGAGGACACCGAATTGTTGTATATAGATATAAATAATTTGTACGGTTGGGCTCTTAGCCAATCTTTGCTGTATGCTGATTTTGTTTGGGTGTGTGATGGTTTGGATGATGTATTGAATGAGTGTATGAATTTTGAGGTTATTGAAACCCTTCCATATGGATATACTATGGAAGTTGATATTGATATCCCTGAAAATTTCAATGATTTTTTTAAATGACTTTCCGATTGGACCGGAAAAGATGTGCCCACCAAAGTTGAGAAGCTAATTCTCACGCATTATTCAAAGAAGAATCATGTTCTTCATTGGAGGCTTCTCAGGCTTTATCTTTCGCTTGGGGCTAAGGTTGTGAATGTACATAGATGTATAAAATTTACACAGAAACCTATTTTTAAAAATTATATAGATAAAATACTGACTTGCGAGCGAATGCAGTCAGCGAGATATATAAAGATTTATTAAAATTATATAATAACAGCTTGTACGGTAAATCCGCTGAAAACCTTAAGAAGCGAATGAATTTGCTACTATGTAATTCAATTGGAAAGTTAATTAAATATTCGTCAAAACCGGCATTCAAAAAAACCATCGAAGTTGATGAGAATCTGTTTGCCGCGCATCTTAATAAGGATTCAATATGTTTGGATAGGCCTAGTTATATCGGACAATCAGTACTAGATCTATCCAAACTACGGATGTATCAGTTACAGTATATAGGGCTGCAAAAGTATAGAACTATTTATAGTTGTGATATAAATTTAATTGCCGGTGATACCGACAGCTTCTTTTTGGAGATAAAAAATTTAAAATTAGATATTTTATTAGAAGCGATGATTTCGGATGACCTTTTAGATATATCTAATTATGACCCCTCTCATCCTTTATATTCAAGACGACTAGCGTCCGTTATAGGAAAGTTTTTTTTATGAGAGTAAATATTATTTAACACTATATATATGTTTTCAATGTCTTTGTTGCATATCAATAATACTATTAAACATTACAGGCACATTACTTATAAAGATATGGGCAATAGGAGTGCATGAGTAACAAGGAAGTGTGCAAGAGGAGTTTATTATAAAAAAACTTGTAATAATAATATTAATAATAATAATAATAATAATAATAATAATAAAAAGTTGTAACAATAAAAAAGTTTTAATATTAAATATAAAAATTAAAGCACTACTTATAAAAATAAGTAGTAAATTTAAATTTTTTAAAAAAATACCATGAACTTGAGAAATTTTGAATGACCTTGAAAATTTTTTAAATGACCTTGAGCAAATTTTTGATGAACCCTGGTCTTTGTTTCAATGACCTTGAAAAAATATGATGAGTCATCCAATGACCTTGAGAAATTTAAAATGACATTGAGGAAATTCTTGATGAGTCATGGTCTTTGTTTCAATGACCTTGAAAAATATGATGAGTCATGGTCTTTGTGTTTCAATGGCATTGAGAAATTATGACTCAACAAATGACCTTGAATGAGTCATTCTATTTGTTTCAATGATATTGAATGAGTCATTGTCCTTGTCTTCCAAAAATTTTGGTCTTTGTACTACAAAAATTTGTACTGTTAAAGTTAGATTTTTTTTTGGCCGGGGGTATGTCTTTGCCTAGTGGGCCGGTGGTCTAGCATGGGCCACTATCCCACTACTAGCGTACATACATATTATATTATTTAGATTTCTTATTATTTACTGTTATCCTACATCTCCCCTCATTTTAAAATGTTTGATCCATTCAAAATTTCTAATTTTCCATTTTACATTCTGAAATTCAATTATGAAACTTCTGTCATGCAGTTTCTTTATTATTTTGACTGGACCCTCAAATCTATCTTCATTTTTATTACCAACATCTTTTTTTTATCAACACAAGATATCCAACATTGAAGATTCGGTTTGATCGTTTCTCTTCGGAAAATAGTTCAGTTCCTTTTCTCCTTTGTATCCGCTATTTTAACCCTAATCTGTCTAATTTACGATTTTCCATAAATAATAAATTGTAAGTCACACGTTTCGTCATTTTCATACCGCTCTCTTGCAATCTTTTCCCCATAAACAATTTGTGCAGGACTCAACTGAGTAGTTTTCTGAATTGTGCATTCAACATAATTTCAACTTCAGGAAGTATTTCGACCCAGTCTCTGCCTGTTCTTTCTTTTAGGGAGAGCTGGATAGCATCTATAATAGTTCTAAATTGACGTTCAATTTGTCCATTAGCATAATTATGATACAGACTTGAATATATTAGATTAATATCATGTTTATCTACAAATGCTTTTATTAAAGCTGACTCCAATGCTTTTCCTCTGTCCCAATGAATTCTGTTGGGCTTTCATATAGAAAGTCTGTGCTTAGGTCTGACTCTTTGGTGTCCTTCTTTAATCAATTCAATTAACCCAACACAATAAGATTTATTTCTAATTTATATATCACAACTTTATTCACAACTCTCACAAAAATCGATTCTATTCACAATACTCTACACAATTGCTCTGCACGATTTCACAATAATTCAATGCGTAGGGATACGTCTTCCAAAGGGAGATGTCCCTGTTTGGTGCGCAAGAATTTAATTTGTTTGACTGGTTGATTTATCTTTAAGCTTATTACCTCTTTTACTCCACTCTCTGAAATATTCTCTTCGACCAACTGGCAATTTTGTTGATCTGCCTTTACTTTTTATATTCATCTCGTAAATCAAGTCACCCGCAAAATAAATTAGTTTTGGCATTTTTGACATTTCTCTGTCCAAAACCAAATTAGTTATTTCTGGGCTCCAGGGGTTTCCATTTGTTTACAATAATTATTTTGGTGGCGGGTTCCTCTTTTATCCCGGGTTTCCTTCGTCAACCAATTTCGTTTTCCGTAATTATAAAAATTTGTTGAAGTTCCGGGTTTCTCACACTGTTCGGGTTTTCTGTTGGCTTGGACTTCCCATTAGCTCGGGTTTCCCATTAGCCAATTAATTTTTAATTAATTTCTATTTTTATTAAATATTTCCTTCTAGGGATCCCTAATCGATTTATTTTATTATATTTGGATTTGTCTCGACATTTGGCATACGCCCATACCCGTTTCCCCCGATAAATATTTATTTTAAAATTTTAATTGATCTTGCCGTTTTAATTATTACTTCGAATATCAATGTTTTTATTGATTTTTCATTTTTACTTTTGTGCATTTTGTTAACCCCAACAATACTCTTAACCACAACAAATCCATTTTTCATTAATTATTGCTGCAATTGTCTTTTCATCTTGACCAGAAGCTACACTCAAAGAAATATATTTACTAAATTGGCCTTAATAGCCAAAATATATCTCTTTCTACTGCTAGAAGTTTTCATTGGGCCACAAAAGTCGATGAAAATTGATTCAAATAAATAAACTTCCTTAGGTTTAATTTGTTTCTCTGCTGTTTGGGTATTCATAGCTTTTCTTTTTTGACAATTTTCGCACGATTCGACAACTTCTTTAATAAATTCTTATCTGTTTCTCATAAAATTTCCTAGAAATATATTCATGAACTTTATTCACTTCAGCATGTCACAGAATTCTGAGTTTACAAAACAAATTCTGTTTTTCTTTCTTCTGGAATCCATATTTTACCTTTACCTAAATGAATAATGTCATTACTTTCTATAAATTTTGTTTCCTTCCTCATTAGTATATATTTCTTGATTTTTTCTATTTCCTTAGAATCTTGTTGCCGCAGTTTTCCATCTTCTTGACACATGAGTGATAGAACTTTTGTTTTTAGTTTTTCTGTTTTTGGTTCCCCGTGAATCTTTTGACATTGTATGCACTATCAAATTCAGTTCTCGACAGTACATCTGTATTAAAATGCGTTTCTCCTTTACGGTATTCCATTTCAATATTTAGACCACTTAATTCAACATAAACGTTATTGCCTTATGATCTGTCCTTAATTTAAACCTTTTGCCATATTGATAGTATTTGAAATGTTCGGTAAAATAAATTATGACTAATAGTTTTTTCCGAGTGATACAATACCCTACTTGGTATTTATTCATTGAGTGCGAACCATATGCAATTATTCTTTCTTTACCATTTTCATTCAACTGCTATAAAACTGCTCCAATTCTGTCGAAACTGGTATCTGTGTCCAAAAAAAATTCCTTAGTAAAATCAGGGAATACTAAAATTGGAGCTTTTACTAATGCTTTCTTTAATGCTTGAAAAGCATCTTCGCATTAAATTTTCCACATAATTTTTGTCTGATTTACACCGGACAATTTCTCGAGTGGTTTTGAATACATACAACAGTTCTTTATAAACCTCCGATAATAATTCGTTTATCCAAGAAAGCTTCGTAATTTTTTAACACATTTCGGAGTTTCAAAATTTTCAATCGCGATTATTTTATTCTCATTAGTATGTATTCCTTCCTCGTTTATCACATGTCCTAAAAATTATATCTCTTTTTTAATAAACTGAAATTTTTCTGGACTTATCTTAACCCAGAATCACTTATTCTTTGAAATACTTTTCTTATTCTCTTATAATGTTCTTGTAAAGAAGAAGAAAATATTAATATGTCGTCAAGATAAAATATAATAATACTTTGTTCATGAGCTTTTGAAATGTCGCAGGCGCAGCCGCAATCCCAAACGGCATACAGTTAAAACAATATTGAATATTATTTGTGGAAAATGCTATTTTTAATCTAGATTCATCTTGTAACTCAACTTGGTAATAAGCATTTCCTAAATCAAGGGTGGTGATATATTTGGTTCCGTACAAAATATCTAACACTTATTGAGTATTCGGAATGGGAAAAATTGGTCTTTCTGTCACGGCACTTAACGCTCTATAATCTAAACAAATCCTGATTTCATCTTTATCTTTCTGTTTTATGCAAACTAAAGATGAGTTCCAGGGAGACTAAAAATGGCGAAAAATCGCTCATTGGTCGCACACACGCACAAAAACAGTTTATATACAGTGACAAATTCCATTATTTTTAACTTATGGTTTTACAATTTACTGTTTGAAAACCTACTGAATTTATTCGAATTAATTGAAGTGAGGATTTTGATTGTATTTTTAAATTTTCTTTGAAAGTTAACATAATGTTTTGTAAATTTTGATGTTTGTAATGTCGCTAATTATACGTTTTATACACTTAATTCTTATATGCTTATCTGTTTATTTATACATTCGAGTCCCTTAACATTATATATGTACGTATTGTAATAGTCGTCTATGGGACAGATCTCGTGCCGGCTGGTGGATTAAGTTCCCTAGTTGAGGTCGTGGGTCATGCCTCGTTGACACCTCGGTAGTCCGCAGTAGGGTCTGGCAATTGCACAGGACCTCCACGCAAGGCAACGTTGTATAACTCGTAGCGACTGCTGAAAAGTGGCCGGGGCGAGTAGGATATAAAATCACGGGAAGAGCGTTCTTTAGATAAGGGGATATTAGGTAAGATCACAGGATGATCTAGGTGAAAGCTTTTTAAATCTCGAATGAAATGATAGACCAATGCTGGGCAGCAGGGGTAAGCGTAAGTATAAAAGGATTAAATAAACGGATAAATACATGGACGGTTAAAAGTTAATAATAAAAGTGTCGGTAGAATTTTATTCGCTCTGTAACAAAACACAATGCCTATAAGTAAAACCTTTGAAACTTTCATGATTGAATATAATTCCAGTGATTCACGATACACATATTGAGGTTACTTCTTCGGATTGTTTGAGTTTCGAATCAAATCCATCGAGAATAGACACCAACTACGCAACGAGAGCGAGGGATGAAATTCCTAATATGATCGAAATGAACATAAAACCGTTGCACAAATCTCTATAGTTGAGTCGGTACGATTGGTTCAAAGGGAGTCATTATCAAGACATCTGTAAATTTGAATCGATCTTCATCGTCGCACAGAAAATGTAAACCCATTTAGACAGGATCAACCATAGCACTATTTTTCACTACGTTTCGTAAATGCGAAGAGGCATTGATGAATAAATTGACCTAAAATATAGAAACTCACCCCATTCGCGGATCTTCATTATTTTCCACACGAGATCAATCTACTGCATACTATACGACATTACCCATTAGAGCAACTGAATCGATAAATTTCTTTCCTACGGACATCATCCATCATGATATAAAATAAGTATTTCTCTCCTAGACACCACAGTTGCTACAAAAATTCTAGGAGCCAATCAGCTAATATGATGACACTGTCGAAAGATATGGAAATCGATAATTCCCAGACTAACTAGTGTGCGTTGAATGTCACTAGAGATTTTCTTTCCAGTATCGCCGGTAGATCTGCTAACAATATTTCGTAGCGAATAGGAGTAGTTTCCCCCTTCGTTAGTAATGATTACGCTAGGCATTATGTAATAGTATGTCGTGGATATAATCAATAATGTTCTAAATTCGTGGATTAATATTCACATAAACAACATTCTCAATATAAATTTAATGTTATTACTAAATCTATATTTATCAATACCCGGAATACCATGGCTTTTAGTAAGTTTAATAATAATATAGTTTTAATCGTAATGAAAGGGAGTTGTCAAATTATTTATAGTTATCATGATAATATGTATTAGGACTAGTATTCTCATTATTGACCTTGTCGTCTAGATGGTTAATGTTAATTATAATGGTAATTTCATAAATAATGTTTAATATTAACTTTGGTTTCCTAGATTAGTATTAATAATGATATTAACTTCATAATTCATCATTAATAATAAATTTTAATCTCGCAAATAATCATTAACTATGTTAGAAATTTCATAAGTACTCATTGATAAAAGTTTAGTTTCACGAATGGGTATTAATAATAATGTTGATTTCATAAATAATCACTAATAATAAAATTGATTCTATAAATATCATTGATAACAATATCTCCATGAATAATTATTAATATAATAGGAATTCTATAAATAACATAAAGGATGATATCAATTTCATAAATAGCTAGTCCTATCAACCTCACGAATACTATTAATGTTGCTCGTCCCTTGTTAGAAAGGTATTGTCGCCCAAAGAATTACCATTAACCCAATTGTGTTGTCTCTACCTCAATCTCCCAAGTGGTAACATTGAAATCCACTACCACTGTCGCTTCTGAATAACAATATTAGTTAACGGTGAGCAATTGGAAAGCAAATATACTACCCTCAGATCCAAATACGAATGAGTGAAGGGTACTTAGACCTCTCCTGAAGCCGCCAAAGGCTTACATCAGAAATCGTGAGATTATCTCGCGCTCGAGAATAGTTAGTCACGGAGTCGCGTAGCCAGCGGATATTAATTAAAGAACAGGCTACGACGCTCCGCCAAATATTCACGGATGCCGAGCTTCGAGCCTGCATCCCTGGAAGTGTCTGGGCCCGTCACCTGGGCATCATACCAGAACACCACCTGCCAATAGCCGAATTCAATCCAACGCCCTCAACCTCAGCTCCCCAGCTAACTGACCCACTCCAGGTTCCAGTAACAGAACCCAATACTAGATCGGCCCATCGACGGCCCAACCGAAACCGGCGCCGTCGTGAACGCCGTCGCATAGAAGCAGACCTTATCCGAGAAACAGAACCACTCAGCGCCCCGTACCGGATCGACGATCTTCCGACCCCCTACCAGGAATTCGAAATTCCGGGGCTCGATCCGGATGTGCTCTACGCACCTTCGGTAGTCTTTCACTCGCCAGCTCGGTCGATCCACATAAATTTGGTGGACGAAGATTCTGAACCTCCGAGAGTCTCCCAGGCTCTGGACCACCTGGGGCTGAACCTCAATAAAATCGCCATACTCACAGGTGATGTGCCCCGAATTTCTTTCCCATCCGAAGAAGCCGGACCTTCTACTCGTATCGAGGGCGTCTACAATGCAAATCCCCCTCCATATCGGCCGGCAAAACGGAGATGTCTCCCTACAGACATTGATGCCGACGAAGATTGATTCTAATGCGAGAATGTTATAATTTGTGCTCACTCGAAATTTTCTGCAAATCATCATGCGTTCATTGTGTTGTCTGTGTAGTCGTCGTAATGTCATTTTTCATTGTGTAGTATAGTAATATAGTTTTATCTTTACTTTTGGTTAGAATTAGGTATACTTGGGTTAAAAGAGTGTGAAACAACGGTAACGGTTGGCGGCCATTCATCAGATAATGTTTGATGAAGGAGTCAAACGGCGCAAATGGATTCCCACGGTTTTCTCGACCCAGCTAAGATTAATACGAAAGGATTCATAGGTAGAATAGTGGTAAGATGCGTAAGTCCTTCTATCGGCGGCAAGTAACCGGAAAGACGAAGGTCCTTCGAGGAGTAGCACTAGCAATAGCGCTTACCTGGTCGAATGGCATTCGGCTATTGCGTACAGTACCAACGTGATTTCGGTCATTGGTACGCAATGGTTATCCAAATCGTGCGGCGTATCGGGAAAGTGTCCCTAGAAGTTAAATGTGACGATCACACCAATAGGATGAGCACTAAAGTTATAAATAAAATTCCCATACGTCCAACATAACAATAGGTTCATTTCTCGTTAATACCTCATGTTTTACTAAATTGTTTTGCCTACATCCCATTTATGTTTCATAAATATGTTTTCATAGTCTTTTATTATTTTATTCAAAGTTATCTCGATTAATTTGATCCTTTTAAAATTGATTGGTTTTGCTTCATCTAGCATTAAAATATTTTCTTTTCGCGGGTTCAATACAAGTTTAATATTAAATTTATCTAACAAATTATTCCTCCTATTAGACTTGGTGAAATTTCATTTGCAATGAAGAAATCAACATTATTTTCGTGATTTATAATTTTTATTTTTAACGAAACTTTGCCTAATATTTCTAAGGAGCTCTCGTTTGCACACTCTTCCAATAAATTAGTATTTTCAACCTAAAATTTTTGAGCGCGTTTATTATTTCTTTACTAATGACACTTATTTTAGCTCCCGTATCCAAAAGGCAATTAAATTTTCTATTATTGATCAAGATATCAATACTGGGCCTATCCTCCATTTTATCATATTTTATTACACTATCATAACAATTAGTTAAAGTAGTTAATTTTTGTCCATCCCTTTATATATTTTATTTACAGTATCTATACATATAACATCAAGCATACCAACATCATCATACCAAATATTATCAAAAAATTCAATTTCATGCAAACAGTTACAAACGTTATCATACATACAATCATTGCTCACGATATTACTTACATTTAGTTTATCACTCGAATCACTTCCTCCCATGTTTAAGCGTTGCCATTTGAGTATTCGCTGTCGGACATCAAGTTCTTATCATCTCCTTGATCTGTAATTACTGCCATATTCTGTTGATATCTGTAGCTCTGAGTTCCACCTAGATCGAAGCATTGGATGGCCTGCCTTTTTGCAATGAGAACATTTTATGTTCGGACATTGGACTCTTATACGTCCTACTTCTTTGAATGCCCTGCATTGCTTTGATCGTAGTTGCTCGTATCTTCTATTTGACCGCTCATAAGAATTTGAAAAATCCGATTTGTTTTGTGTCGGTAGAACTGAAGGTCGATTAGGTAAACTCCTTTGATCTAGAAATCTTTTATTATTTCTAAATGGTTCTCTTCGTGGTATTGTGTTTTATCGAAATCTTTGATGTTGTTGTCTTGGTTGTGATTGTCGATATTGTTGAGCTAAATATTGATTTGGATTTTGGACCACATTTGCATAAGTTCTTTTAAATGGCTTCATAGCAGCAATATCTTCGTTTTTCATTTCTTTATTAATTTCTTCTATCTTTATAATAATCTCCTTAATCTCTTTGACATTGGAAATATTTCTCATCTTTATTTCTATTTTATATCTTTATCTTCTATTGCATTTTTCAATAAAAAGACATTTTCTGCCAATCGGTCAATTGTTCTAAAGAAGTCTTGAATCGATTCATTTCATTTTCTGTATCGAATAGCTTCATTTAAATCTCCTCCTAAATTTGAAGCCTCTTTGAAGGCTTTTCTGCATCTTTCTTCATAAATGTCAATTTCTTCATTTACTCCTTCATATTATTTAGCGGCTTCTGTTGACATAAATGCTCTTATGAACGTTTTTTGCAATTGCGTTGGGGTATGAGTTAAATCCTGAAATCTTCTAATTTCTTCTAAGAAAATTTCCAGATTGTCTCCAACGGTAAAGATTTTTGGTGTTGGAATAAACGCATTCAATTGATTATTTCTTGTTTGTCCTTTCGTGGTCGCCATGTTAGAAGACTTTAGAGACATAATATTTATTACCTAAAACAAGTGAGAAACTGTCAGGAGGAAATTATTATATTGTAATTATCTTGAGAAAAATACACACATGCATACATAAATCACATAAATCACATCTTTGACATTCAGACATATATTATATAATCAGTCATACAAATTCAACATACATATACATACAAATTATATTATTTAGATTACCTATTATTTATTGTTATCCTACAGAGCATAATTTCTTTTATTTAGATAACTGATAGGAGTACTCCTGTGGCAACATTCGGTCTGACAAAAAATAATTAGAAAGCAAATTTATTTATAAATACAAATATCAGTTCATTTTAAGTTCTAATGTTTGTGAACAAGGGTTTCTTCTTTTTAGAACCTCATGCCGTTGACCAATATTATTTTCTGTCCAATGGCTATATCGATACTCGTTGTTGATAAGTTTGTTGGTATTTTTCTTTTTAATACTGTCTTTTGCTATTAAATGGTTCCGATTCCACTTCCATTCTGCTCTCTCTTTCACCCATCGTATCATTGTTGGTACAGTGTCTTCTATAATATATATTGTAGTTTCCATTACCACCTGAAGATATATTGTAACTTCCATCTGCATCGAAACATCTTCCTCGCTTTCTTATTGACTTGTAGTGGCCTGATGTTTAGATTTATATTTCGCTAAAGAGTATTTTTTTGAAATTACGTGTTGTGTTCAAATTATGTGATACTTTCATTGACTTTCTACTTCCACATAGATCCGTAAAATGTTCTTTCCATCTTCATTGGCCGAATGAAATTCCGTTTGCGTTGTCTCTCCACATATTTCATCCGACAGCGTTTGGAGTTTGAGTCATTATCATTTTTTCGATTCTTTAAATTTATCAAAGATTGGTGCTGCTGCTAAGTCTCTTATACCATATTGTTTTCCTTCACAGATTTTAGGTACTCTAATGTAACATATAAATCATGTCAGACTAATATTTTTCCAATCGCCAATTTTTGGATCTCCCTCGTTTCTATATATTAATTCAATTGATTTCTAGATGCGGCTTCATTAATTCCATGGCAGAATGAAACATAGTGCTGGATTATTATTCTCTGAGTAATATAAACCTCATTCAATATTTTTCCTTCGTAATTGATGATTGCAATCGACAGTGGAACTATTTCCCGATCTTTAGACGTACCATATTCAGCATCTATGAAAAACAATCTACTCCGTATTACTTCACACATCATTTCTTTTCAAAGAAACGATTGTTTTTCTCTTAATATCTCGGCAGAAATTAATAATAGTCCTGGTTCGTCCTTCATCAGTTCATTTCTTGGAACTTCATTTTCTGCTTTTGGTATTATCACCTCAATGGCTATAGTAGCTTCATTATATGCTGCTCTAATTCTTTTCTGCGTCAATTCTTTTGAAATTATCCAAGACGTAAATTTTTGATATCTCGGTGCGATTATGATGGTTGTCTGTTTGAATGAGTTTTGAGAATGCTTCCATATACACGATAAGAATGATAATGGTTTTGTCATGAGCATTTCCGGTTTGTAATGTGGTTTGATTTATCACGATTTGAGAATCATTAATTCGAAATAATTTTGTTATATACAATTATATAGGATTTATTATTGTCAGTATGTTTTCTCCATACTTGGGTTGAAGGATATGCATGGCTAACTCTCATTGGTGAATTGGATCTTATGTTTGGTTGATTCACTGGAACTCGAATGGCTTTGCTTTCAACGAATGTTTTCTGCCAATTGCTCTTCTGATTTGCACGTCGATAATATTTAATTTTCATATGCAATATTTATGTTATCGATGCTGACATTGGCATATAGAAGTTAAGAGTTTTCCAGTTTTGTTTATTGTTCAGTAGAGCCCGGGGTTTTTCAAACTAGTATCCCATTACTTGCTGATTGATATATCTAGTTTGGGGATGGCCGTAGTTGTTTGATTAAAGAAGTAAACACAACTTTATTTATTTCTTTCATTAAATAGATTGACTGTTTATCGACATAAATCTCGACCCATTTATTATCATTTAAAAAATCATAATAATGGATCACGATATTATACATTTTATTTAATTTTAAATCAAAGTACTTTACAAATGGTTTTTTCAGATTGAGGTAAACTAAATAACTTTGAAAAATCACTTTGACTCGTTGCATTTCATCTGGTTCCCAATAGACTTTAATTACATGGCAAACCCAGCATGCTTTTTTTCAAATTCAGCACTCGACGGTTCAACCTTTTCCGGTTCAAGCTTAACATCATTAACCAGTTTAATTTCTCTCAATTTGGCACTGTTGCTGTTTGCGTTATTGGAACGTACCATCTACTGAGTGTATTTATTCCAATAAGTTTTGGCATTGGTTCTAGCAAAAATCTAGATTCTTGTTCAACTCTATGAGTGCCAATTATTTTCCTATTTAAGAACGTTAATTTGTTATCTCCATCATTATTGTTATCATTTTTTATTTTCGATTATTGAATTTAGCTGTGAATCTTATCCTTTTCGGTCATTTATGAATCGAGGTTTTACGTTTTCTATTTCTTTATACCGAATTCCTGAGTATCGGGACAATTATTTTTTTCAAATTGGACATTTATTATACATGCAATTAAACTTTATTTAATAATCTTTAAAATAAAATAATGATCAATATTCTAATTTAAGGTAATTGGTAATTCAATTTATTTAAAAATAAATTGACAACTTTAATTTGAATAATTAAATTTTAATGTTGCTGCCAACTATTTTTGAAATTTTCAGATTTTATTAATAATTAAAATTTACGATAAAGAAAATTAAATTTTTTTATAAAACTATATGACTCTCGTTAAATTATTACTAAAAAATAATTAAATTTTATTTTCTTACTGAAAAATTGAGCAAAATAATTTATCGGCTTTTTACATATGACTGCTTTGATAGATTGTTTATTTTCAAATGCTTTGATCATGTTTATATTTTAATTTATAGCCGATTAAAACAAAATATATATATATATATATAATAAGAATCATTATTTGAATTTAAACCTACTGCAATTGTTTATTTTACTTTGAAAATTAGTTTTGAGATAAACGTTTTCACATAATTTTACTTGTAAAATAAATTTATCAAAATTAAAAATTTATAAATAAAATTAATGTAAATAAATGCTTACAGCAATCGTTCACAATCTTTTGCAGTAATTATACCCTTTGGTAAAAATTTAGAATTTCACATACCCCTCATTATTTCTATAATTTATATAGTAGAAATAAAGTACAAATTTAAAATAAGCGAAACTTCTTAGGATGGGGTTTATTTTTAAAAAATATATTTATTTAAAATTGCTGTTTCGTTTCCTATAAAATCATTTTTTTCTTTACATAATTAACTTTATTATATTGAACCTTTTCGCGTAAATGTTAAAATAAAAAAAATATTTTTATTCGGAAAAAAATTCATTCTTTACTCAATGCTCTACATACCCTAATAAGTGCACCACATATTTCTACTGAGTATATATACCCCCGGTTAGGAACCACTGGATTACAGTATAAACAAAATTATTTATAAATTTTACAAAAACAATTTTATTTCTCTCTTTATGTGAATAGTAATTCGAAGTTTAATTATATAAAATAATTTACTTAATTATTATTCAAAAAAAGTTAAAGTTTTGTAATGCTCATTTTCAATTATTTTTTTGTTTGTTATTATTAATTTTCTGTAAAATCATATTTCTGAGATTTTCATTTCTAATTATGAACTTTTGAAGAATTAATTAATTCACGAATTAAAAATTTTGTATTAACTAAATGATCTAATGGCATTAATAATAAATAATAATGTTTAATGTTTTTTGAACTCATTGTCTTAATGGTATCTGTGAGGATAATTAATTATCGTGTTAAAAATATGTAATGAATGTTAATAAAATTATAATGATAAGGTGTCAATAATCTTCCACTCAAGATCATTTGAAGGTCCCATTACATAATAGATCAAGGCCATATTATTTAGTAGATTAACATCTTTTGAGGTCAAATTCACCAAGGTAATGGTCATTTCAAGGTCACTAAAGTAAATTTTAAAGACAATTTTTAAGAAAAATTAAAATATTTTGACATTTAAAACAGGGACTGAAACCATAAAAGAATTGAGCTCAGGCTTAAGTTCAGGTTAATCAAAATAAAATGTTCTGATTTAGGTTCGGTTCAGGGTTCGGGTTCAAAATTCAGAAAAATATACAATAACTTTTACTTTTTTTCAAAAATCTTTTTTTTTCAAAAAGATTTTCATTTAATTTAATAACTAGAATATTTTTTAAGTTTTCTTCTTTTAAATTTACTCTTTGTGGTGATAACATAAATTTCAAAGCCCTCTCTACGCTTATTGGCGTAGCAGGAACTGCGAAGATGATTTGGGCTACCTGATATATTAGTGGCGTTTGTATTTTATGTTGCTCCCAAAATCTTAAAATATTTGTTTTTGCCAGTCTTGGATAATTTTGAACAAAAACCTCGATGATTTTTTTGTTTCTTGGTTTATAAAAACACCGAATCTAAACTCAAAAGGTTTCGGGTTTGGTTTCAGTCTCTGATTTAAAGATCAAAAATAATGTTTTAATGGTAAAATATTAGAATAAAAAAACCCCTATTTTTTCGTTGAAAGGGTCTGACTAGAGCAGGGGCGGACAAAGTTTTTAATAAAAGAGCAAAAAAAAATTTAAAGGTTTTCATATAAATTTTACAACAATTTAATTATTATAACAATATTATTTTTGGAATTTACTGTCTGAGATTAATTTTTCGATATCTGGATTGATTTTTGCTGTTGAAAGCAAAATAAGATTTTTTAAATAAATATCTGTTAGCGCTGATCTAAATTTACTTTTTATAAAATTCATTGTTGAAAATGTTTTTTCACAGAGATAAATTGATCTAAATTTGCAAAAAAATTGAAGAGAAATATCATTCAATTCCGGAAATTCATTTTTAGGGACGAATTTCCAAAATGATTTTAAATCAGGTGTTTTTTTTCATGCAAAATACTTGAAATAGTCCTCTTATCTCTGAATGTGTTTGAATTTGAATAATTTCTAATTGTATTTTTGGTTCATAATACATAATTTCATATTCTGGTACGCTAAACGGATTGATAAAAAGCATAATATTTTTAGCATCTGCATTAACATCTTTAAATCGAGTTTCGAACGATTCTAATAGATTTAAAATGGCATGTTTATATTTAACAAAATCAAAATCAGATATTTTAGATTCATTATGATAATCTTTAAAAATAGGAAATAAATCAATGTTTTTTTGAGATAATCCTATTGAAAATAATTTTAATTTGGCTTTAAATGCATGAATTTGATTGAAAACAAACAATTTTCGCCCTGTAAACTGATGTTCAAAACATTCAGATAATTTGTAATATCAACCAAGAATGCCTAATCACACAACCATGTTTTATTTTGTAGATTATTACATTCAATTGACAGTTCATTTTTTAATTTAAGGAATTCATTTATTAATTCAAAGAATATTGACAACATTTTCCCACATGATAACCCTCGAACAGAACAATGAAGAAGAAGTTCACCATTTTAAAGGGTTTCATTTTCAAACAAATTTCTAAATTCTCTTCTATTTAATGCTCTTGCTCTTATTTTGTTGATACATTTTACAACTGTTACAATTATATGATCAAATTTCATATTTTTTGTACATAGAGATTCTTGAGGATATTTAAAAATTTTTCTATTCAAGTACTTTTCCAAGATTGAAACACATCCATTATTTTAACCAACCATTGCAGGTGCTCCATCCGTGCAAATACTATCTAATTTGTGCCAGTTCTAAGTTTTACCATATGCATTTGAATTTTCAATGCATTTTCAAGTGTTTCAAAAATATCAGACCCGGTTGTTGATGTTTGAATTTGACAAAAATCAAGCATCTCTTGGATGACATCATAATTTTCATATACACTTCATTTGCACCAGCTGTAATATCACAACTTTCATCAATTGCAACAGAAAAATACTTACATTGTGAAGAAGCCAATATTATTTGATAAGATACATCACATGCCATTTCATCTATTCTTCTCATAACGGTGAGAAAGAGCAATATTTTCAACCAATTTTTTGTATTTTGATCGTCAGTGTTTTCAGCATAAACGGTTAGGGATTCTTTGATTAATTTTCCATCCGAGTAATTTTTTTTCTTTCGTGCCAGAATAAGAGAAGTTCGATATGAAACTCTGACCATTTTTTGCATTTCCTCAGTTTTCTTTACAAAAAATGATTGTTGAGATGCTAGCTGAGCTTTTTGTTTAGACACAAAATTTTTTCTCAAAACAAAATGCCTTTTTAAATTATATTTTTTCATTACAGACATCACTTCAAAGAAAATTAAAAATACTGGTTTCGATGATTTTGATTGAATAAAAAGAAATTGATCCTCCCACTCAATATTGAAATTGGATTGTAATGGTTGTTCTTCAATTTTTATTTTTTCTGTTATTTTTTTACTCATGGTCATTCTGAATTATAATTTATAAATAATGAAAATTTTAAAAATAATTAAAAATGATATTATGAAAAAACATGTTTTTAATTAAAATAAAACAACATTTTAATAATAAATTAAATAATAAAATATTAAATCAAAATTAAATAATTCATGAAAATTATTGAACTTTATTTTATTTAAATCAATGACCAAAAAGTCACTAGAGTAAAACTTTAATTGCAAACAATTAGAATTATCAAAATAATAATTATTTCTGCATATGACTAAAAAATTAAACAGAACCTATTATGGGATAGTTTTTGTTTATGAATCATATTCACCCTGACAATAAAATTAATATTATAAGTATTTAGGCTATTTAGAATTAATTCACGAATCGGTGTGCGCCTTTGATATAAATTTTTAGTGCGTCTATTTGCGCCTTTATACACCAAGCCACGTTAAGACAAATCACCTATAATATAAAACAAAAATCAATACATTTATGTAACATATAAACACACCAACTCATCTTGAGGCTGTTTGTAAAATAGTCACTGAGACAAACCCTACACTATAGAAAATCAAGAAGTTAGAGAAATAAAATAATACACATTAACACAATTCATAATAAAACATGCATGTAAACTTTTAACATGTAGCCATCAGAAGCTGAAAAAAACCCTATAATAAATTAATTTATAGAGATTTTTGAGATATTTTTAGAAAGACGAATCGCGGAAAAAATTTTTAATTTATATTTTGAGGTTTTTGCTAGGAAATTTCGAGTAAATGAGGATGTATCTTCATATGATTTACTCTTAAAACTAAAATTAATTTAATTTTTCAGACATTTCTGTCGAAAAAAACAAAACCTGAAATCCGAAAAAAAGCATAAATTGTAAATTATATTAGTTAGTTTTAAAAAATAATCATAAACCCAATTATTTTGTGTACATATTCGAAGATTTTTTTCAAAAGATGTATTAAAAATATAATTATTTATTGCAATTAATAATTTTTATAACTTCAAAAATAATTTAACTCACATTTTTGAATAATTTCCGAAAAATAAGATCATAAAATAAATAATTTCCTGAATATTTATAATCATTATTAATAATAACATGAGCTTGTAAAGTTATAATTATAAGTTTGAATAATGATTTAATTTCCTTGTAAAATTATAATTCAACTCTTAAAACTTTATAACTTTAAGCTTATAACTTTAAAAAATAACTTACTTTGCAGCCATTTCAGAAATTGCTAAAATCCATTAAATTTTCACAAAAAATAAATGCAAATAAGTTGATTTATGTTTCAAATTTCATTATAGCGGAATTTATCTGAACTTCGCTTGGTGAATCTTGTTGTTGTGCGTCTGTGTGCGCACCTTTTATTATAAATTGTGTTACGCTTCTGTACAAACTTTGGTTTTATAGCGAAAATATTGTTTATTTTCAGATTCTTGCTAATTTGTTTATTCAAATCTTATTGAGAATTAATTGGGTGTTTTATTTGAACGTTTTGGAATATATTTTGAATTGATTAATTGTTTTTCATTCTAATTTTGGAATTTAAAAATGAACTTTATAATTTGAATTTGGAAGGCTATTTGTAGTATATATAAATGCCAAAAAACAAACGAAGTTTTTGAAAAATCTCGGTGCCATTAGTTCTGATAACGATACAGGATATAAAGTTGGCGTAATTACAGAAATTTCATACGAAGTATATCAATCTTTCGCAAATTTATTTAAAGCAGTTATCGAGAATGCTGATATGGCCTACGATACGCAACAAGAAGTTATTGATATAACTGTTCTAATTTTAATAGATAGATGGATTGGACAATATGAACAGAGGCGTGAGCTAACTATGCTGGATTTAATGCAAGTATTCAATTCAGGGTTTGGATGTAAAAGCTAGATAACTTCGGAAATATTTGCACATATATCTCAAACAGCTTTTCTTGGAATAACAACGATTAGCATGAAACAATTATGTTATATCATCATAACTTATCTTATGTTTTTAACTATGTTTTCTACCTTTACCGAACATAATTTTCATAATATGAACCAAAAGTTTGTTTCATGAATGCTATGGAACCACTTTGAACGCCTATTTCTTGGCAATTGTTGTGTTTTAATTCAAAATTTGTGATAAATAGATTACATTGAACTTCTGCATTGAATATTTAAACCAGATATGATGTTTCATGATAGAATTTCCTTGATTCATTCTATTTTGTATATTAAAAAGCTGATTAGTGTATTTAATAAATTTTAATATGCTTGATAATTTTATTACCCATATACGCCATCCCGATGCAATTGTTGTATGACGAGGGTAGACACATCATGAAATTTATGTTAAATAAATATTATAGAATGGGACCGAAAGATTATAGAGTTAATATATACACAGAAGAGCATTCAAACCAATTCTCAACATCCCTATAATTCTAACAATACAAATCAAGTCATATACAAGCCAGTTCCCAATGTATATAAGTGACAATTTCTAATTCCCAATGTATATAATATTGTTCGGGTTGTCGGTGAACTCGAATAGATATTATTGTCGATCTGACTCCAAGCGTGCTTTAAACAACCGCAACGAACTCCAAACGATATAAACTTTATTGATTAATACACTTTACCTCCACTTTAAAATGACACAACGAATTATCAATCAATCACACTTAGTGCTTATTGCGACCCTTCGGGAAGAATAGCACTTTTCGAATCAATTGGCTTTACAATCACCTGACTACTGCGGTGGGTTTCTGAGATCGGTAACTCTGATTTAGTTGCTTTGCTTTGACCTTGCTTAATTTCTGTTTCAAATTTCTGTTTAATTCCTTTTTGTTTTTCTTTGTCTTCTGCAATTCTTTGTCTCCTGCAAATTTCTTGTCTCTCGCAAATTTTGTCTTTCGTAGTTTTTGTCTTTCGCAAGTTTTTTCTTATTTTTTTTTGTGTGTACCAATTTCAATTGCGCTTCCTTTTTATACTCCATCATTCAATAACACTTACTGATGTCGAATTGAATTTCTGATATCTTTTAACGCTAATTCCTTTTGGGCCTCCATTATGACTGACATCTGTCCAGATAAATAATTTTTTGGAGATGCCCTTTCCCGGATTTTCAAACAATATTTCTTCCCTTATCTTGAAAGGGCTTTCGAGATAATGTGCGAATTTTGCTTTTGTTTTTGTTTTCCAAAATTTGCACTTTTTAATTATAAATGACCTTCTTTGATTTAATTGTCGGTTTTTATTGATTTTCTTTTATTCCTTTCTCGTTATTCAACATTTCTTTTTCATTCTCTTTTTATTAAACTCCAGAACCACATCTTACTCACTTCCCATTGTTTCCCCCAATCATTTTACATGTTTATTAATTATTTTACTCTATTATTTAGGTATCCTCAACGATATCGACAATATCTGAATGAAACGATGAGTTTATGCCAATTTCTATTTGATATGATCTTGCAATTGTTCCCACGTTGTTAATTAACTCTGCTTTCGTCATACCAATACCGGCGTCGGCCATAGTTAATGTTACAGAAATTTTATCAGGAATAATTTTGATCATTAAGTCTTTAGCGATATCCAGAACTGATGGATCTGTTAAACTTTTTTTAGCGAATCTTGTCTAAAGCATCACTTTAATTTGAATTTAATCCTTTCTGAGTACCACTTTTAAAATTAACGATTAAACGATAAATTATTAACTAAATTGCATATTCCCTTTGGATCAGAAGGGTAGGTTCTTGAGCATAATCAATATCAACAGAAAGTAAAAACTCCATTTTCACTAAACATTTATTTTAAAACATAAACATTCAAATTATTCGAATAAAAAAAACAATTGATTTGGATAAACAAATCAAAATATCAACAAAATACAAAAATCCTAATAGTTTCCAATTAATCAAAGAAAATTCAATCTCAATTGCACAAAAGGCAACTCGCACCCAGACCCAAAGATCACAACAAAATAAAACCCGGTGCGCATACAGACGCGAGTAACGCGAGTTGGGAAGTTTTCACATAGACACTTACACAACAGTTACGACATATATATTAACAATATGCATAACAAGTACCTATCTGAGTTAGAAGCAATCATTGTGAAGTTTGTATTATTGTAAGTAAATTTTAATACAAACTTTAATACATAATTTAATAAATATTTATATGACTTATTTGTTGTTGTTTATATAAGCAACCAGTGCACGTTGAGATTTTAAACAATATTTTGAAACCTCAACACAATAACAATGTATGATATTGATTTATATGTGTGGGTTGTAATAAACAAAATATATGTGTATGAATGTTACACTATCATATGTGTATCAACTTTATAGGATATGTCATTGATAATTTGACAGACAAAGTAAATGATTGCCCACCCCGGTTTTCATTTCCCGCTTCAACGTCTTAACCTTACATAAAGCAAACCTATATGTCTAGTCTATTACAACAGTGTTCCCCAACCGTTTCATCGCCGCGAACCGATCAACGTTTGATAATTTTAAATAGATTGGATTGCTTACAAATTGAATCAATGCTTTTAACCTTTATATTTACAATATAGTGAATAAACGTTTTAGGTTTGTTTGAGGTGGTCGAGTAAGAGATGAAAGTACACAAAGAATAAAAAGCGGATCAATAAAAAAGGTAAAACTTGAAATATTTACAACTAATAAATAAATGCAAAAATTAACTAAAAATTGACATAATATGGGGAAATGGCATGTACAGATAGCAAATAAGGATACGAATACTACTTTGGTAAAATAAAGTCAATAGAAAAAGATACTTAATAAATAAAAATTAATTGCAAATTAATGAATAATTTATAAATGATGTAGAAAACCTGAGGCATGTTGAAAACCTAAGCTATGTGGAAACCCGAAAAGATGATAAGGTTAATGTTTCATCTGAAATCAATAAAGGTAATTAGTTTCATTCGTGGTTTGCAGAAGAGCAAGAGGTTGTCTGCCCAATTATTGTAACAAAAACAAATTATCTATTCAAATGTAATAGAAGCCAGTATAAAAAGAAACCACCAGTTCAGAAATTGCAAATTTGGTAATCAAAGGAGGTTAGTAAGACGTTAGCTGAAAAATGATATAAAAAAGCATTGTATTGACAAGTGTGTTAATTGTGATGAATTCAAAAAAAAGTGTTTGTGTTCGGTATTATTGATTTTTTTTGCTAATCCAAATCACGAGAAGTCAGACAAAAACGCCAATTTGTATCAAATAAACCTAAACAAACGTCATCCAACCTTTTTCTGATTGGACATGAAGGATATATATATCAACTAATTTTTTTCAGTTTACTGTTTTTGGAATTTCCTTATCATCAAAAATGTAGAAAATGTGGTATATGGCCTTTTGGAAATAAAATTGTTAAAAATGCGTTCGCAAGTGTTAAAAATGAATTTAATTCGAATTTTTGAAGACCAAAATATTTCATATAATCTAGTGAATGCCAATGTTTTATTTCTTAGAAAATAAAATGTGGTATTTATGTTTTTACGTGCTAGATTGAATCCAAATTTATGTGAGAATATTGACAAATACAGCATAAATCAAGGGTAGCAAGAGTTTTTTGCAGAAATAGACCCAGATATCTACCAGAAATTGTTAAGATCCACGTCCCAAAGTCTTATGTTAGTCACATATGTCATCTTTATTCGTTCGTCATTTGTTACATTATTTGCGATTACATTTATTGGATTTCCAGCATAATGCAATCATTTCACTTATATCCGACACATCAAATGTACAAAATAATTTTCCATGACTAAAAGCTTGAGTAGACTGTCCAAAAAAGCGACTATAAAATGAAGTCATTACAGTTCTATGCCACATGGTTGGCATAGCAAGTCAAGACTTTAAATTTAAGTCCGAAAATTATTTTAAAAATAAAGTATTTTCAATTTAATCAATAAAAAAAAATTAAATTAATAACATTAGTAGACTTTCGGAGTTTTATTCCAAAGTTGAATTAAATTAAACAAATTTCAGAAAATACCGAATTTGCTTATAAATTCGAAATTCAGATAGATAAAATAAAATTTACATAAATAATTTAAAATGAAATAAAAATATGGATTCCAAATTTTAAAGAAATTAATAGAATTAGTTATCTAAATTTTAATAAATGCTACAATTTAGATTTGTTTTAATAATTATTTTCAAAATAAATATTTTAAACTTTGGAATGTCTAAAATCAATTAAAAAATATTCCGAAAACAGATATTTACTAACAATAAACTAATTTACAAATAATAAATTATTGATGTATTGTAATTGCACTTTCTGGTGCTTCTTGCAGTTTCTAGTAAATTTGAACATATTATATTCTTCCTTGATGATTGTTTCCATTCAATCATATTAATTAATTAATTTTCATTCGATTCTAACCATTTTAACTTTGACTTATAATAACTTGCAGTGTTACTGATTAATTATTATTATTAATTTTATTATTATTATTGGTTTTACAAAATAAATTAATCAGTGCTCTATATTAAATAAACAATAGAAATAAACAAACATTAAAAACTAATTAAAATACCAAATATCCAAACTTGAAAAAAGTCCAAAGCTTGCTTTTTTGCGGAACAAAAGAAATCAAAATTAATGTGAATTAAATTTAAAATATATTCCAAATTATACTATTTCTATAAATATTATTGCTTTATTTTATTTGGCTTTATCTAATAGTTTGGGTTTGACATATTTAATTGCTCGATTTGTGATTTCGTAAAGTTATGAGTTCATTATTCAAGCCTTTTAATAGTACTTTTTATCGACATGTATTTTTAATTTATAAGTAATTAATTGTTTTAGGTCTAAAGAATTTATGCCAAATTTGGATATATTTTTCTATTAAATGTAAGTCAGATAAATTTTAAACTAAAATTTATTAAAATAAAATTCATTAATAACGGAAAATTTCCTTTTTGAAATTGATTTTATTGAAAGTTTGAAAATTCCAATAATTTTTCAAATTTATAAAACTCTTCGCGATTTCCCATGATATTGATGATTCTAATTTTTTGTCTACTTCTGAAATTCTATAAAATTTCTGTTTTCTTTTCAACTCTACATTTGATGAAGCTATTATATGAGCTATTATACTTTTAATGTTTATAACATCCATAATTAACGAAATATTTATTAAATTTAAATACAAATCTATTTGAGGAAGTTTATTACACGTAAAGTAATGTAAGTAAGCACAAGGAATTTGCATACCACATCAATCCACAACAATAATTGATTTAATTTTTATTTGTTTAGTTATTATTTAATTAATTAAATTATTTTCTCACAATGATATAGTTTCATCTGATTAATTAATATGAATAATTAACAGTTTTGTCAATGTGATTTTTAAATAATTTTAAAATTTGTAAAGAAATTAGTCATCAAACTATTGTCAGATTAATGTAAAATGATCAAGAATGCCGTATTTAAAGGAATGGAAGCAATAAATGTAGAGGTTCTATTCGTATGCCTCGAAAATCATTCAAATAGTGGAGATCTATTAATATTGTTCAATTCTAATAATAATATGTTACAAAATGCAGATATCACACGCCAATTATTATAAAGAAACGTTTGTCCTGACTCTCCAATGAGCCTCGTAGTGGCTGTTTTGACAATGTGCACTTTATGAGAATACTCACTTTATCATAAAGTCTTTATGATATTCCAATTTTGTTCAATTTGATCTCTTGCTCTCTCTAACTTCCCTGTTTCTTTAAAGATAATATAATTTTCTTCATCCATAGTTTAAGCAGAATGCCAGTGGTTTCTAATTTCGACATTGTTTATATTATGGTATAATCTATTTGATTCATAATCCTCAACCAAAATTACACTATCATGCAGCTTCCTTGTGATAAACCGGATCCACATCCTCCAATTAATCCTGGTGTCCAGATAATAGTTTTTCAAATTTACTTATCTTGCTGTTTACCTAACTCGGGTTTTCCTTGATTAATTAATTAATTATAGATTTCCTGTTTTATATTGCATTGCTTGGTTTTTCGCAATTTCTAAACATATTATGATAAATTTTACAACATTCAATTCTAATTATGATTTTCGTTACCTGCCTCCACCTTTTAAAATAAATTTAGATTTATAACCCCAACAAAACTATTATGTCATTAGAAATTGCATTGAATGTCACATAACAATTTATTTTTTAAGTAAACAGTTAATAAAATCAACACAAGTAATAAAATTTGATTTTCCTTTCTATTGCGTTTTTTATCCTTTGAAGTCGGATAACAAAGAAAATTGTCAGTTACAGAAGTCAAACACAAATAAATTACAATTAATCCAAACAAATAAGCTGGTAAAATTAATAGAAAAAGTTTGAAAAATAATTTTATGATTACCAATCGCTAGCAGAAAAGATTAACTAAAAAAATATGAGATTAAGGAAAATTTTTCGAACTAGATTTTTCTCAAATGACAGTCTATCAGAAATTTAAAATATGAATATTAATTTTTTTGTTTAGATAGACCGCACTCTGTAAAAAGATTACAAAATTTGAATATTTAAAATGTGTACTACGCCATTTTTAAAATATCAATGACCAAAATAACTACACAAATTTGCAATATCAAAATATTTATTTTCTAAAATAAATCATTTATTTTGAATAATTTTTGTTTTATTTTACTAGCATCATTTGTGAATTTAACAAGAAACAGTATGTATTTATATCATCATTTGTAAAAAAAACCAAATACAGAATTATATATTATATAATACTTTTAATTCATAAAAACAATAAATAAGTATTTACTTGATTATCATAAATATAATTCTATTCCACAGTATATGATTTGTAAAAAAAATCAGTGTCTCATGTAAAATTAAAAAATAAAAATAAATTACCTTTTAAAATTTCTCGAGATGGTATTGCGTTTTGAAAATTTTGAAATATTTATAGTTATTTAATTTTGACATTTTTAAATTATAACAAAACGAAGTGATGTTAAAAATTTATAAAATAAAAAGAATTCGCTAAAAGTCGTGTAAAAGATATAAATATTGCATTATTATATTTTATGTTAATATTAAATTATAATAAGCCATAATATTTATTAAAACACATTTATTAAAAATTAAAAGCAGTTAAAATAATTTAACATCTGATTGAAGTGCCAGTTTTGAAAATCAAAAGTGAACAGGTAGTCAATGAAGGCTTGAAATGATTTGACAGTAACTTATAAATTTTCGTCAGTACCGAAAGGCCCAAACAGAAACTCTTGTTTACGTCAAGTGTTGAAATAATCATTCCAATAATAAATAACATTTTATGACTTGTTTTTACATTTTTCTTTCATACAATAAATAAATTTTATAATATGAATAAATAATTCTTTGATAGAATCAAGGACTAAAGTTTATAATATGCAAATAAAATTTAATTTAATTTTTAATAGATAAATTATTAAACTTTATTGATTTTTTTCTTCACAATTTTTAAGAAATTTTAAATATACATTATTGTTTTAATTCATTCAAGATCTTATATATCACATTGCAAGAAGTTATTTGAAAAAACATTTATAAATATTTAATTTATTTCTTAATAAAAAAAGAAAAAATTAAATATTAATTAATTTGATTGTTTCTATTGAGCTTTGTTGAGAGTTTTTTTCAAATTGTCATGAATGTCTAGAGTTGTCCATAACATAATAATTATGATTTGATCACTCTCAAGTAATGTCAACAAATATATAAAAAAATCTTTCTTAGTTTTGAATGTTTTAATTCTAGTTTTACATTGGTCCTATTTTAAAATGCCTGAATTGAATTTGCCAATTGATTTGAACCAATTAGATTCACGAAAAATATTAGAATTTTTTTTAATTTCTAATAATGAAATACTTATGTTGATGATAGCAAGCTCCATGGTGTATTTATATCGAAAGGAAATTTCAAGTCTATTAATTTCATTTAGAATGTAAGATTTTATATTATTTACTGCCGATAATAGTAATAATTTACAATGATAATAAATTATATTATAAAATAAAATAATAATAATAATAATAATAATAATAATAATAATAATAATAATAATAATAATAGTAATAATAATAATAATAATAATAACAAATGCAAACGTATTTACTTTACTACTATTGTAATATAAAAAATGTATAACCCTAAAATTTCGGATGTATTTTTATTCAATACTGAAATTACTAAAAAATGTAATATTTAATTAATAAATTTTCAAAAAAGCATAAGTCTATACAATTTAAAAATTAGTATTTATAGTTCGGTTTAAATTGACAATGAAAAAAATATGAAAAAGAAAACGCTTTCAAATTATTAAGGATTTTTCACAATTCTCTATAAAACAAAAAACTACTTTAAAATGCTTGTTATTGAAATCTTATGAAATATGACCAAAACATTTGTTAAATTATTCTAAAATTAATAAAAACTGATACTATTTCAATTATATTAAGGTTTTCTAAATTTTTTTATTGTTGTGAAGTAATTCAATCGAATAAAATCAAAAATAATTTTGTAGGTTTCACATAAATCATTTGTCATTATAAAATTTAATTAAATTTAGAATTTCTAAAAATATATCCTTTTAAACAACTATTTTCCATAGGTAACTACTTTCTTCAGTATGATAATAATTCCTATTTTTAAATTAATTTTCTACTGTTATAAGTGTTATTATAATTATAATAATAAAAGCAATAATAATAACACTATTAATATTAAAAATAACAATATTATTATTATTATTATTATTATTATTATTATTATTATTATTATTATTATTATTATTATTATTATTATTATTATTATTATTATTATTATTATTATTATTATTATTATTATTATTATTATTATTATTATTATTATTATTATTATTATTATTATTATTATTATTATTATTATTATTATTATTATTATTATTATTATTATTATTATTATTATTATTATTCATAGATTTTATTTATTTCAACAAACAAATTTAATCAATTTATTTATATTAAATATAAATAAATTGTTCATATTACCTAATTTAATTCTCAAAGTAACTAACAGCACATGTTTTAATTGATTTGTTAAAATTTTTGATTTATATTTAGGAATTCGTTACCTAAATAATTCGAAATATTATTAATCAATAAATCTTTTATATATATTATTTATAAATAATAATCACTTTTCAAGACAATTTAAAATTTATGCCATGTGATGGTTTTTACTAGTTCATATGGAAAGAATTTTATAAAAACGTTAACAAAAACAAAATTGAAAGCAATCGATCAATGGTGAAAACACAAAATATCCCATAATATTTGAATTTAAATATAATACTTTTAATTAAACATTATATTTTATATTTATAATTTTAAAAGTTATAAGTTATCTCTTATGATTTATTGTAATCGAAAATGAGAAAATACTCTAGTTTTAGTAGTATTATAAACGGAATTAATATTAAATTTCAATTTTAATAATTTTTACAAAAAAATTATTTATCTGAAAATTAAAGCGTTAAAAAGTCAATCGATAAATTTCTTGAAAAGTGTAAATAATTTGTTTATGTTAAGTCTCATATTTCACTTTCGTATAAGATAAAATCCCGTTCATGATTTTTATCAATTTTATGATTTCCCATGTCTTAATAATGCATTTACAACATGATAGCAGCCTAGCATATGTCTTGCAAAACTTTGCAAAAGTTCGCTAAACAGTTCAAAAATGATTTTTATAGCGTAATTTCATATTGCAATGGGATATTTGATTGCACTGACCCCGATGTTAGATAATTCATCTCCATATATTAGTGTGTATTAACGTCTTTATGTTTGTTTAATGAATTTTGAATGTTTGGATCCTCAAATTATATCATCATTTATTATTTCTATTAACTTTTCACTACGGTTGTTGGTTTTTACCTAGGTAATTTTAATTCCTAAAATTGATCTAAAGAATAATAATTTTTATATAAGTTTTGTAATGTACGACGCAACATTATAACCTAATGAAAGTGAGTAGTTATACTTAATGAAAAAGTTAATAGATCTCTAACATTATTATCGCTTAATACTATAAAGTACATTATATGGTTTCTATTTTTTAGTGTGACTTTGGGAGAAAAAAAAATTAAAAACAAATTTTTAACATATTATAAAGCTTTTATTAAATTGTTAAGTAAATATTTAATACTTGTAAAATTATTTATTCATTAAATTTGATCTATTTTCTATTAAAATTTCACTTATTTTTAAATAGTGATGCAAAAATCAAAAATCAATTTTAAATAGATAACTTTGATCTACAATCAAAAAGAAAAATATTCAATAGTAATTAAAACCAAAAATTATCAATCGAATTTAAAAGAACACTATAAACTTAGAAATTAGCACTATTAACTTTAAATGTTACATTGGCCTTCTCTCGTCTATCATGAATAATTAGTATACATTGCTTCAAATAATTTTAATATCTCTATAAATATAAAAAATACTTAGTTCAGATTTTAGGTATTCCTCTGTATTGAATTTACAAATCGAATAAAATAATAATAGTATTAATAATGTGAGAATGCAATTTAATTAATTAATAAAAGTGACTAATTAAGTAATGGTTTTGACAATTAATAACAAGTTAATTAAAGATTGTGTCAATGTATGTTGTTGCAGCTTGTTGAATTCTTTTTTTATACATTACTACATTGAAAATATTTCCGTAGAAACTTTTGTTTGAATAATATCGGAGAAAATTATAATTTTAATTGTTATTTGTATTTATCTATGAAGACAATACTGAAAGCACTGTGGCTAATATGGTGACCGCGATGGTGAATTTTATCAAACTCCAGAAACCTATGATATTCGATTCAGATGTAAAACTTTTTTTCAAGAATGCGAGAAATATTTTGATCTGATGACAATTATATGAAATCCATTTATAAAATTTAAAATACATGTTTTAATTGAGCTTAATCCAAATACAACTATTAATTCAAAAAAATAATTAATTATTTCAAGATCATACTGTTGAGGATACTTAAATAATAGAGTAAAATAATTAATAAACATGTAAAATGATTAGAGGAAACTATGATAAGTGATTAAAATGTGGTTCTGGAGCTTAATAAAAAGGGAATGAAAAAGAAATGTCGAATAACGAAAAGGGAATAAGAGAAAATCAATAAAAACAGACAATTGAGTAAAAGAAGGTCATTTATAATTAACGAGTGTAAATTTTGGAAAACAAAAACAAAAGCAAAATTTGCATGTTATTTTGAAAG
Organism: Schmidtea mediterranea; assembly: GCA_022537955.1. NCBI lineage: Eukaryota > Metazoa > Platyhelminthes > Tricladida > Dugesiidae > Schmidtea > Schmidtea mediterranea. Next base: position 16,634,749 of record CM039682.1, read on the forward strand.
CCCTTTCAAGATAAGGGAAGGAATATTGTTTGGGAATCCGGGAAAGGGAATCTCCAAAAAATTATTCATCTGGACAGCTGTCAGTGATTATAGAGGCCCAAAAGGAATTAGCGTTAAAGGATATCAGAAATTCTATTTGACATCAGTAAGTATTATAAAAAGGAAGCGCAATTGGAATCAAAGGGACAAAAATAAAAAGAGACAAAAAAGAAGTTAAAGAAAAATTTGAAACAGAAATTAAGCAAGGTCAAAGCAAAGTAAAGCAACTAAATCAGAGTTAACGATCTCAGAAACCCGTCACAGTAGTCAAGTGATTTTGAAATCCAATTGATCCGAAAAGTGCTATTCTTCCCGAAGGGTCGTAATAAGCACTAAATTGTGATTGATAGATAATTCGTTGTGTCATTTTAAAGTGGAGATAAAGTGTATCAATAAAGTTTATATCGTTTGGAGTTCATTACTGTTGTTTAAAAGCACGCTTGGAGTCGATTAATAATACATCCTATTCAAATTCACTGACAAAACCCCAACAATACTATTTAAAAAATATATATTTATTTACATCATTTTTAGTCTCTTATTGGAATTAATATTATTAATTCCACAATATAATATTTTCCATCACAATAATAAACTACTGACAAAAGTTGCGCTTTTGGTGTCAATTACTAGCTGTTGCATTTACTAAGTATTTTAAAGGAAATTCATGTGTAGTTTCGATAAGTTTTGAATTTTGACCTCTTATAAATACGGTTAACTTTTTTATTTTTAATATCAAAACTTTAGAACTCGAAGGCTAAATAAATGCAAAGCAATTTAAAAGTACTATCAACTTAAAATAATGTAGGTTTCTTAAGAATCACGAGAGACCAATTTATCTGCGTCGAAAACAGTTCTTAAGAAAATTTCTTACGGATTTAGAGAAATATGTCAATTCAATTTTGTTGAAAGAATTTTACAATATTAAAATATTTTCAAATGTTAGCTTAGAAATCGAATTGTCCATGAATTAAAAGTGTCAAGACGCAAATTCAAATATTTATTTTCAAAATAGGAAAATTTTTGATGAGTTCTTTCTACTACACATTTGACATTTATATCAGTTACTGTATATACTGCCTTATAAGTATCTTGGTCGTTTAGATCGAGGTCAGATTTCCGGACTGAAATATCTGATTTTGACATATACCAGCCGCGTAAATCGAGCTCCTTCTCTGAATAAGGACAAAAACGAATAACTCCTTAAGCAATAGTATATTGAATTTATTTAAAATCTTTGTCCTTAAGGTTAAATGTAGTTTATTGCAATAAAATACAGTTAAAGCCTTTTCACAAAAAATAAGCCTTAATAAATTCAATGACGAAAGGACGATCTTGGTCTCCACACACCACTTAAAGATGACTATTGCATCGGATATATTTTAAAGTCTGCGTAATTCGAAATATTTCTAGGCTTCTTCAGTCTTTAAAGTACTGGAAAATACTTTTAGAAAAAAAAGTCGGAGTAAGTAAGTTGGTCAAAATAAGAATTTAAAGATAAAATTTGAAATCAAAATTTAGATTTATACAATAGATTTATATATAAAAAGGTAAATAATGGTTTATGTTTATTAACACTTTCAAAACCATAATAATAAGCAAATTTTTATATATATTCACTTATGTATGCTCTAGTATTCATTAACATGCTTAAATAGATTTAGGTCATTCATTCAGTGTTTACATATTAAATTATGCAGTGCAGTACTGTGCAAATTTATATCACCAATAAGGCTTATATCATTTAACGTGTTAAATGAAAATTGATTGTTTACAGGTTTTCAGTTTTAATAGATATGGATGGAACTGATTGTATTTGGTATTCGTCCATTGATTTTGACTGTATGTCACTAATAAGTATATGCGTATGCATCGAATATTGTATACGTTTTGGAATTTATAGCAGATTGAACTTGGAAATGGTGTATATTTTTAAGAATCCTGAATGCACATATTTAAGTTTAATTAAATAATTAAATAAATTTGGCAACGATTTAATTAAACGATAACGCCAATAAAAAACCTTTCGCACGATATATTTCGATAGCACAGCTATCATCTTCAGGTACTCAAAACCAACTAAAAATATTATGAATTAACATTCAATTTAAACAAATTACTTTTATTAATTTAATTTTTTAATAAATAAATATTTTTAAAAGTATATTTTAAATTAATTTTAAATTTAAAATTTTTTACTTATATTCTAATTTTTAAAAATTAATGTGATTTAAAATTTTCAATTATTTTAATAATATTAAAAAAACAAACATGATTTAACATACGTAAACTATTTAAAAACATTCAAAACATTCGTACTCACAGCACTCTGCACATTAATCTTTGGATCCAATGACCTTAAGTTTAATTAGAAGTTCAATAAATACTTAACTAGATTATTTATAAATAAAATTGGCCTAGAAGTGTGAAATGACCCTTTTCCTCAAGAATCTAACATCGGGAAAAATACATTTAAAGGTTTCAGATTTTGATCTGTTGAATAAAACAACCATTGAAAATGTTTATGATAATAAACATATTTATTCATTCTTATAAACATCAATAATAAATATTAAATTGAGATAAACTAACACTTTAATAAACACAAATATATTAACAGTGATAATTATTTGAATTCGAAAATTTATAATAATTAAAAAACATAGCATTTGTACTTTATTATTACATTGATATTTACGACAGATCGACATTTCGGCCAAAATTCAATTTTTCTAAATTTTTCTTATTTATTGTTATTTTGATAACTTTGTTTGTTTTATTTTTGAATAACAATTATTAGTTTAAATATACAATTAAAACAAAATTCCAAAATAATAAAAAATTATTTCTAAAACTTAACAAAATTAAAAAAACAATTTTCATTTTACTTTACCGTAATGACATAATTTTATAGGACGTGTAATTTCTTTTAATTTTAAAAATTCTGCCAAACAAATTTTCTGTATAAAATCAACATATAAAATTCATTTTAAAAAGAAAAAGAATTTTTTTATTAAAATATATTCAACTTTAAAAAAATCAAATTGTATTTACAAAAATAAATATAAAAAAAAAAAAAAAAATTTTTTTTATTCATATTTATTTATTATATAAGCACAGTTAGCACAATGGTTGAGACAGTTCTGTATGTATTGTAGTATTTTCTTTACGACATTCAAAACGAGATTCCTTCGTAACAAGTGCCATCAAGCTTTAAAAAGAAATAAAATTATTTTATTAAATAAAAGGTATTCAATAGCAAGTGTGCGCCAATGACTGTCTGTGATCAATTAAATAAGTCAAACAGTTTATTAAATTATAATTTTTAAATATTTGAGTAAAACAATAAACTATTTAAAAGATTTACTATTATTCCTAGGAGAAAATGAACTATTTACACCAAATCCACTGTCAAAGAAAACCGTGAAATATGTTGTTGTCTCCCTATATTAATCTAATTTTTATAATAATTTAATGCCCGTTTCAAGAGAAATACTTTCAAATCAAATTTTTATTTTAGAATCTTCAAAAATTCATTTAATAAGCATTTTTAATAATGTCACAATTGATAAAAGTTTTCATTTTTATAGAATAATTATTCTAATTTTCACTTTAATAATAAAATTCTTGTTAATTCTCTTGAAATAAAGAAAACATTATGTAGGTCACATATAAAATTATTTAGGTCATATATAGAATTAAATACTTCACGTACAAATTCACATATAGAAATATATTCACAGTACCATTTTGGACTGATTTTATCTGTATTGACCTCGAAACAACATTGACCTTAAAAATTGTCCTTAAATTGACCTAATTTTCATGGTTTCTATGGTATTAAATGACCTTAAATTTACCATACATTTTATAGGGGGTCTTGACTTATCTGACGGGGACGCTTCGATCTACTTACATTGCTTATTACTAATCTTTATGTTTTTTTTAGTGTTTCACTTTCCTTCACCACAATTTTTCACATTTTTTAGAAACAGAATTTAAAATATATTATTAAATATATACACCAACACACCTTTTTTTTATACAGGATCATTTGACATTTATTACTTAAATTTTTTTTAATCATTTAAAGCTTGATTTATGAGTAATAAAGGTTATTCTTGAATTAATATTTTCTACAAAATTTGACTATAAATACCTTAAATAAATCTGATTCTTAGTCAAATTTTGTAGAAGATTTTATATCATTTATAAAGAAATCAGAGGTGAAAAACAAGAAAAAGTCATTATAATGTTCTTGTATTGTTAAGAATCAACTGTAATTCTGGCGATATATGCTTTTAAAATAACTTCCTTATGTTGAAGGTATTAACAGTTGAAAACAAATTAAAAGAATAAAATAAGAATTTCAGAAAAAAAAACCTCTATTAAATAGGAAAAAACGATTATCTATAGTTGAAATCTAAATGAGAATTATTGAAAGTCTAAAGAAAAAACAAATTAAAGGTGAAAAAAATGCTTGAGTCTAAAACCTAATTTTGTATGACTCATGATTTAAAGAATTAACTGAATTAGAGTTATGTTTAAAAATGCCGTAATACTGGGGGGTTGATCTTTATTTATGATGCAAAACTTTCAACAATAAGGGCTATTGATGCCATATAACCTATAAATCAACCAAATGTGCACCTTTTGAAGTGCATCTCATTCACACGAACAAGATTTAAGATATATTGTAACAATATAAAATAAAAAATCTAAAGTCAATTAGTGAAAATATTTGTTTAATTTGAAAAATAAATAAATAATGAACCGAAACTTCAGAAATCGCATTGAGATTTTAAGACACAGAATTAGGAAAACCAGCAAAATTTTTATCTAATTTAATTAATAATTAATCAAAGGTTTAAGAAAAAATTCATTTGAAAAATTTGACAATTTACAAGTTTTTTTTTAAAGTTAATGGAAAAAATATTAATTGAAATTTTTTAATTGAAACTTTCTAATTAAAATGAGTTTCTATACTGCATTTTGAAACGATGAAACAATTTCAAAAAAATAACATTTATACGATGACAAATTAGAATAATTACTGTAATTCACATCCACATTTGAAAACCTTGAACAATTTTAATATAGCAATTTCTTTAATCTTGAATCTATTTTCGACTATAATTAATAGCAATAATATACAAATTATATTTTAATAAAGATCTAATTTATTAATGATCTATATATAATTTCTCAATTTTAGACTTGGTCAAAGTTTTTGTCACTTTTCTTTGAAAACTTGTTCATTTATTCTTCATAAAACTTTTAGAATTTCATTTATGCTCATAGAGTTCTCGATTATAAATTATGTTTTTTCCACAGTCAAAAACTTATTTAGGATAATTAAGTAAACATTTTGAAAAAAAAGTCATCAAAAGTGAACAAAAGATATATTATTTTACTGGTAAAACTACATTTGTTTAAATATTTTCAAACTATCATTCTGATAATGGTGTATATAAAAAATAATTTGTATGAAAATTTAAGATGTAGCATTAATAATGATATTAATTTTAGACACTTTATTAACATTATATATATATATATATATATATATATATATATATATATATATATATTTATTTAACATTAATTAATTAACAAAAAAATATATTTATAATTTTATAAAATAAATTTTAGTTTTCAATAATAATAAATAAATGAAATAACTTTTTAATTTCTTGTGATTTGCAATAATATATTTTTTCATACGGATTAAAATAAATATACGAATGGACTAAATAAACAAATTGATAATAACGATAAAAGTTATCTACTTATTATTCTCGACAGAGAATTGTATACAAACCCAACCTTGCAGATTGCAAAAATAATTTTTGAAATAAAAAAAATATTATTTAAGTTTTAATCATGTCTGAAATTTAATTATTTGAATTTGAAGAGAAATTTCAAAATTATTTATAATGGAATAGACGGGCCAGAAAAAAATTAGAAAATTTTTCGTATTTTAAACTATTTTATTTCACAGAATTTGACACCGTAAATTTGATACTGTAAAATATAGTTTTATGATTTTGAAAATATAATAATATTTATTATTATTATTATTATTATTATTATTATTATTATTATTATTATTATTATTATTTTTATTATTATTATTATTATTATTATTATTAGTTTTGAATTTTTAGAAATATTAATTGAGTGAGAAGATAAATATCAATCTTTATTTTTGGAGTATGTTAATGTCACTTTAAAGAGTTTAAGTTGCACTTTTTATCTTTGTTTTTATTTCCAAGGTAAGGTGTAAATATTATAGCATATTTTATTATATCTTTATAAATTTAAAGTGATGTAGAAGCTCTAATAACATGAATTCGATTCTTGCTCTAGCTTCCCGATCAGACTTTATAAACTCTATGCAAGTAAATAGGATTCATCCCTGACAGATAATAATTATAAAAAAATACATATTAAAACAGTATTGAGGTTTTAATGGCAAAAGTTTGCGAAGAATCTTTACAAATATTACAATGAATATAATTAAATTTAATAACAATAATTTTTAATTTGAAAGAAACAATTTTGGTTATTTTCAAACAGAAACTAAAACAATACATAATATTTCGAAAAAAATTTTTTCTTATCTAAAATTAAAATATGATTACTGAATTTTTCATGAGAAATACAACTCTCACAATTAGAGTAATCAATCAGTGATTAATAAAAACCAATGGTTTAAAACAAAATACCAGAAAAGTCATCAATTAATTATACATAATTGCATCAGATATTAATGAAAATGATTGATATTAAATTTATTTCTCACAAAAGACAGAAAACAATTGAAGAAAGAAATGAATTATTAATTTAATTTACTCAATAAATGTTTGAAAATATTCCTGAAGAAATAAATCATTTGTATTTTACATACGACTATAAATGAATATTGTGAAGTTTATTGTTTTAATCAATTAAACTTTTATTGTTTCCATGTCAATTTTATGATCAGTTCTTTCAAGTTACAAAGAAACGAAATTTTATTGCTTTAAATATAAATAAATAAATTTTTAAATCTATTGGTAATACAATTAAATGAAATGAATAAAATTTTTCACCATATTTTATTTTAAAAATCTATTGAAAATAATTTTCTTAGAATGCCGGTTGAAACTATTAAGTCAATATTCATTAATAATTATTTAAAATTTTCAGCGAACACCTAACAAAATTATAAAACTTTAGAATTTAAAAAATAAAAAAATTGATATTTATTAAAATTCAGTGAAATTTTACAAATCAAGTAAAACGGAAATTTTTAAATACACTAAAGAATAAAATTTAGTGAAATTATAATAATACTATGTCTAAAAAAAAATTACTAAAATTTTAAGAATGATAAAAATAATGTGCGAAATCTTAATTGATAAAATATAAAAAATATAATTTTTATGGAGAATTGATTTAATTATCTACACTTAATTATCTTAAATAAATTTATTTATCAAATATATATTGTACAATATTTTATTATTATTTTATTTTATTTTTATATATTTTATAAGTTATTTGACAACTCAAGCATTTATTAAAAAAAACTTTCCTTTTCTGGATGCAAATAAAACATTGTTTATTTATTTTATACGTTGTCATAATTAACCATCAATAAATTTTGTTTTTCCTAAAAAGTTTCCTGTCTGTAGTGCAAGGCCGTATTTTAATTGCGGTGATTACAAGGTGTTTTAATTATTTATTATTCTTTTAGATAAAAATTAAAATTAAAATTACATCCAAATAAATAATGCAAAATCACAAAATTAGGAATATTGCAAAAGAATATGTTATTTTAAAGAATAAATTAATTAATTTTCTTCTGAAAAGAAGTAAAGCTTTTTTATAAAACATTTATAATGTGTTGAATAAGTTATCTGTAAAATATTTTATCTATTTCACCATTAATTTATTTTAATTTTAAATTCTTGTAATGGCCGAAAATTTACATCAAATATTAAACAAAATATTGATTGATATTCTGTAAGAAATGAAAATTAAGGAAATTGAATACATTAACCCTTTCTAAGGTGGTGCAATATACTGTACACCATTTTAAACTAATAAAAATATCTAAATGTAACGCTGTCGGTAATCATATTGCCACCCCTTCTCCGTAAAAGCCTCTTTTGTTTTTTTCTATGTTTTTATTTTTTTATGATCATTTGTAACTTTACAATTGTTATCAATAAACTTTGAGTTTTACATCACTTTTAGTTTCCTTTGCCTTAGAAAGGGTTAATCAATAGACATATTTTTCGTAAATTTTATTTAAATAACAACATATATTATATGATCAAGATCTTATATTTATTTTGATTTTCTATATTTAATTCACAATAATTTTTATAGAAATAATATTTATTTTAAAAATTGACGTTTTCTTTAAAATATATTTGTTAATTAATTCTTATTCCAAAATTTTGTGTATTTATATATTAATTTAAAAATCTAGAAATATTAAAACACATCTATGTTTATATTAATATAATGTAATTATTTTTATATTTGGTAGAGTTTTTAATGTAGAAATTTGTCTAAGGATCATTATTTTTGATTTTTATAATTGGATGTTGTTTCAAATAAATATTAAAAATCTATATTTCAATATATAAATTCTAATTATTAAATCATTTTTTAAAATTTAAACTTTGAGGGGGCCCACGAAAAAACTCCAATCGGGGCTTTGGATCTGTCTCTGTCTTTAGGATATACTTAGAAGTCTAGGTCAGGTTATCTATGTGGCCATATATGTACTGAAAAATTTATAATTTTATGGTTTTGCTGATCAAATACTTATTAATCCAAAATAAAAAAAGATCTAATTTTTAGTTCTAAATGTAATACATCTAACGTTAAATTGCATTATCAGTTATTTTGCCGACAAAAACATAAATCTAAAGTTAGTTGAAAGTGTATTTACGCTCAACAATGGCCTACCATAGTTGTATTAGACTTTATCATATGAAATATATTTAGTTGGCATACATATAAGTGCAAAACAAATTTTTGAGAACTGTTTTTAAAAGTGTTTCTAGGTATATTTTTGATGTCCTCTGAATTCAGAGGCCCACCTTAAACGACCTCTCATCCCTTCATTATTTTATCAAACTTCACATTGAAAGAAAACAAAGGATTTTAGATTTATCTTTAAAGCATTTTTGCATTAATAAAATGTCTTTAAATATAATTATAATTTTGAATTATATTATTTGATGAAAATCTTATTTTAAGCAGCTTAAAAGTTAAAATTAAATCAGAAATAAAAAAAATAATATAAATTAAATAATCAATCTAATTTTTAAGATTATGTATATCTTATTTTATTTAAGTTATAGTATTTTAAAAAATACATATTATTTTTAAAGAATAAAATTTTTAAATAAATTTGAAATTTTGTAACAAAGATATTTTGTAATTTAAAAATACATTTATATTTTTATTCATTAAAAATCTAATTATTTCAAATTTATTATGTAAAAAAAGTATTCATTCATTGCTACTTTTATAACATAAACATGTTATAAATATGTTATATTTTTTTTACTATAAAACCGTTTTTAATTCATTTCATTGATTAGACTTTTACTGTATATTCCTCATACGTTTGGTGATAAGCAATCGTCATTGTTTGGGGATTATTCTGTCAAATGATGCAAGTGGACTGATAATTATATTTATACAAAATATAAATCGTGAATTCTGGAAAATCATTTTCTAATTAGAAATAAATTACAAACATCTAACCTCTCTGTGTAAAAATATAGATACTCAAACCAAATTTATATATAGTTCCAAATTTATTTATAGTTCCAAATTTATTTAAAGCAAATAATTCCTTACTTTATGTTGTAAACTTATACCAGAATTAATAAAATGCATACATACGCATCAAACTTGAATTGTTTTATTTTACATTCTAATATTAAAAATAAGCAATTCTTTCAGAATTAATATGATAATTTCATTTGTATGAAAATTCAAACAAAATTCCATTTCAGTTTGCGTAGCATTTTTTCAGAACTAATTATGAACGCAAAGTGAGATATTAGTAGTTAAGTTTGTTAATATATTATGATCCAAAGATCAAAAATTAAAAGCAACTAATATGTAAAAATGTGATCAAAATCAAATTTTTGCTTGTGGAATTTTTCAATTTTTAATATACCAACTAATAAACCTTTTGAGCAATTAAAAAAATTTTAGTAACAAAAGCCCAATTAAAGCTACAGATTTTAATTGTTTTATCAAATTTCAAAACAGTTGGCAGTAAAGTTTTTTCAAGGTTTATAAAGGGGTTTCCTGAAAAAAAAAATCGTGAAAACTCACTTAATTGCTAAAAAGAAAAAGTTCAAAGATTTAAACAATTAAGCAATGATTTGCAAAAAGTAAACAGAATAAAACGCAATGATGTCAATAAAAGAATTTTTCATATTTTCTGACTTGGATATATTATAGACACTATATAAATTTCATTTATATTATGAAACAAGTGAATAATGTTAGGAAATATGAATCAAACCCATGCAACTCTATTGCTGTTTTTCTCCAGTCATACTCACAAAACAACAAGTTTTACTTTAAAACCTTTCTTGACCATATGCATTTTCTAATCTCGGCTAAATTAATATTATTTTTTTCCTGAATCCTAAACACATTTCCATGAAAAATACTTTTTTGAGAGGATTGGTATTTTAAACAAATGTCTATAAAAAAATTTTAATGTGGGTATCAAATATGCATAGTGTATTTATTTCTTGATTCCTGGTAGCTAGTAAAATTATAATGTTTATGGAGAAATAAATATTTAAGCATGTGAATAACGGACAAAATTTGCTATTTATTTTTAAAAATATCGCTGCCAAAAATATTTTTTAAACAAAGTCATTGCAAAACTCAAAATATTTTCCACAGCCGTTTAATTGATGAAACCCACAATTAAGGAAATCAAACTGAGAAAGAGTTAAAAATCAGTAAAGTAAAAGACAATTTTCAAGCAGTAAAATCACTTCTTAAAAACTTTGTTATATTATATAATAACAATTAGAACAAATAATACTAAAAGATTAAGTTTACAGTAGTTAGAGTCAAATAAGGATTAGATTAATAAAGGTGATTAGATTAATAAAAGTGCAGTCGTAGCGGACTCATCGAGGGATAATAACGCATATTGTTTCTTGTTTTAATAATTTTGGTGTGTAATAAACAGTTGTGATGAGAAATATATGTTGGGAGTATTGTGTTCGATTTGATATAGCATGTTTATTATTATTTTGTTAAATTAATTTAATAATAATAATAAGATAAACAGTATGATAAAATCAACTTTCTTGTATTAAAAAATGAGAGACGTGTAGAGCCGTTTTTGCATTATATGAACTGTTTATATGTATTCACATGCAAAACGTAGGTAGAGTAATTGATTGAGTTTTCAAATATATTAAATATTTTTTAAAGCAATATGAGACAGAGATTTGTAGAAAACCAAATAATTCTGGTAAATTTTTTGTAAATTTAATGCTAAGAAAAACATGGTAAATGGATTGATCTTTTGTTTATGGTCTTTATCTTCTACATCTGTTAATAAGGTAAAAGGTTTTGATAAAGAATGTGCATTCCAAATCATTTTCATTAATGATGATAAAAGAGAATGCAGACAGATTGTTAAAGAATCTTAAGGGTTCGTGATTCTGTATTTTCGAATGCATTTCGACAAGTGATTAAAAATTGGATATTGATGTAAATAATATTAATAGTGTGTGTAAGAATAATAAACATAAATTTGTGTTGGTATTTCGGTACTAAGAAAGTCTTACAAACTAAACGAGGAAGATAAATAAGCAGTTTGGAAATTTATATCATAAGGTCGTTTCAAATTTTAAGTCTTAATTTTATTAATAAGTCAAAATCACTGGTTGGATTGTGATTGGATCTCATTTATCAAGTTACATGTAATGGGTGTAATGCTACATACATTTGAGAGACTTCTCATCAACTGTGAGGTTCATAAACACTGTTGACTGAAAGTAAAGATTAATATTAGTAAACATTTTAAGGGATGTATGTATAAGTAAAATAGGGATGACTGATTTTGAAATTTTATTAAAATGTTTAGATAATTATTGTGGACGTGTTATATGTAAAACATAATAGATCAGGTCATTGTATCCAAAGATTAATGAGCAACATAACTACTTAGAAACTTACGATCTGTTGACTAGTGAGGTTTTATGTAAGGTTTTGTGAGCTTTTATGTAAGTTGAATTTAAATTTTGTTTTTGATTACCAATTATTAACTGAATTTTTGACAAGGTGCCTAAATTTTCAGAGCAACATAATTTCAAAATTAAGGGAGACTCACAAAAATTATGAAATTAAATTTTGTCATAAAACATAAGATGTTTACACACACAGAAGTCAACTTGGGCTAAACAGGGTTTAATATACAAAAAAATAAAGAATTTTAAAAAAGAACATAATCATTTATATATATATATGTATATAAAGGAAATATCTAACGAGGAGTATGGAGAACAAGAGGCTTACATCTATTTACGTTTGGTTTCCAACATATTATTTTTATTCAGATTCCGAATGAATGTGAACTCTATTTTACATGTAAAATTCACAGTTATTAGAAAGCTAAGACTCAATAATTTTGTAACTTTTCTTGTTGTTGGAAACTCAATTTAAATATTAATAAAATAAAATACTATATTAAAACTTGGCTAATTAAAAATTACAAAGTTGAAATAACCAATAAATAAATTAGTTAAACAATTATCCAAATTGAGATGTTCATCCGATAGTTTCTGGTTTTTATTTACATTAGAATTTGATTTTGTGAAAGTTTTATTTTTTCTGATAATTTAATAAAACAAAAATTATAAATTATATTTATGTTTTACATAAACATTTCTTTTTAAAATAAATATTTTATGTAATAAATTTTAATTATAATTCATTAATAATATTTAACTACAAAATACTCTAGAAATAAATCTTTTACTAATAATGAATTTATCAAAGAATTAAAGCTTTGGAATAAAGTTCTTTGAAAAAAAGTAGTCTATAAATAGTGAATTTTATAATCCAGAAAATTTTAGATAAATGAGAAAAATTGATAAAAAATAAAAAATAAAGAAAGTGGAAGCAATTTAATTCAATAAAATTTAAGATACATTAGTAAAATATTACATGACATGTTTTTAAATCTTTTCTCTGATTCTAAAACAGTTACCTTTTCGTATCAAATGAATTATCTTCTTTAATGAATTAGCTACTAAATAAGTCATAATAAAATTATCATTTAAACACATAATATTTTACAACTATAAATGAAAATATTGTTTTAACCTTTTACTTGGTCATGGGAATATGAATTCACAGTTATTGAATTCGCTTAAAACTCTTATATGCAAAATGAACTTTCGTTGTCAACCTCCATACAATTTTAAATTGTCAGTAGTTACCCTGTTTTCGCATGATAAGTCAGGATGAGCGTTTCAAGCAAGGAGAAATATGATTTTGACTTTATTTGAACATGTACTAAGTCGTTACCTCTTTACTAAGGCTTTTTTCAGATGAAAAAAATATTTTAAAACTCTTCCAAATCAGTGGCTTATATCGTGAAAACACAGTATATTAAAATATTCAAAAATATAAATGTTAAAAAAATTCTGTCTGAAAAAGTAAAATAAAGGTTTCGCTATACTAATAATACAATCAAAATATCATTATATTTTTAATGAAGTAGAATTTTATCCTTTTTTATAATTACTAACAATGTATTAAAAAATATATATATACATATATATATATATATATATATATATATATATATATATATATATATATATATATATATATATATATATATATATATATATTAAAATATCATATTCAGTTATATATAAAATATCATGAATCACATTTAAAAAATAGAAGAAAAAAGTTTGTTTTAATAATACAGAAACAATTGTCCATTAGAAAAAACAGTCACAACTTACAAAGAAGAATTCAAAAAAATTCCAGAAGTTAAAGATTTGAACCACTTTCAAAACAAATGTAATTTTTCATTGTAAATATTTGATAAACAGATTCGTAAAATACAGACGAGGATTTTAAATGTTTATTACCGAATTTATTTTAATAAAAATTTATTATTGGATATCTCGGTTTGTTATATATACGAAAAATCACTTACTTTTAGAAAAAATAAATATATTAATGCAAAATTAAAATAATTTGACTAAATTGTTGACTGTCTTCTTAAATGAATGAAAACATCTGGTTTAAATGAGGTGAAATTTAGAGAATTTTATTAGATAATTACAAAAATTAATAAATTTATTTGAAAGTTTATAAAAGCGCCGAATAAATATGTAAACACTTTTGAAGAAATATTATACAAAACTAAAATAAACACATTGAAATGTTAATATGTTTTCTTATTATGATTATGCAAGATTGTCAAAAAATATATCAAATTTTAAATTCTTTCGGAGTATATCAATGAATAAAGTGCGTCATTTAACTTCAATTAAATCAAATTTGACAGAATTTATCAATGATTTGTCTACTTTCCGGCAAATATTTGACAATTAACAAAAACCTGATAATATTGAGAACAAATACACCGTTGGTTCTAGCGTAAATGGCACGAGTGCGCTACTTAGTTCACCCTATTCCGCAACCCCATAATAAAGCTGCTAGAACATCGCATTCAACTGAATGATTTATTATTAATATTATTTTTGCTTTTGAGTATTGTCAATCCTCAATAATTGGAAAGTTAAGGAAAGTGGAAAATAAAATTAACTTTTATTGAAAAAATTATTTATTGAAATAATCCAAAATCATTTTTATCAGTGTTGTTTTTTTTAAGTTTCTCTTTCTCAAAAAGGTCTGAATGCCAATGCTTTCAATGATACAAACTTTTATCCTTTTATTATTTAAACATTTTAATTATTTAGAAAGTGTATTTCTTGATCTCAAACTTATAAATGTCATATCTTTGTAATTTATTGTTTAGACTTCAATCTTTGGCATCCAACTTTACCTGTATTATTTAGGGCTACAAAAATAATTTTCATCGGTTGAGATTTAAAAAAAATGTTTTTGACGTTTCCAAATGTTCTGTAATAGTAGTTTGATGTTTTAGGTATTGAAAAGATTTTATGATTAATTTCAATGTGAGAAGATGAATTAGGGTGACTTGATATGATATGTGACATAAGGGCCCATGGCTCATGAACTCCACAGGCTTTCTCTTTGTAGATTCGTAAAATTCTGATAATTTTTTAATGATAGACTTTTTTGGAACAGTGATATTTTGAAAAAAATTATAAATTTAAAAACAAATAATACATAGATAAAAAGTTTTTTATTAAAACAAGTCACGGTCAATTCCTCTTTCTAAAACCTCTTGCATATGGAAGTAATCATTCAGACAGTTATTTTCCTGTGTGTATTCGTATTTTATCTGGATGATTATACTTTGTTTTAAACATTTAGAAAAACTCTATAATATATTTATAACCCTATAATTTATGCTATAATTTATAAATTTCATTTAAAAAAAAATATTTTAAAATTATTTGGAAACAATATCGAATGTCATTGTCAAATAAATTTATGCGCTCATCAAATTGTTGTTTCAAAATTATAAATGTCAGTTTATTGTTAAATTAAATTAATATAAAAATGTTAACAAATATTTGGAATATAATAATAATAATAATAATAATAATAATAATAATAATAATAATAATAATAATAATAATAATAATAATAATAGTAATAAAAATAATAATAATAACAATAATAATAATAAAAATAATAATAATAATAATAATAATAATATGTTTGTCATTTTGAATATAATTTACAAATGAATTTTAAAATCTGTTATTAGAATAAGTTCAGTTTCAGTCATAGATATTTATTAGAAGAATTTATTATTTTTCTTTTCAAGCCAATCAAAATCAAGCATTATCAGACTGTAATCTCATTTAAATGAAAGATTAATCGACAGTAATTATTATTTAAAGATTAATAATAATAATAATCAATAATTATCGACCGGACATAATGCAGAAATTTTAGAGATTTCCATTTATCCTTTCAAATTTATGTTGAAAAGAATTTATATTAGCTTAATATTTTACGAATAATTTTCTTTATAAAGGTTTTATGTTTTTCAATTCAAATAAAATATTAACTTTTTGTGTTAATCTATTAATTTTTATTAAAAGTGTTTTATCAAATTTTTCTTAGAATCTTGAAAATTAGAAGATTTTTTATTTATTTATATTGTGGAGTTGAAGAGAACAGTCATCGAGAAAAGAAAAAAGAAAAAACTAAATAAATGCTATTTATTTCAATTTGAAAATCAGTAAAAAGGGCTATATTAAAATGATTTATTATCAAAAGCTTTATAAAACAGCTTTAAATCTCTTGACTTTGGGAGCTCTTAAAACATTTTTAAATATTAAACATTTTTTAAGTTCTTTTAACCTACGAGCAAACCGTAAATTTTACGTCATACAGTTTTTAGCAAATATTCACTATTTTTTGTTGAGATTGAGTTGTGTAATTCTTTTTAATTAAAACAGAAATAGTATTTCAACAAAACAATGTATTTGTTAGTCAGAACTTGACTCAAAATTTATATTTCGCACGAACAACACACAGAATTTATGTTTGAGAGTGGTGCTCATAAGATGAAAAAGATATATAAAAAATTAGCAAAAATCAATACAATTACACCTGTAGTCGCGCCCCGTAAACTCTATTCCCGAAACATTAATTCGCATATGACCCGGTGCTGACCAAATTTTGTGGCCCACCCGCATAACCGATAAACATTGTTCCAGGAATAGATATGGGTTATTCTTAAAATTGCAAATATACACACATTTCATTATAAATCAATAAATTGGCCGTAAATTTTAAAGCAGCGCGCCCGCTCGAAGGTTAACTTCACCGTGCAAGTTAATGGAAATATTATATGTTCCCTAATTAATATGGTTTATCAATTTATAAATGAAGAATTACATCTTTCCAACTTTATTATCGTTAATAAAACATTGTTGAATTGTTAATTGTTAGCGAATAGGGTTGATTTTTATTTATTTTTTCTAGGGTTTTTGTGTGAATCCTACCTAAACGCCATCAAGATTATTATTCTATCCCTCCTATGTACCCATGGTGATTGCCATGTTGGTACTGTACATAAGGGTTGAAAATTCATGAGCAGGTGAGCTCCATTTCTAGTACTACTCCTCATGATATTTTCACTTTCGGGTTCTTGACTGCCAATTGAAGGTCTTACGTCTTTCTCTTTCTATATCCTGGTCCATCCTCGTCTATTTCTATAATTCCTATATCCATTTATCATCTTTACCAATTAGTTATTAAAGTATATTTCAAAAATTTGAGCAGCGTTCCACCCTTATTTTTTGGTAAATTTCCTATTTGATTTATTTAATCACTGTATATTTATTTACTCCCAGTATTTCAAATTTGATTCACAGTTCTTTAGCCCCTGGTACACTTCCCATGATTTTAAGTAGTTACAACCCTCTGCGGTCACTTTAATAAACACTACTCTCATCTGCCACATTACATCCTTTGACTATTAGAAAATTCTTTCAACTTTACGTTCCTACACTATCCTATCCTTTTCTACTTAATTTTCCGACAATATTTTAAATTTTCTATACAAAACTTTATTCCCCTTTAACTAAAGTCGCACACCCCATGATTTTAAGTGCTCACTCCGGTCGGTGCTTCCATCAGACGCTGTGAGGTTTACAACGACGCCCTACGAGTAAAGTCCTGCGTATTTCGACCAGGACTCGTCGTGGACAGCCGAACTATAAGGAGTAACGTGACCAGCAGTCACAACTAGCAAAAACAAACTAGCCAGCCGAACCGCCAGTCTGCCGTTCTAAAATTCTATTTCAATACTAATTATAAGTAAGATTTTATGGGGACTTGTCAGTGGCACTAAAGGATGCCACTACCATCCAGAATAAAGTTAAAATAAATAAAACATTAACTAAAATTGCATAAGTTGGCATAAAAATTTTCTAAACAATTGTGTCTACAAATGTCTAAAAATTTTGACTAAAACATTTTGTGTCGATCTGAAATTATGAAAATGACTGCTGTATATATAGTGTTTTCATGCTTGTGTGCTACCAATCAGAGAATTTTGAGCCTTTATCGGCTATTTGTTGGGGGGTTTTATTGCTTTTATTTTATTTTAAATATTTTATTTTTCTCTATTTTTAGATATTATTTTCTCAATATTTCGTAAATTTTTAATTTTTTATTATTTAACCATTTTCTTTGATTGTTTCTCTTTTTACCCTTTGATATTTAGATTTTTGGTCGCCGCTTCCGACTATGTATTTTCTAAACCTTCTTTTGCAAGGTTTTGGCAGTTTTATGTTTTGGTTTTGTGTTTTTTTCTGCATCTGTAGGCTTTTCAATGATTTTAATTAATATTTGTTTTATTTAATTTTGTTATGTTTTTATTTTGTTTTATTTAATATGTTTTATTTTATTTTTGATTTCTGCTTGTTTGTGTGCTTATGTTACAGCAGCCATATTGATAACCTCCAAACGACATTAGTTATTTTGTTTTAATTTACACAATTTTCTCATTTTTGTTTAAATTATGGCTTAATAAACAAATTCAAAAACAGTTTTTTTCTTTTGAATACAAAAATAATATAACACATTCTGTATAATAAAAAAAATATCAATTTTATCATAATATGATATGAAAAGAGAAAATTTGTTTTATTTTATTTTTGTCTTTTAATTAAGAAAATTTTTTTTAATACATATAGGGGCCTAGATTTTCTAAGACTGTGTGGAAAACATTCCAAAACTATTAACAAAACCTAAGAGAAATAGTAAATTATAACATTTAAAACTTTAAAACTAAACACTAACTTATAAAAATATTTAAAAAAGATATTAATATTAAAAATTATCCTTCTTTGGTTAAAATATGTTTAAATTAAATTTTAAAAAATAAAAATTGCTTTTGAATTATGATCATTTAAACATTTATGTCTAAAATAATGATGCATTGAGAAAAAATAATCAAGAAACATTATTAAATTAGTAACTATTTCTGCAAAAAGAAAACATCAAAGAGCTAATATAATGAGTATTAGAGAAATAATTATTGCAGTTTTATGTTGTTCTATCTCAATTAAACTCTTTGCAATTAGAACTTTCAAATAATTTTTGAAGTTCTTCCACGAATCACTTAATGCCACAGTTGAATACTTTGAAGACGGAAAGGATCTTTTTCTATTATTTGTTTTAATGTTTTATCATTACAAAATAAAAACGAATTTTTTATTAAATAGAACAATACTAATATATTGTATAAACGTAAATGCATTTTTATTGCTTAAAGTCTTCTAATTTAAGACAAAGGTAAGCTCATGGTAATCTAAATAGAACCATTTATTAATTGGGATTCACGGTAGAAAGAAAAACATTTATTATAAATCTATGTAAAATTTATATAATTATTAATTTATAATAGTTATATAATAATAAAAATATTATTATTTATTAAAAAATTAAACATTTTACAATACTATTTGTGAGAAATAATTTTAAAATTATTAATAACATCATAATTTCTATAAATATTTAAAAAATGTTAAAAAATATTTAATAAAATATTGGAGCATTTTTATAAGAGTACATATGTATAGCTTTAATATTTATAAATATAAAATAATAACGCGTATGCAATTTTATTTGGACACTAAATTAGTATTAAAATGCTTTTTGAATTATTTTGAAAATTATCTTGAAGAGACTTGTTTAAGTAATAACGATTAAAACAAATTTGATTTTCGCACGATTTTACTGAATAAAATTTTAGAATTTATACTTTTATTTATTTAAAAAAAGTGTCAGATAAATTATATACGAAAATTACTTATTCTATTTAAGAATTTTATAACAACATTTAATAAAGAATTTATAAAAATTTCGATAATATTTAAACAAAATAATATAGAATATTTATTATTTATTTTTAAATTTTTATTGTTATTAATCCCTTAAATGTTTATGTGGTATATATGGTTTTGTCGAATATATAATCTTGTTTGATATTATAGTGTAGTCTGGAAATAGATAAAAAAATAGTTAAAAAAATTTAAGAAAAGAAATGAATTTATAAAAGTACTTGTGCCACTTCAGGGGTTAAATAAAGTTTACATTTATTGTTTCAATTTTATGAAAATTCTGCAATCAAAATTTTTTCGTATCGATAAAAAGGATTTTAGTTTTAATTACTGAAATTAAATGATTATTTAATATTTTTTTAGAAAATAAATAAATTTAAAAAATGCAGTCAACTCAACAAATCCCACCGACATTGGCATTGCTATCAATTATAAGTGTTGTTGGTGGCATCGGCAATCTATTTGTAATTCTTATATATATCAGACAATGTGACAAAGTCACCAGTAACCTTTTTATGACAGTACTTGCCGGATCAGATATTTTTACATGCATTTTCATTATTCCTACGACAATATTCATTGAATTCCATGAATGGGGTATTGGAAGCTCATTTGTTTGTAAATCATATATGTTTTTTAACAATTCTTTAATACCATTCAGTGCTCTTTTGATTAGTTTAATTGCAATGGATCGGTACTTTTGTATTTGCCATCCGTTTTTGCAAATTATGAACCTGAGTCGATCCAAATTGTTTATATGTATAGCTTTGATGTTATCAACTCTACTTGGAACTTTAGCATCTTTTCAAGTTCACATTGAGAAAAAACTGACAAATTTAAGCGATATTGGGCCGATGAATATGTCGTTCTGTGTTGAAGCATCTGAATGGGCAAATCGTTCAATGTCTCAAAAGCTTTTCTATCAAATTACACAAAAAAGCCAACTTGTCAGTTATTCAATCTGTATACTAATAGTAATCGGGTTGTATTCAACTATCTATTACACAGTGATCAAAGTACGAAGGAAAAAAGATCAACTAAAGGGAATGAATAAAATGAAAAGATTCAAACCTAAAAAGCTTGAGTGTAAGTCTCACATTAAACCGAAATCTCAATATCGACTCGAAAATTCAGACAATTCTCCAATTTACAGTCGGTTTGTTGTGTCAAATTATCCGGGTTGTAATAGAAATGTGAAACCATTGGGAAACCCTTCAACAAACCATCATCATTCCAATTCTCCGACGAATTCCTCAATGAATTCGTTAAACAATTCTGTGAACAATTCCTCGTCAATTGTCATTAAAACCTTGAAAAACGTCAGAGATACCACTTTGCTCCAGAATCTCAAATTGGCTGCCATGTTATTTGTCGTCGGAATAACTTACATTGTGACGTTTCTACCCGCCAATTTAATGGCCAATGGAATTATTAAACTTAATTTACCCGTATTTTATTTATATTACGTTAATAATGCTGCAAATCCTATTATTTATTGTTTCATGAATCGAAACTTTCGTAACAAATTGAAATCTTTTAGATTTTTGAGGCCGGTAATCAGGAAATAGTATGATTTTGTCAAGTATTAAGTGTATATTAAAAACCAATTGTTTTGTACAATCATTTTGATTAATATATTTATTAAGAAAGTTAAATCAATTTAAACAAAAACATAAAATAATACAACATGCATACAAGCAACGTGAAACTTCCATACGTTCAATATATGGAAGTATTTTTGAATTTTTTAGTAAACATTTTTATTAAGAAACATGATAAAATTCCTTTTATTTTGATTTTTTTTTTAAAAAAAATATTAATTTTAAAATAGATTTTTTGATGTTATCGAAAATTATTATTTCTATCTATGAAATAATTTATATTTTTGATCGTCTTTGATCTATTTTCTTTAATCATATTTTCAACATATAGTGATTTGAACTATCTCTGTGACCCTACTAAACATTTGAGGAAACTCGCTCATTCAACTTTAAATACCAAGCAAATCTCAAACTATAAAAATTAACAAAAATTTTATACATAAATATTAAAATAAAATTGATATGTGATACTTTGGATGATAAATTTTTTTAAAAATCTAAAAGTAAAATTAATTGTTATATTTCAAACATTAAGATGCTTAACCCATTGTCATACGATTATTTAATAGTAATTACAAACCGAACCAATGTGAAAATAAATTAAACGGCGCTTGTTTAGAATTGCCCCGCATTTTTTAAATAAATTTTATTTTAAATAATAAACTTTTAATACAAGGTTTTATTATTAAAGATAGCTAACATGACTGTAAAAACAGTTATCTAACTCGATCATTGGGCAGGTGGCCAGTATTCACGGATATCATGTAAAATCTTTTCAAATGGATTTGCACCATTTAATATTCGTCGCCACATATACTCACATAAATAACTATCTAACTTGCCACGATGCGTCCCAAAATGACGCTTATTTCTTTGTTTCGCTAAACTCCAACATCCTTCAATCATTTGTGTGTTTGCACCGGTAATTGGATTAATGAAATTTACTGGATGGTTGACTGTTTCATGCACGTAACCAAATCCCAGGTTTGGAATATGACTATATGCCCGCCATTCATCAGATATTATAACTGATCCTGGTCTTATGGATTGCTGTATGATGGGCATTAAGGTGTTTGCCGAGCGATCAGGAACGACATAAAGAAAGCAATCCCCAGTTTCCCTACAAATGCCGCCGAACACCCACTTTTGTGGATAAACACGTTCAACGTTGTTTTTTCTGCTGGTAAATAGAGATTCATCAATCTCTACATGTAAACCAGGGCCACCGATGATCAAGGGATTTCGTAACAGACTACTGGCACAAACCTCTCGGAGATAATTGTTCCAGTCAATGATGGTTGCGTTTGATGAAATACTTAACTCCCTTTGGCAAAATTTAATCGAAGTTAATTCAAAACTCCAAGAATATATAAATAAAACAACTTCGGTATAAGAGAGGTTAATGTTTTCCAGACAAGATCCAGACTTCAAAGAAACCTCGTTTCTACAAGTTTTTTTCGTACATCTTCATCTTTCTCTTTCATCTGTGATCGATAAAATCATTTCGTGGTTGTTTAGGCATGCTTTGCGTCGATTTAATATACCTCTATCTTGCAAAAATCTAATGGCACTTTCCTTGGTTCGAACAATGTCATAAAGTGACAATAAGTTCAAATTAATCATTGATTTTTTGTTAGGTTGATAATCCATCTTTAAAAGTATTAAATACCCTTAAAAAATGCGGGGCAATTCTAAACAAGCGCCAATTAAACTATTGACATTATAGATAAGAGCATTTTTGCCTACTAATTTAAAATTATTATAATTAACATGTATGTTAATTAATACAATAAATAATCTCATGACGAGTCTCACTTGTCTTGGTACTGTTTGGCATTTAAATCTTAAGACGAGTCAGATTCGTCATTGTATGACAAGGGGTTAACATTTAAAAATAATCTAATTTTAATAATGTCTAAAAAATAATAAAAAATGTTATATTAATTACATTTAAATTTTATCATTAATTATTTTATTAATTATCATTATTTAATATTAATTATACAGTGGTGTATTCAAATAATTCAAATTCAAATTATATTAATCGTAAATGCAATTAAATTAATATTTCATTCCTACTTCAATCAAATCCATAGCAGATGTTTACAATCGTCTTTTAATGCCAAATTACTTTTGTTTACTTGGTTCAAATAGCGATGAATCTTTCAAGGCAATAATGAATGAAATATTTTATTTTCGAATTTTATTGTAAACAAAATCCGTCAAATCAAAAAAGAATTATTATAATGAACGGATTTTTTATTAAAATTGTTTCTCTTTCAAATATTTGGTTTCAAGTATAAAATTATTTGTAAATATATTTATTCTTATTTTTTCTTGATGTATTTTCTCGTTTAAAAATTTACCACTTTTTTATTAGAGTTGCCTCTTTCAAGAGAACCAAATTCATCGTCTGAATTAAGGTAATCAAAGTTGCTCCAACAATTGTCTTTGGAATCTTTCTCATTTTAATATTTTGACTTATTTGATAATTTAAGGATAAATTATTTTTAGATTAAAGCATAATTCAAAATTTTATTTTTATTAACATGGATATTCTCTTATAAACTATATAAAAAATTATTAAACATAAACAAGAAGTCTTTATGACAAGATATCTGCATTTTAAATAAACATAAAAGTCACTTGAAAAAAGCTGTGCCGAAAATCCGTGAATATCAAACAAACATCGATATCTTAAAGATATCAATGTTTGTTTTGATAAATTACTGATTAATTGTAAAAAAAACATTTTTTAAAATAAATATGTTTTTGGAAAATGAAAAGAAATCAGAGGTGAAAATTAAGAGAATTTCTTCAATTGTTTATCAATTATATTAAAAATAGCGTTCAATAAATCTAAAGCCAACCAAGCACTTGGAAAACACATTTTTGGAAGAATAAAGATTTGACCATCTTTCATGCCTGAGGTTCAACTGTTAGGCACAACCAAAGAAAATCTCTCTCATCATAAAAATTTATCACATTTCACCAGATATCATGTAGTGTCATCTATAATATTTCTCGAAACTCACTTTTGTATTACTCACTTCTATTCAGATTAAAACTTGGAGCTAAACCGACTGAGAAATAATATCTTTTCTTATTTAATTAGGTTTATTTATATATTATTTAATTTTAAATCGTTTGATATAGTGTTTCTATATCAGTGTTTCTCAACAGCCGGCCAGAGACTATAATCTAAAATTAACAAAACATATAAGTCGGGTGAAAAGGAAATTGCACATGTATGTATGTATGTATGTAATTAACGGATAAATGTGGAATGTTAGTGTCTTACCATCTTAAATCTAAGAATTGAACATCTTAATAGCAAATAAAAAGAGCAGTGGTTATACCGATTTATATAACAATATACTGATATATAAATAATAAATGTCTTTTGCTCACTTTAGTTTGCAGTTTGTTTTTAAGACAAATAATTTTTTTACTGGTCTGCTTTGATTTTTGGGTTTAGAAACACTGGTATATCAATATAAATTCAAATATAATGCAGTAAAAATGCTGTTACGTAAAATACTTTAAGTATACAATTTTCTTTATTATTTCTTATATTTTAACATCGAAATAAAATTTAATTATTGTACTGCTATTGATATTAAATTTGTAATAAATGCTTTAAGTTATGAATATTATTATAAAATAATGAAACTTAGTTATTTTAATTTAATTATATATTTTTACTCTTTTAATTCACCTTGTTTTCCTTCAACCTCTTTTTAAATATATTTTTTTCTATTTTAATTTTGAGACCCTAAAAATATTAATTAAAAAAAGTTACACAAAGAAAAACTGTTTATATAATATCTAATTTGTCCGTTATTAAATAACTGAAAATAATTCGCAAAAATATATTTTAAAAATATAAATATTTCTCGTTTTATAATATTAAAGTACGAGTAGAAATTTTAATTTTCTTTAATGACTTTTTAAAATATATTAATTTTTCATCATCTACATTAATGACATACTTAATGAATTCACTCAAACTTTGATAGTTGACACTTTTCAAAATAAAATGTACAAACCGATGAAATAAAATATTCAATTTAATAAATTTAGAAATATTCATTAATTTATTTATGAAAGTGGCTATTTATACATACTGTATGTATACGCAATTGGCTATTTATACATACTGTATGTATACGCAATTGGCTATTTATACATACTGTATGTATACGCAATTGGCTATTTATACATACTGTATGTATACGCAATTGGCTATTTATACATATTGTATGTATACACAATTGGCTATTTATACATACTTTTTAGTTACGTATAACGTACTAACTAACCAAAAAGCTTATTGATATTAATATTTTTATAAAAACTACTTAATTATAGAAAAATATCGTTTTATTTTTTA
This sequence comes from Schmidtea mediterranea, assembly GCA_022537955.1. NCBI lineage: Eukaryota > Metazoa > Platyhelminthes > Tricladida > Dugesiidae > Schmidtea > Schmidtea mediterranea. Next base: position 16,660,821 of record CM039682.1, read on the forward strand.
ATATTTATTGTAATAATATACATATATAGAAATACATACAGTATGTATAAGTAGCCAATTGCGTATACATACAGTATGTATAAATAATTATAGAAAAATATCGTTTTATTTTTTAATATTTATTGTAATAATATACATATATAGAAAAACAATAAAATAGATAAAGAATTAGACAATTGCGTATACACACATTATGTATAAATAGCCAATTGCGTATACATACAGTATGTATAAATAGCCAATTGCGTATACATACAGTATGTATAAATAGCCACATCCTTTATTTATTCACAATAGTAGAATATTACATTGACGAGCTATTGAATTATTAATTGTACTAATGATGGCTAGCAAGTCTCTAATTAGAGCAGCTAAACGACGGAAGAAGAAGGATTTAAAAAACGAACTTAAAAAACGTCGTGGGGCACATTTTGAAAATCTTGCAAGGGGCCCAGAATTTACGCCACTGCATTATATGTCATAAAATTTATATAAATGTATAAAATCCATGACGAATTTTGGAATGTAAATCCTAGTCATTATTCTTTAATGAATCTTAATTAAAATGTTTGGTGTTGTTGGGCCAGAACACAAACGGCCTTGAAAATTGTTTAAATGTATCAGTAATATAGCACGAAAACCCAGCACCAAGATAACTTAAAATACAACATACACCATCAACTAAACACTCTAAAATTTGAGAGAATATTAATAAATATAAAATCAAAAAACATAAAAGTAATATAAAATAAATACAAAATGCATCAAGAACCGCACGAAATTTACATAAAAACTAACATAATAATAAGAAAATTTGACCGAAAAACGACAAGTTATATAAAAGTAAAAATTAATGGATTAAATGAGTTAAAATAAAATATTTTTGGTTGAATAAATCTATTTAAAAATTTAAGAAATAAATTGCCAATTTAAACTATGAAAATAATAAAAATTTAAGTTAGATAACACAAATAATTTCAAGGTCAAATTTTGTTTTATCGCAATAAAAATAACACACAATTGTGTGCAGAAAGATAGACAGACGAATTAGCAAAACTGTGTGCAGAGACTTGACAGATTGTGCTGTTAGTTGCAAGTGGTCAGACTGATTTTAGTATGTAGATGTCAATTTGTGGTCTTACTTTCCAGTAGTATTTTTCAATTGCTTGTAGTTATGAAATTTTATGATGAAAATATGAAATGAAGACTTTTAATGAAGAATATACGTTTATGCATCGAAGCTTTTATCCAACTTATATGGTAAAATTTATTTATTTATTTTTCGGCACACAGCCAAAACATATCGCAAGGTAGTAAAATCAAACACACTATCGAACTGTGTAAGTGTGGTTCATCTGGCAATAGCTCGTGCAATAGATCGACATAAAATTCTTAATGACAATCGGCTCAAAATCACTAACACCGAGTAGTCCAGTGGGCACTCATTAAATAAAACGTGAACACAAATAGATCATAAGGACAAAGAAAGGGAAAGGGTAGCGGGGAAAATTGCGAAATCGTTGCAACAGTTAAAATGAATAGCCATCGGAAAATGATTAATCCGAACTACTAAAATCATGAAAAGGAATATTTTAAATAATATGTAAAAACTAAATGAATTATTTTGAGTTGAGACGGAAAATATGGGTGGAACGCTGCGCAAATTTTCCGAATTAATCAAAATACTCTATCAAAAATTATAAAATAAAAGTGGAGCACGCCTCAATTTTTTGTATAATATTATGATAAAACTGTAAAATAAGGGCGGAACGCTGTTAAAAATTTCCGAAATAACAAAAATACTATCGAAAACTGTAAAATAAAGATGGAGTACGACTAAATTTTTATACAAGTAAAATATTTTTATAAAGCTGAGGAATAAAGACGAATCCTACAAAAACTTGATAATAATGATAATAGTAAGGATAATGGAAATTATAATAATAACAATAATTATAATAATAATAATAATAATAATAATAATAATAATAATAATAATAATAATAATATTAATAATAATAATAATAATAATAATAAACATAATAATAATAATAATAATAATAACAACAGTAATAATAATAATAATAATAATAATAATAATAATAATAATAATAATAATAATAATAATAATAATAATAATAATAATAATAATAATAATAATAATAATAATAACAACAGTAATAATAATAATAATAATAATAATAATAATAATAATAATAATAATAATAATAATAATAATAATAATAATAATAATAATAATAATAATAATAATAATAATAATAGTAAATATAAATATAATAGTAATGGATTAGAATAATACATATAATAGTAACAATGACAGGCTAGTAACAATAATCGTGGGCATAGTAGTTATAATAGGGATAAGGGTAAGAGAGATATTGTGAGGACATTTAACGTAACAAAGGGTGTACAGGCCATAGTAAAAATCGATAATACGAACAACGATAAGAAGGACTAACGGAATGGGCATAACAATGAATGATATAGCGGTATAGATTAACATTTAAAAGAAATAAGAGAAGAATGGGACCTAAAAATCGAAATGGAGCACAGGCCTTCTATCGGCAGCTCGTTGGACCCATGGATTGTAACTTATAACATTAGTGATAGCGCTCACTTTTTGCGGACGACCCACCAACTGGAACACAGTTCCAACGTTGCTTAGCAACAGGTGTCGAGTGGTAAGCGAAAATATTTGTATGGGGTTGTCTGGGTAACAACCATATAGTTTCAAAATATCAGCCCCCAGAAACCCACCAGTGTGTTAGTTTATCTTAATTGCATTTATATATAATTGCATCTTTATCATTATTGGTTTTTTGATAATAAATATTTATTAATACTTTTTATTGATTATGTTAGTTAGAGAAATATTGCGTTCTTTGTTTCATTAAGCATGTTTTATTATTTCCCGTAAAGTCTAAATTACCTTGAGTTACTTTAATTTTTTTAATGTTTTTAAATGAATTTTGTGCGGTTGAATGTGTATGTATTTTAATGCATAGAAATAGATCAAAAATTGTCTACCATAAATAAGTATTAAATGAAGAAAAAATTATTGTAAAAACGTTAATTAAATTGGTTTAAGTCTAAACTTTATTAATTACATTTAATTACAATTTAAGTTGATTTATTTTTCACAATTTAATATTTTAATATTTTGAATTTGTTTAATTGTATATTTGTTTGATTTTATACATTACTAAATTATTTTTTAATTCAACTAAAGAAAGTTTGCTGTCGAAGTTAATTAGTAATTTCTAATATATTTGGTTAGATATTTTTCAGAAATATAAATTATCAGTAACATAGATTTTAAAATATTTTAAAGCTTTTAAAATATATTTTTAAGAATAAATTTTAAAGAATAATAAGAATAGAATTAAAATATATATGATCATTTAAAATAAATTTAATTTAAAAAATATTCTCTTAATATTTCTAAATTTATTAAATTGAATATTTTATTTCATCGGTTTGTACATTTTATTTTGAAAAGTGTCAACTATCAAAGTTTGAGTGAATTCATTAAGTATGTCATTAATGTAGATGATGAAAAATTAATATATTTTAAAAAGTCATTAAAGAAAATTAAAATTTCTACTCGTACTTTAATATTATAAAACGAGAAATATTTATATTTTTAAAATATATTTTTGCGAATTATTTTCAGTTATTTAATAACGGACAAATTAGATATTATATAAACAGTTTTTCTTTGTGTAACTTTTTTTAATTAATATTTTTAGGGTCTCAAAATTAAAATAGAAAAAAATATATTTAAAAAGAGGTTGAAGGAAAACAAGGTGAATTAAAAGAGTAAAAATATATAATTAAATTAAAATAACTAAGTTTCATTATTTTATAATAATATTCATAACTTAAAGCATTTATTACAAATTTAATATCAATAGCAGCACATAAATAAATTTTATTTTTTTCAGGCTTGAAAGTGGGCCCATTTTCTCTGACTTCGCAGTTGCAGGCCCTGCAAGCCCATAGTTACGCAACTGATAATTAATAAAATTAGCATTGAGTCATAGTGTAAAGTCAAATTTTTTATCGGTTTTCATGAAATTTTTCAGAAGCATTGCTTTAGATGACTTATCTAAATCACACGTGTCCATCTAGTTCCCAATACAGCCTTGAGACTGTATATATTTTCTTATAAAAAGTACGCATAAACCACATAAGAACAACTTAAATGCGTTGACTTAGTTATATAGCATTTGATCGACTTCAGACGTAAACAGATATTCATATCCTACGTATATTTTAGATAGTGTAAAAAATTTTATTGTAAAAATTTTAGTACTTGAGAGTTAGTAATACTCTTTTTTGTTCACAATTTTCCAAAATTTACATTGAGTTTTAATAGGGTTTTCAAAACGGGATCCCGGGATCCCGGGATTTTGTTCCTGTTTTTTTTTTGGGATTACGAATCTTCTGTTGAAAATATCTCCACTTTTTTTGAATATAATTTAGTTTCAAAGGAAGAGTTTTTTTTATGATTCGACGGAATGAATTGAAGATTCGGATATGAAAAGCTCCAGTTTAAAAAAACCCAGAAAGTTCCACGTTTTTCTCTATTGAATCTTCAAGTTAATGCCGAAAAGCTACAAAAATACCTTGCCCCCCGTTTTTTATTCTGAACTTGCTCTTGTTTCTTTTGTATAATTTATAATTGAAAAATTTGTCGTGCATTTTCTGGATTGAAAAAATTATCTGAACTGTAAATCTTTGACAGTGATTCAAACCTTGAATTTCAAAGCTAGTATATTTTGATAACTATGGCTTAAAATGATTATTAAATTGATGTTTTATTATTTTATCGTGAAATAATTATAATCATTTTTTAGAAAATTTCAGACGTCTGGAAATACTACAAAAAAGATTGTAACGATCATGGAATTTGTAATGAATGTTTTAGCAAATTGAAAACCAAAGGAGGTTCAACAAAAGGTTTATGGACTCATTTAAAGACCACCCATCCAGACGTGTTGAAAAACAGCCAAGCAACCTCAACAAAAAGGAAAAATTATTCAGATCTTGAACCCACAAAGAAATCAAAAAGCAGTCATTCAATAGATTCGTATTTTTACAAAGAAACACTCGGTGAGATTTTGGCGAAATTTGCAGCGAAAGATGGTTTTTCTATACACGCAATTTTGAATTCCGAGGGTATACGAGAATACATCAGATTGAAAAAAATGGAAATGCCCAAGAGTCTATCAACTGTAGCAAGTTTAATCTATGAATTCTATGAGCACAAAAAAGGTGAAACTATTCAAAAATTGAAAAAGAGACTGGAAATTGGTGGAAAATATTCATAAGACATTGTTTTGGGGTTGAAACTCGTGGAAGGATCATGTAACGCCGAAAGGACAACTGAACTTGTCACAGAATTTTTAGATGAATTCAAATTGGATTTGGAAAATGATATTGTCGCATCCAGCAATGATGGAGCTGCAGTAATGGTGAAATATGGAAAACTCAACAAACATATTTCTCAAGTCTGCTACAATCACGCTATTCATAATTCTGTGGTAAAAGTTTTCTATGAGAATAAATCAACTCAGGTTGATTCAGAAAGTGGTCAAGAAATTGGGGTCATAGAAGACGAAGATGACACAGAATATGAGGAATCAAAAGGCAGAGATGCATTTTTCAATGATTTGGATTCAGAACCAGATTACACAGAGATTCAGAGCATTAGTGAGGTGTTAAATCAAACTAGAAAAATTGTCAAGTTCTTTAAATATTCGTCTGTTCGCAAATCAATTTTTCAAAAGCATGTATTGGAACAAGAAGGCAAAAACTTAAACCTAATTTTGGATTGTAAAACAAGGTGGAAATCTACAGATCAAATGGTTGCACGATTCATAAAGCTTGAGAAACCCATCAATGATACGCTAATAGAAATTGGACGAGAAATTTTACCCAAAGAACATTTCAGTATTCTGACAGTAATTAGTCAAATACTTGCACCTGCTGCTGAAGTAATTAATGAGCTAAGTAAAAACAACAGTAACTTGTTAACTTCTGAAGGTTCGATTGCATACTTATTTGAGACCCTGAATGAAAATCCACATCCGCTTGCTGCAGAGCTCGTCTCAGAATTGAAAGACAAACTTTTAGCAAGACGAAACAAAAAAGTTGTGTCTTTGTTATATTTCCTTCACAATGGTACATATGCAAAAAGAAATAAGTTCTTGGAGTATTCAAGCAAAGAAGAAGTTAAATCATTTGTCGAACAATTACACCAAAAGTTTTCTTTAAACAATAAAGAAAAAGAAACCTCAAGCTCGGGCTCAGGCTCAGAAGACGAAGCACAACCTGACAAAATTATGCAGAGAGAAAATAAGCTACAGGAATCAATTAACAAAGTTTTGAATGCAAAGAAAGTTTTAAATAAAGTTTCTATAAAAAATGAGATGTCACAATATGAATGTTCTGGTGCTAAATCTGCAAATTTGGAAAAGTTATATGAATCTTTATTGACAATAAAATCAACATCAACCGCTTCTGAACGAATTTTTTCCATATCTGGATTCATTTGCTCGAAAATTCGAAATCGAATGTCAACAAGAATGCTGAACGCTTTAGTATTTTTACGATATTATTTTTTAAAGAAAATCAAAAGGTAGATGTTTAAATAAGCTTAATTTACAATAATTTATGTAAAATCTTTAGTTTTGATATAATAAAAAATATTTGGTATATAAATTTAGAAAAAATATAAAAATTTATTTTGAAAAAATAAAAATCCCGGGATCCCGAATTTTCCGAATCCCGGGATTTTTGGAAACCCTAAGTTTTAATTTACTTCTTGTCGTTACTAGAGGGACATATGTTTTAAATTATAACATTTCTTCGAGTTTTTCTTTCAACTGCTAAATGATTTTCAACAGTAAATATTTAAATAGTTAAGAGATACCCTGAGTAAGAATCGTTTTCCGACCAGAAATTTTGAAAATGTGTTGAAATTAGTATGTTTTCGTGATTTAAACGTGCGATAGTTTTTAACAAAAGTCATTTGATAAACACAGAGTTTATAAACTTTCAAAAATAGTCTAACATTTTCGCTGATTAAAAATATTTTCAACTACGACACATTTAATAAAATACATTAAAGCAACGTGATCAAAAAAATTTCAACATAATCATATAATTTCACTAAACAATATAATCAAACAAATTGCATCACATAAATTATAATTAATTTGTCAAATATATATATATATATATATATATATTATAAAACCATACAAAATAGTGGCTGGTTGTTGTTTATAATATAGCTTTTTAGTAACTTATTGAAAAAAAAAATCAAAGGCGCCAAACATTCCTCGCACACACAAAAAAAACGCGAGCCGGGCCTGTATATATATATATATTAGTAATTCAAGAAAGTTCATATGTTTATTTAATTGTATTTATTAATACACGAAAATGTAATTGAAAGTACTTTAGATTTAGTAAAACAATAATTAAAATTGAAAGAATTCATTTAGAAAAATGTATTGTATTTTATTTTGACATTTTTTCTGTGAATAATATTTTGTCTTATTTAAAACAAATAAATTAAAACTATTATCAGTATTCGCATTGGAAATGACAAAACAATTTCCTGATGTGATCTATTCATAAAATCAAGTTTATTTTTCAAATTATGTTTTTATTTATGTTGTGAGTTAATTGTGTTTTTGTTTTAAAGGTGGAAATGTTTGTTTTGTTTGTTAATTTTGATTAACGTTTAAATTGTCACCGGATTTTTTTGGATTGGTTTTCTGTATAGTTTTTTAGTAAATATCAATTCATGAATAATGGAACTGTTGTCATAAATAGAATGTTGCAAATCACAATAAAAATCTATAGTGAAATAAATTAGCAAATTAGTTAGTTCATATTATAGAACTTGTCAGATTCATAATTGTTTTAATGTTAAGATAGACTAGGCGGTATCTATTTAAAACAAATTACTTAGAGTTGTTTGAAGTAATTGGACTTCATATATAATGTATGGAATGTATCTGTTTTATTATTTATGAGATGCAATATTTTTAAAACTATTCATAAAATAAAAATATTTAAGCAAGCTTTAACAAAAAATTACAAAATCTTAAATTAAACTTAAAAGGAAATTTATTTTTATTAGTATAAAAAAGATGAAAAACTCAATTAAAGGAATTAGAGAAAAATAGAAAGATTTAATTAGATGACAATAAGGAGGGGAAAGTATAAAAATTTAAGATAATAATATAAAATTTAATATTATTATCTTTTATTTATTGAAATACTGGTCTTTATGTTTAAAGCATTTAAGTAACGACGAGCCAGTTTTTTCTATCATTATAGTAATTGTTTTTATTTTCAAAAACATTAAAAATTTAATACTTATTTTTTTATGTTTTTGTCATTATTGAATTATATACTAAAAAACTGAATCGTCAGTAGAAATAAATAAAAAATCAGATGGAGTATGATTTAAACAATAAATAAAATTTAAAATTATTTTAAAAATTACTTTACAGTCTAAATTAACATACACTTGAACTTGGATTTATTAGGACAATTACTAATACTTCACACAGACTTATTTTCAAATATTTATTTATTTTTGTGATTAAATATAACTATTTTTATAAAATAATAATTTGGTCAACGTTTACCCTATTTTTAGGATTAGAAAAATAACAGTAGTAGTAACATAAATACGAAATAAATATCATGTAAAAGAAGAATATTAATTTCTTTGAAATATAAATGGTAAGAAATTAAAACAGAAAATTAATAATTTTTTTCAGTTCCATCTTTGTCAGTCACTTTTATATACACTTTCTAACACGTATTGAAACCATAAATAGAGTTTTGAAAGAAGTTCCTCATGTTGATTTTTTTGTTTTATTGTCTTTAAAATATCTAAAATCTTTTTTAAATTTGATTTTGATTTGAGTGTTAATAATGAAAATTATAGATTAACAACAAAAACGAAAAGATAAAATTTTGGAAAAGATTAAAGAAAACTTATGCTTCGTTTGTGAGAAACCCGAAAATCAAGTGAAATTATTATTTTTTTATTCTATTTTTGTTATTAATAAATTTAACTGTTTGAATATTTATTTAACAATATTGTTATTAACTTTATTTAAAACAACTAACATAACATTCACCCCGAAGTCTCGAGACAGTATTTTTTTACTGGGGACTCGAATTGGCTTTATTAAAACTTTTCACATACAACCTTAACATTAAAAGATAACGCCAATAAAAAACTTTTCGTACGATATATTTTGACAGCATAACTGTCATTTTCAGGTACAAAAAACCAACTAAAAATTTTATGAATTAACATTTAATTAAAACAAATTATTTTTTATTAATTTAATATTGTAATAAATAAATATTTAAAAAATATATTCAAATAACTTTTAACTAATTTAAAATTTTATTTGTATACATATTATAATTTTTTAAAAAATAATGTAATTTAAAAATTCAATTATTTTAATAATATTAAAAAAAAGTTTTTTTTAAAAAACAATACATAAACATGATTTAACATACTTAAACTATTTAAAAACACTCAAAACATTCGTAGTCACAGCACTTTGCACATTAACCTTTGAATCCAATGACCTTATCAGCAATGCTTTACATATCACGCGTTCCCAATAATTATTAAAACTTCTCAACAAAATTCTAAAATCAGACATTCCTATTTCACTTTTACAGCCCCTATTGTGCTCACTAATATTGGTCTATAAAAATTAAGAAAAAGGTTAAAAATAGAAATTTAGAATAATTGATCAAGACTTTACAAAATATGAGTTTTACTGCAAAAATAGAATATCAAATACTGAAAATGTCTCCTGATTAATAATACAAATAACGACAGATTATTTTTAATTAGTTAATTTTAATTACAATGTGAAAAATAATTACAAATTTAATTGGTATTTTTTATAATGTTTCTCGTTTTCAAATTAATTTTTCGCTTTTCAGTTATTGTTAATAAAAGAATCTTGTTTTCTTTAATAATTATCGCTTGAAAATCGGCGATTTTTTGATCAAAGATGTAATCAGCATTTGGGTAATTATCTGATCTTTAATATCATAAAAGTTGATCATTATGATTGTAATTTCCAGAAATATATTTGAATTAATATTTATTGCAATTATTGCAATTTTAATTTTCATATTTTTACGAAAAAGATCTGGGTTTAGTTTAGTGTTAAACCCCCCCCCCCCTCGTACTATATATATATATATAACTCATATAATTTTGCCATCTATATGCTGGAAGAAAGAGATTAAACTAGAACTAAAATTTTATTATTAAAAATAAATATAAATCTCAAGTTTATTCATTATATTTCCCAAACTTATTATTAATATTATACATATGGGAGTTAAATAATCACGTTTAACTCCAGTTAGAAATCTTATCGAGTAGGCGGTGAACTTTCTTTTCTCTCCTGAAAACCCTGGGAGATAGTTAAAATTTTCTTCGAGCACTTTTTTTTTATCTAGGAAATCTTTTGATAAATATTGACAGATGATAAAATTATTGACAAAAATAATTTAACTTCTAGTAATAAATATCTATAAAAATTTTATGAATAATATTTGTTTGGTTATTATAAATTAGTTTGATAGAAAATAAATTCAATCGTAAATTAATTAAATTAATTAACTAATTTTTTTAATTTAAAAACAGCATCGACAAATTGTTAGTAACAAGAAAACTAAGAAGCAGTACTTGACCACTCCATAAATTATATTTGGAAATATTTGTATAAAAAACCTAATAATGTCTTCCATGAAGTTGTTGGGGTTGTCGGTGAAATGGATATTAGCAATTATTGATCTGACTCCAAGCGTGTATTGAAATATTAAAAAAATATTTGTTATCTATCACAATTACTTTCGATTTAATTTCTGGCATTTGAGATATTTCAAATTTTGTTTAGGTTTTCTTTTTTACAATCTCCGCCATTTCCATTCATTCATGTTATATCTAGCAGTAGTCAATATATGCAATTTTGTTTGCTTTTTTCATTTTTTCTGACTTTTCTAGTGTTTTATTTATTATATTGACCAAGCTCTCTAGAAAAAAATAATTCCATTTCCATTTTGTTGTCTTTTGTTTGTTTTCTCATTTTGATTTATAATACTTTTTCATTTATAACGGCCTAGTCGTATTTTCAATGTTTTGTCGTATTCTTGTCGTTTTCTCAATTCCCTTTTCATTTTTCCATTTCTTCTACTTACTTCTGTTTTCAAAAATTCTGGAACATTATAGAATTTATTTTATATCTATTGAATAAATAGATTCTATACCTATTATTATATCTTTTTAGTAATAATAATTTTATTTTTTTAGGAATCCTCAAAACAATAGCTGACCATTCAGCTTATCTTCTATATATAAGAATTGACCTATATCTCAACTTTGTTGCATTAGGAAACATACTGTGTTTAAAATTTAAAGATTCATGAGTAATTTGATAGGTAAAAGGGATGATTATTAACTGTAAAAGTTTAGTAATCTTGAGTTACACCATATTGACACATGAACACGCCATGATCACTAAATCAACCGCTTAATGTTCCAATTATTACGCAACGGTCTGTCAAAAAAGCATTTATTTTATGAATCAGTTTTGTAAAACTTTGAGTTTTTTTTAATAGCTAGTGAAACAAAACATGAAAAAAATTATTCATATACAGGAAAGTTATTTATTCAATAACCCTCTTGCGCTCACTAGAAGTTACTCGGGACAACAAAAAATCATAAATGTTTAAAGAAACACAACAAATAATGAAAAACAACATAAAATAAACTCTTAAAGTAATAATATAAAATTTTCATAGACTTGAGTTAGTACAGTAAAGTCTAAAACATCGTCGTAGTCGTCAGTTTCCCTATGAAATTTTGTACCACAAGTGCCAATGTTTTTATAGCACATTCCACATAGATGTGTTGGATTAGTCTTTTTTCCGTAGCAGGAATACAATCTGGGAAATGACGGCCAGTTAAAAGAAGTGCAGAACAGCTAGATGAGGGTCGTTCTCTTCTACCAGTAAACTCAGTTTGTTGATATTTCTCAATCATAAACTGTATAAGATTCAACTTATAAACTAAAGATAAATTGTCGATTGCATTTTTGCGATGTATTATAAAATGGTTCCATAAAGACACATCCGGCAAATGGAATAAATTTTTCTTATAAAATTTTTTGCCTCGCTTGCTACTACTAAATGCTGGTCAATACGATCTACTCCTCCCATGATATCACTGTGCACAAGTAAAAGGCAGGCAAAAAACATAGCAATCACACGTATATACCAAAATAAGCAAACCAGAGATAAAATTTGCATTAGTCTGAATATTTAGCGGAAATAGAAACGACGTGCTAACCCGAGTTAACTGTGGTTGGCATGTTAAGCGGTTAAATCGTAAACAACATCAAAAATTCTGATAAAGCCTTACGATTTAAATAGTTTCTTTAGCGATTTGATGTATTTGCATCAAGCCTTGTAAACATTAAAAATTAAAAAAGAAGTAATTTCAAATCTTTTTTTGTCTAAAATATAGCATTTATTATATTTTTCCATTTTCAAAATGAAAGTAAACTTCATAAATAAACATTTTAATTTTAAAAACATTAAAAATGAAAAAAATATATAAATTAAAGTGCCGCATTCGATTTCTTTTTGTATTCTCAAACATAGAAATCCAAATATTTTAGAGAAAATAATTTTTAATAGCACGGAAATATTTTACCAGATTGAAAATGAATTAGATGAAATGAAACAATTATTTCAGGAAGTTTTCTGATAGCCAAATTTTATTTTTTGAATTTTCGTAAAATCCCAATTTGAGATGTAATAAAGGGAAATATATTTTGTGGATTGATATAATATATTTTTAAGTTTTAATGAAATATTTTATTTAAAAATAAAATAGAGTGCCACTGATGTTTATTTATAGATTAGATAAATTTGTTTAAATTATGTGTCTGGTTATTCATGGGAAATGCAATAAAATTATGTTTATTTAATTTTAGTTTTTGTTTATATCTTAAAGATTTTGGGAATGAAGCATTAACAATTTATTATTTTTCATCTGGAGGCGCAATATTTGAGCATATTAAATTTCCATGTTTTGTTAGAAAAACAAAGTTTTACTTTGGATTTTATAGTCAATAACAAATAGAAATGTATAAAAACTATTTTATTCAATATAGATCATTTGATTATTTTTAGATGTACTATAACACAAATGTATTTAACGCAATTTAATAAAAGGTAATCAGAAGTCTGCAAGTTAAATGTATAGTAAAATAGAGAACTATAAATTAAAAAAGTTAAATGTATGACAGGTAAACCATGGCACCCAGATAGACAAAGACTTCGCTCGAAGAGTAAAATTCCACAGCATTTTTTACACCTGTCTTCTGCGTCTGGTATCTCTTTGGCGAAAGAGCGACTCCTTGCAGAAAATACAGTTTTTGTATCTGAATGTCTCCCTCTATTCCCTCAAAGAAAGTCCATAAAGTGGGATGATGGCATTGAAAAAGAGCTTTAGTGCTAAGCGCCAACCTTCCAAAGCGTTTGTTGTTCTGGAAACACATTCTGACACCGTTTCAAAATAATTCCATGTTTAGACTAGAAAGATTACCGGCCCACTTCCAGATCTCCGTCTACCACGAATATATGTATGTTCAAATATATGTACATTTTCAGCTGGAACCATCGTGAAAGCAGGTAAACATCGAACGGCTGTGTGTAAGCTTTCATTAGACTCGTAATCAACTTTTATGCCTATTTCATTAACTTGGCGTAAAACGTTTTAAGTCAGGTGGAAATAGCAACCTATAACGTTTGCATTTGGATGAGCGATTCAAGAGGCACTTTTGCTGCACTCTCAAAATCAAGGAGTAATCGATGAGGTTCTGCTACAGGGACCAATTCTTTGATTGCTTCAAACATGCGATTATATATGTAACGTGTTTTACTTTGCAAAAGGCAGTAAAGAGCAACCGGGGTGATTCCAGGAATTAGTTCGGAATATATGGTGCACAAATGAAAAAAATCGTATGTACTACCTTGAATTTTCCATCTAATTACCACAATTTTGCTTTGGCTAATCTATCAAACAGTTCTTTATGACCGAGAACAGGCCACCTTTCGTTTCCAGATCCGGGAATCATTCAGAATTATACATTGGAACTGTTGAGAAACGCAGAAAGTCATATCTTTCGGAAGTGGGGGTATATGCATCGAACCCGCAGCAGACATCAATTTCTGAAGTTTTCGTTGTTACGTTCTCTTCAGGGATATTTTCTTTGGTAAGGTCATAAGTACGCCACTATCAAGATGCGTAGTTACTTCTCAAATGACAGGTTTAGGTGTTGCCGAAATTTCTTCTACTTTTATTTGTTTTTAATTATTTATAAAAATTTATATCCAGAAAAAAATATCAGAAACGATAATAATTATTATTGTTTCTAAATGAATATTTTGTTTAAATCTCTAATTATATTAAAAAAATTATTCAGTGAACAAAAAACTGAATCAATCAAAATGTAGTCGTTAGGAATTTTAGGGAGTCTTGTGATATTTAATAATTTCTAAAAAAACCATAATAAAGTTTAAGTTTTTGATCATGAATGATTTTTTTGAATCAGCCTTTAATAAAATTTCGGTGCCGATTCAATATGTAAAAAAAATGAAATCTTTAATTATTTAGATCAAACAGTGTTAAATTTGTCTAATCCCACTGATTTAATTAATTTGTTTTCCTAATTAAATGCCACATTTCAATTTGTAAGTATAGGTAATTTTAGATTTATTTTCCTAATTCGATTAAATTTACACATTCAAATATTTGAAATAACATAAATATTATGAATTCAATTTGTATTTGATAACTATGAATATTTTTTGTTGTTTTAATAATCAGAATTTTAATAATGATAAAAATAAAATCATAATTATAAAATTTATGATTATAATAAATCATACACTAGTTAAACTGACTCATGAATATTTGTGAAAGTTAATTTAAACAAGTCATTAAAAAAAATAATAAAAATTATTTCCAAAATAATAATTTAATTTATAAAATTTAACAAAAATTATAAACATCATAAAAATAGAAATTAATTATTGACAGTTGTAATTCAGAAAATTTTCATTTAAATTAATTCAGAAAATTTATTGTGTTGAACACGATAGAATTTTTTATCACTTTCAATTTAACTCTTTCAATTGTGCATCAAAAAAATAATTTAAAAAGTCAATATTGAGCAAATCCTAGAAATGTTGGGCATTAAAATTATTGTAAAAAACCAAGTAATTCCAAAGAATTAACTATATATAAAATTTTCAAATTTTTTAACCAAATAGATTCAAATATGTTACCGGATCCGGAAGAGAAATACCGTTTTATTTATCCCTTTATAGTAAATTTTATTTAAATTTAATACAACTTCGACTTGTCAATTTTCATTAAAATTGTGTTTTAATTTGTGAAAAAATTACCTTTATTCTTGGGCTCGTTTATTTTTAATTGGTTTTTTGTAAAAAGACGAATTTGTTAATCTTATTAAAATGATATAAAGTGATAAAGTAGTATATTATAAGAAGTTTGAACCACTACCCTCTCCCCAATCAAGGTCAAGGTTAAACTTTCAAGGTCATATTGCTTAATAGGTCAAGGTCATATTGCTTAATAAGCATATTGAATAAGCATTTTGAATTTTTTCAATGGTAGGATTTTAGTCAAACTACAAAATTTTATGGTAAATTTTGAACAAAAAAGCTGAATTTGCGCTCCAAAGTCAATTTAAGGGTACTTTGGACGGTTTTGTCTTTGAAATGGTGTCTGTTTTTTGTTAAACAACATTTTAGGTTGATTTTGAGTGAAAAAGTCAATCCTAGTGTAAAAGTGTACAAATAAAATGTTAAAATGCATCTACTAGGTACATGTGGGTAAACCGGATCCAGGATCGACTTTCGAAAAAAAGTCAGTTTTCGAGCAATTAACATACATTTTAGTCTAATTTCGTATGAAGTCAACGCTATTGTCAGTTTTAAGAATCATGGTCAAATCAGTCATCAAACACATTATTTAATTTAAATTTATCTTCATCATTATCATATATATCTTAACTTTTCATACATTTTCATCAAAAATATTTTTATCAATACTTTCTGTATCTAAAATTATCTAAAATTTTTAAATGCTATTAATTTATATATAATAGCTGCCTCTTTTTCATTTGAGGACAAATGGTTGTACATTATCCCGTCGCAAAGTGGCTTCGACCAACCGGTAGCTTCATCAATCGTCTGAGTAATGGGAATTTTTGGGATGATGACATTTACAAGCTACTGATCAATCGCTCGAAAAATGAAGAATAGTTGAAGGAGTTTGTCTTGTAAGTAAATAGCAAAACAGGCAGTACTCAATAAGAGCCGTTATCAATTATAATATATCTCCACTTTTAGGTTGAGATGACGAAAATATACCATTAAAATTGCATTTCGGCCGGAAATGGATAAGTTTCTTTTAAGAGACACAGCTTATGATTGACGTGAGAATCACATTGACAGTAAATATGATGTACGTAGCCAAGTTTACGTAAATCCACCAAATGCAAAAAATCCACCGGCATCAATTATACTAACAATAACCAAATCACCAAACGTGGAAAATGAAAATGGCATTCTCGATCCAGAATACAGATTTTTGCCTATTACGATCCCTCGATTGACTGAAGGACGACGAATGTGATCCAAAGATCACAGTGGGGTCTAGTGATATTATGTCACAATTTATGTTACGCAATACATAAGAAACGTAGTGATTGTGTCCCACATATTAGGTTGAGGTATTTTAAGCGAATATATAAAAATCGCATATTAATAAGACTCGTTAGTGACTGCAAACATTCTTATGGATATACATCAGTGGTGTAAAAATGGAACTTGTAAGCCAATTCACCCCGCTCATATATACAGAACTACATTAAAAACTGGTACTTGCAGGTATTGCCTAAGGCGTTCAACTTGTTGATGAAGAAAATAAAAGTTAAATAATGAAAATAGTGTGGGTAGTGAGAGGCTCCTGTCTTACAAATTTCATTTATTCACTACTCTGTTTAGTTATTGAGTTTAGTTTCTTTTTGAGTTGGAAAATAGATTGCTAAAATACTTGCACGTAACAGTTTTGGATGTAGTTGTGTGTATGTCTGCGGGGCTAACTGGCTTACAAGTTCCACTACTTATACACTACTTACATCTTTTAAGAACTGCAAACTTATGAATATTTCATTTTAAAATAATAGAAATGCATATTTACATTTGTACATTTTCTATAGTAATGTGGTTGTGTAGTTTTAGTTATTGAAATAATTTATTGCAATAACCGATTTGTTTAAATCTTACTTTCAGTGATGAATAAAATACATTTTGATTTCATAAAGAACTAGTTTAAAATTTATGTTAATGAAAAAAATAATTATTTTAAGATTATAAGCAAAATCCTTATTTTCCTTGCACTAATTATAATTTTTTATTAATATTTCGTTCAAAACAAAAACCTTTTTTATCAATACAGATGGTTCCTTGTGTTTAAAAGTTTGAATTGGAAATTTGTGTCAAATAAATAAAATTCATGTATTATATGAAAAGAAATTAGGATAAAAAAGTAGAAAATATTTAATAAAAATAAAATTTTTAACTTTATATATTTTATGTTGTAGATTAACTTGTTACTTGAGTTAGCTCGTCATTTTTACTTAGAGAAACAAGTCTGTGTATAACTTGGTGATAGAACTGATACCTTAGCAAAGATCACATGACACGCTATTTGAAGTGGTTAAAGGACATTATGGGGTCCTTAAAGGTTCTAATATTTTATTAAACTAAATATTTTAGCTCAATTTTGAGTTCATAATTATGGTAAATGACCTGATTTAATATAAATATTTTATTTGAGTGTTATTATAATTTAATTAAAATAGAAAGTCAGATTGAAAGTAAACATTAATCAAGAACTAAAAATATGAATAATAATTCCCAAAGACATGTGGATATCACTTAGAAAAGAAATGACATTTATACTTTCCGAATCACAATAAAACTGAAATAACCAATTTATTCAACCCCAAGTGGAAGAGCTGTAAAATCATTATTATTCATAAAATTATTATGGAAAACACTAGTAGAAACGTCAATCACTTTTAAATATCCATTAAAATATTTTTTTAGTTTTCTTTTATATAATTTTATAATTTCTTTTTTCAATAGTTTTTAATTTAAATTCAAAATTTTAGAAGATTTAACAACTTTTCAAAATTAAAGCTATAATTGTTTAAATCTATAGTTAGTAAATTAGTGATAAATAGAGTATTAAAAAATACGTTAATATTATTATATAAAGGAGCTTCTCAAAAAATCGTTTCACGATATATTTTAAAAAGATTTCCTTTCATCATCAAGTAGAATAAAAAGAAATATAGATAATAAGATTTAATAAACAATCTAGAAAAATTTATTATTTAAAAACATTTTAAATTCAATTTTAAATAATTATTTTGTAAATAAAAATATTTTTTAAAAATTTATTTAAAAATTATTGAAATGTGTTAATTATTTAATTAAATAAATTACCCATTCAATAATTTTATCCAATGTCAATAAATTAAATATTAGGTTTTATGATTATTTACTTGAGATTTTAGTTAACATTTAAAATAAAAATTGTTAAAATTTCATTGCTTAAAATTATTTTATTTTAAAATTCAAAATTATATCCCACAACGATAATTACGAAAATTCTATCTGTGTCACGAAATAAAAGGAAAATTTGGTTTACTTCAAAAACTTTAGTTTATATATTTATTTTTTTTAAAACGTGACACTGAAAGAACTGATTCAATGCTGTAACCAAATTGGCGCATCGTTGGGCATCAATTTTATATGATTTTTTTGTATGGCTTGAAGAGAGAAAGAGAGAGCGAACTGAGATACTCAAACTTATATAACGAAAAAATGAAAAGGCTTCCTTCCATTTGAATTCTTCTAAATCATATTTTGTAAATGTAAGCATATTTATTTTAAAAATTTCATAATAATTAATTTTATTTATTTAATGGAATAAAATATTTGGATTTATTAACTATATCTCTATCTTTAAGTAAAAAGTGAATCAAAATTTTAAATTTGGCTTGAATTGCAATAGGTAAAAGTGAACCTGCTGACATGAGTATAGTTCTTCTCTCCCCTGTAGAAAAGTTTTATATTTTCCCTCACTGTAAAACTCGTATTTTGGCTGCAGAATAGCACTAAAATATTTAAAATTATGTTTCCATGTGTTTTTATAGTTCTGTTTGTATCAAATTTTTGTTTTAATTTTCTTAACGTTTGGGGAAATTTTTAAATTTGATTATCTAGAAAAATATTTATTATTTATGACGGAAATGTTTTATGTGTACTTCAATGGTGTTATTTTTGTTTAAAATATTGTTTAAATTTGCAAAACTATTCCTACCTTAGAAAAATGTTAGTGTCTAACTTTGACAAAAAAGTAATTTTTTATTAAACCAACTGTCCTATACTTGACAAATCAAAAAATACTCTCGGAGACCGTTAATTTTGAACGAAATGTAAATAATTAATTTAAATCGTTAATAGTTTTTTAGTTTTTTTAAATAAATTCATTTGTATTCTACAAAATCAAATTAGTTGCTCATTTTCCGATACTTATAGTGAATGGCATCTTTCTTCTGTGAAGGACAATCACGTTTTCATAATTTACTTAAGTAAAAGACAGAAGAAAATGAAAACAGACAAAATTGGCATAAAGTTAAAATTTTAGTAAAAACCCATTATAACAATATCACTAAAATTTTAATATTAATCCACATCATATTATATTTATTTTTATTTCCGATTTATTTTTATAATTTTTTTTTGAAATTTGTCATTTTGTCAAATTTGTGATTAAAATTAAATCAAATTAAAACAAAATTTTCCGAACCAATTTTTTAACATATTAACAGGCTGTTGTTAAAAACAATAAAGTTTAATGCTTTACTTAATCGTTGCAAATTCTGGATTTAGCTTCCGATATAAATTTCATCTTGAGACTAACACAGGACGTGATCACATAAAATCTTCAACTTAAAGAACATTTAGAGACAATTTTGACAACCTGTTTTGAAAATTCTCTACTCAATAAATTTTTTATATATATTCCTTATTTCAGAGACAATTTTTCTTTGGTAACCAAAAAAGAAAAGATCAAATACAAATAATAATACAAGGAGTTGGCGAATAATTAGCAACATTTTCAAATGGAATCTTTACTGTATTAAATCTTTGCCATATTTTTGATCTTCAAATACGGAAAGTAAAAAGATCAAATTTGACTAATTTTGTTTAAACGATCAATTAACTAAATATTTGTTTTTTTTGATAAATACATTTGATTTTTTTTCAGTGGTGGAAAATTATTGCTTACAATTTGCAAAATCTTTAATTGATGTAAATTAAAAATGAAAATTTAAATATAAATATAAAATTTTTAATAACAAATTTAATAATACTATTTTTTAGAATATAATACTATTTTATAGTTTTTAAATATTAACACTTTTACTGTCATGACCATCACCGGTGATACACAGTAAAATTTACTTATGTGCCATAAGGATCACAGGCGATATCAGTTTACACTTTACAACAATGCACAACCTAGTATGTAAGCACTGAATGAATGACATAAATTTATTTGAGCAAGTTAGTGAATACCATAACATACATACCAAGATACATATACTATGGTGGCACTTAACGTGTAAACTTAAATTTATATTAAGCTGGTGCATAAATTTGTCCTGTTTTGGTATGAATCTGTTATTTGCACTAAGTTACGAAATAAATTTGCATTAAATATATAATAACGTGTGATAACTTTTGCTGTTGTCCTTCTAAAGCAACTTGAATTATTAATTGCATAAAAGGTCGTTGATGGTGGTTTCGACATTTTAATCAAAACATTTTGATCTTACCGATGCACCACGCTCTGGGATACAGGTTGACATTTTGGACAACGAAATAAAGGTGTAAGTCGAAGCCGATCGGCATAAGATAACTTGAATAAAGCATTCTACACTTTTCAGACTATTTATGCCAAATGTATGGATACCGCATGATTTAACGGAGAAAAGTTTTAAAGAGTGCTTATATGTTAGCATAACTATATTGAATAGAAACAATTTAGATTAGTCACAGGAGATGAAAAATGAATTTCGTATATTAATACTAATATACTAAACAATGAACATAATAATATACTAAGCGCAAGATATCTTGATCTATGCCAGCATAACCACCTTTAACTAGTGTTAGGCAAAAACGATAACAAAATGATTTTTGTTAAATCAACGCAAAAATAGGAAACTAAAAAAAGTTGACTCGTGAGGAACTAGGAAAGGAGCATCCGAAAATATAAAATAATAAAAATTGCATAAAACGACATAAAACAGACCAAGATAACCATGAGGTGGACTAGTTGTGTGACTTTTAAGTATAACAGCCCAGAAATCTTCCCCGGAACTTCCATCACTATACCTTCATGATATTGCTGGCTAGTCCTGGAACAGATTTAAATATGTTATAGATAAATGAAATGAAAGCACAACTACTCCCAGGACGAAGAGAATTTCGGCAAAATTCTGATGAAAGTATATTTAAAATAAAACTTCGGAACGAGATATATAGATATTGAGAAGTGAATAATGTAAAGAAATTGATATATTCTATATTTGGAAAATACGGAAAAGTCGATATAGATATATGTAAAAACTGAAGAGATGATGTTAAAATAAATTAGGGGAAATATCAGGTTGATCTGGAAGAAAGATTTAAAACGTTTATCAATTTCATGTCGGGTTATGAAAATCAAAAGACGAAACGTTGCACAAATTCAATGAATATTGGAAAGTATAAATAAACGATTTGATAATATGTTTTCTGAGTAAAAATCCTCATGATCGCAATCTAATTAGTATGAGAAGAGTTCATAAATTAGTTTATTAGTGAAAGTTTTATAAATTAAACTAAACTTAATAAGTGTTTATTCTTCATTTATTTAAAATACAAGGTGTTTAATTACTTGTGTTTTGTACGTCTTCTTCATTATTTTAGTAAATTATTATTGTAAAGATAAATATTAAAGATAAAATGTAAAAATAAAATTATTTTAATTAATCTAATAATAATGCAGAATTCTCAAAACAAATTTTTTAAATATTAATAATAATTATTATTATTAAATATCTTATTAATAAATATTTTCTAATAATGGATGTTTTAACTCGATCTAATAATTATAAAATAACTCAAACTTAAGAAATATATTTTCATAAATTTTGTCGAACATGCAGACGATAAATCATAATTCTGTTCAAAAATCAGAAATAATAAAAGAAATGATAATAGAGATTATAATAAAAATTACTGAATTGATCAGGATTCCAGTGACAAATTTATTTAATGTGTTGGACGTATCCCCAAAAGTACAAAGTGACGTTATTGTAAACTCAAAACCAAATAAACTTCCTTTCACGATAACATCCGTCGAGATCTGGGAGACCTGATATAGTCATAGTGAAACTTATAATAAACAAAAAAATATAAATTAGACTTTAATTAGTGTAACAAAATTAAGTGCGAGAAAATTGAATGTATTTAATGAATAAATTCCTATGGTAGATCATGAAGCACTCGTGAAGTTAATTGACATAAACTTTCGTTGTAAAGAGTTGATAGAACTCACAAAGGTGGATGAGAAAGGTATTTATGAGGTTGTAATTCATATATAATCAAAAGATGTTTCAAAAATTGGAGAACACCCATTTCCTTGACATGTGAAGTATAAAATCTAATGTAAATGCAATAAATAATTTAAACTAGCTTCTCAAATGAAATAATTTAATTCTAATCTTTGAGCTGCCTTCATTCTGTCAATTAGAGCTGGGACATGGGAGATTACTGTGAAGCATTTCTTAATATCGTCACCGGAACGTTTAACTCATTAATTGATAGTAAATCCCAATGTGGAATTTCATATTGTACAGCTTTGTAAATATATTTAAATAGAAAGAACATGATTATTTGTAAATAAACATCGCTGAAAGTTTATTTTTAAACGTTAAATTTAATTCATCATCAAGTTACTTACCCCAGAGTATCGTTTGAGTATAATAATTTTCATTATAATTTGAGTATAATAATTAAATGTTAACATCTACTTGTACCGAGATGGAATTTTTCCCGGCTGAGATATCAACGTCTGTGCAACCGCACCATTACCAGAAATAAACAAGGTGGCAGTGACAATAAGAAGAAGATCCTCACTGCTCAAGCCGGGAAAACACGAGTGAGCTTGTATCAGGAGGTTAAAAGCTGCCTGTTTATTAGGGCAGTTGAAGAAAACCTCAGAACAATTTTGAAACAATAGAATTAATTTAATTATGTGACAGATTAAAATTGTAAAATGTTATCTTTTATTAGAATTACTCTCAATATTATTTTTATCTTCCTTCGAAATGAAATAATCATTGATTAAATAAGGGACCTGAGATTAATTTGGACTTGAAACCATCGACCCAAAGGGATCTTATAATATTCTCAGTATTTGAATGGAGACTCATCTTTTGCTGACATTCAACCAGCTAGTACACATTACCAACGTCATTTTTTGATGAGTGTATTGTGATAGCATCTTGTTATGTGCGTACTTGATAAAGATTCTGTTAGCGATACTTGCTATATTTGGTTGCTTTTCAATACCCAGCACTAGTGTCAAAGCGAGCTTGCACTCAAAGAAGGTGATGTTATGCATTTCGTGGAACTGGAAAGGAATCATTTTGTATGAGCTCTTATCTGAAAATGACACTATAAATTCAGATAAATACTACTCCTAACTAAATGAACTGAAGCTATATATCGAACAGAATCGACCTGAATTAGCTAACAGAAAGGGTATTGTTATCGATAAAGACAATTCAGGGCCACATCTGTCTTTGGACACCAGTAATAAGTTATCGCAACTCAATTTTAATATTTATGTCCATTCACGATACTCTCCCGACCTTACACCATCAGATTACCACCTATTTAGATCACTTCAAAAGACTTTAGGCGGTAAGAAGTATTGTTTATTGAAAGAGTTGAAAAGTCACCTGGATCACTTCTTCATCCAGAAACCCCAAAGCTTCTATGAGTGTGGGATTATTCAACTGTCAGAGAGATAGAGAAAGTTGATAGAACTGAATGGAAAATACTTTACTGATAAAATGTGATTTTTAATAAATAAATTTATAGTTTTATTTTGTTCTAAAAAACAAAACGAATTTATGCACCAACCTAATAATATTTATCATTTTGTATGTGTAAAGGTAATTTAAATTTCATTTTACATTAATTATTGAATTTTAAACTGTTATTTAAGCAGTCTGAAAATTTATTTAAACGAAATCCTTGAGACAATTGGGGAAAATTTTAAGCTATTTCAGTGTTAAGAATGTTGAATTCGAAAAAAAGATTTTCTCATTATTAATTAAAAAATTGAATTATTAAATTAAATCAAATTTGCGAAACAAAAATAAAAGCAATTTTTCTAAGCTTAGCATAAATTTATTCACACGTATTTTGAATGCACAATTCTTGGATATATTACAAAGTCTGGTGTAAAATAAATAAACTGTAAAATAAATAAACCAAATAAATAAAACAAATAAAAATTATTGAAAAACATAATTTTTAAATATTTTTTTAAATTATTTAGAAATAACTAAAATATTTAAAAAATAATTAAAAATTATTTGAAAATATTTAAAAGTTATTTAATAATAACTAAAAATTATTTAAAAATACTTAAAGCATATATTTAACATAATTAAAAAATAACTAAAATAATTTAAAAAATAATAAAAAAAAAATATTTTAAAAATATTTTAAAAATTATTTAAAAATATTTAGAAATTATTTAATATTAAAAATTATGTTTTTCAATAATTTATATTTGTTTTTTTTATTTGGTTTATTCATGTTACAGTTTATTTATTTTACACCACATGGATATATTACAAAGTCTTTGTATCCAGGTTAAAAAAATTTAAATAATCCGACAGTTTAAACAAAATTCAACAAATTAAAACCCAAAATAGTCCGAGAAATAGTAAAAGAATAAATATTTTACATGGTTTTTCGCATTTTAATATTCATTACTTTCACAAATTTAAAAATCCCACAGAAAATTCCTTATTATTTATACGACAAAACAAAATTCATTTTGAACCATTAATTAAAAGTTACAAAAAATTGTTATTCATAATTCTAAAATTCAAAATTGTAAAAAACTTAAAGCGCACACACATGCGACCACTAAAATAAAATAACATTCTGCGCACACAAATGCGACGCATACATTTTCATTACATATGTTGTGGTTTGCTCTTCCCAACTTCGGGTTCTTATATAAAAAACTCAAAAAAGTTACAGAATAAAAGATTTTTTTACCTTTCTTTTTGAAATGAAAATAGAACGTTCAATCAAGCTGTGAAGAAAGTGTGCATGTTGTATTCCTAAATATGTCAGTGCGTGTTGTATCATGAAAGTTGTATAATATTGTTTTAATTCTCCAGTTTAATTAATTTTTTTAGTAAGTTTTAATGATTTTTTTGGAATTCAAAGCTATTATGCTTTGCTATTTTCGTAAGTCAATTTTAAGCAACTAAGTAGACTAAAGGTGACCATAATATTTTAACAATAATAATACTAATTTTGCTAACAACATATTAATGGAGGCTGATAAAAAAAATATTAAATTAAATGTGTTTTTTTTAAAATGCAAATTTAAAAATTCTGTAAAGAAATAAGAAACTTCGCAATTATATGCAAAAAGTAATTATTGTCTTTTATACATAAAGTATTATATTTCAGACATAGTTTAGACTTTCAATATGAAGCTAATTTAATCTGAAAAGAATTTTTTGAAAAATAGTCTGATATCTTTTTCTACAACTAAATTAGGTAACATGTATAATTTGTATCATTTATTTTATAAAAATATGAATAATACTTAAAGCATTAGGGAAAAATGTTCCAAAAAACTTTAATTTGTCTTTTTTTCAAAAGAACTCATTACTATGTTTGTCATTAATGGTAACAGGCAAGAGAAATAATTTTCAAGACTTCAAGATTAATTTATAAATAAATTAAAGTTAATCGTAGAATTTTAATTATTAAATAATTACATTGTCCAACATAATTTGATGAAATATATTGATTGAAATAATTTCATTTGTAATTATTAATTTTAGGACACCAAATTCGATTTTGACATTTGTTTTAACGTTTAACGAGTAAATTTCAATAAAATGACGTTTTGCTTCTATGAAAGTGTTATATTTACAATTGAATAAGTGCATGTAATGTAACGTGTGATATTAAAATTAAGTTAAATTAAGTAAATAATGAATGAACATATATAAAATCGTCTTTGATGTACAATCTCAAAAATGTTTCAACATACTGAATCTTCTGTGAGGGGTATTTGAATGTATAACCGTAGTAAGCAAAGGAATTTCGTCTTCAAAATTTTCATTCCATCATAATCTTTGACAATTGCTTTGATAAAAAGTTTAATAGGGCCTAATTTTATGTGTAAAGGTGATAATATGATCTTGTTCGGTGAAACAAGTATATGATTAGCAACATTCTTTAGTCCAATATTGAAATAATCACGTTATACTTTATTTTTGTAATGGCTATGTTTTGCATAGGAAACAACAGAACTTGGTGCATTTTCTTCTAGTCCAGTTAAGATATCATCGACATATAATCTTGTTATGCTTATTATCTAAGCTTTTGACGTTTGTGTCTAATTTTTCTAGCAAATAATCAGCTTTCTTGAGTTCTGAAATTAAATCTAAGTATGGTTTGAAAGAGAAGTGGATTGAACACTTGTATATGATATATTTTCAGTTCTAATGGAAGTAGGAGAAGGATTAATGAATATAAAATAACAATCACTGACATGATTTTGGTATTCACGCCAAATTATTGGAATACCAAAAACGTGAAGTATCCTTTATTTAATCAATTGCTTAGTCTTTACAAAAAATTACAATAAGATTTATTGCTATATTTATTGTATTTAGCATCCCCAGTATCAGTTCTGTTTGTGTTGAAAGAATCCCTGAAAAAATATTATTAAAATATTTGGATGTTTAGAGGTTACCCAACGTTTACGAAACTTGGCACCTTTATACCATTGAACAAATATACAGTCCTCATAGATAGAGTCAATAAACATTGTTTATAATTTTAAAAATACTACATGTATATTTTTTATCAGTACAATTTATTTACAGATATACAAGCCTGTATATAATTGATAAATAGACATGTAAGGAAATTTTGACGCATTTAAATTACGACTACCTTTTGTTCTCTGTGAAAATTTAGGAAGTACAAAATCGCTTCCTACATTAAATAAAATAAATTATTTCATTTATTTTTATAACTTTGACACATTTGTTTGAATCGATTATTTTTTCAGAAGAAGTATTAGGAATATTATTCTTTATCCTTTCATTATGCATTCACAACAAGAAATACCATTGAAGTCTCAGTTAATTTTATGTAAATTTTACTAACCACACCATGTATAATTGTATACTTTTGTAGTGTTTATTTCTTCATGTGCAAATGGTGATAAGTATTCCAAGATATGTGTGCTTACTTCGATCAACAGTCACTGAACTAATTAGATTCAAGTTGCCTACTGATCGTCAAGTAGATTCTTTATTCATCTACATCTAACTAAAAGGCTCAGTATTCGCAATATTTCTAGGCAGATTATCACGAGTGTTTTATCGAATTCCAGTAAGACAAGTACAGCATTGCATCAAGAAACTGCAGAATCTGTTCAATAAATGGAAAGTTTTAAAAAAGTATAAAAACCGACACACCGCAAGAGGATAAATTTTTTCGAAATTTAAAATATTTGTTCGATGTAGTCCCATGCCAGCATATTAAGTACAGTGGAAATTCCTGAAGATAGACTGTTTCTTCTGGCAAAGCAGGAAAGAGGTTGCCATGGTGTGATGCAATCTGTGGATATGGTATCAGTAGGAAGAGAAAGGCGCATTAGTGAAGCTATTGAGAATAAAAAGAAAAGGCGTCGTAAAACCAAAGCATATACTGAAGAAATGGTAACAAAAATACATTACATCAATTGAAAAAGATACAAACAGTGATAGTTCAGAAGAGTCCGCTACTTTTAATCCATTTCAAAAGCGATGTCGCCGAGCAACTGTTAACATCATTTCTCCAGGACTTACAGCTGCCCTCGGCAGGTTTGGGATTTCATTTCTCCGTGGTAAATTTGTTCTCGCTGAACCCAAATACTAAGAAATAAATGTACAGATTTACAAATGGCGTTAATTGATGGAGAAGATATAGATATAAGTTCTTCAAAATTATGTAACGAACTGTGTATATTTAAGACACAATAACTCAACTAAGTATTTTTGATCCATTAAATATATTACAGTATATTTATTCAAATGATTTATTTAATATATTTTCAAATATAGTTATACTTTTGAGAATACTATTAACTCTACCAGTTTCAGTAGCAAGTGGCGAAAGGTCATTTTCTAGACTTAAACTAATTAAGAATAATTTACGTTCAACCATTTCTCAGGAAAAATTAATTGCAGGAAAAATGATTGCTAGCAATATCTTTGACAAAATTAAAATTAATGATGTATTGTATGAATTTGCTTCCATAAAAGCAAGTAAAATAAAATTTTAAATAAAACATTGTGGTTCTTAATTTATATAAGATTTTTGTTAATTTTTTTATGAATTACGTTTTATTATACCGCATTTTGTTTTAATAATAATATACTCTATGTATAATTATAATACTTTACTGTGAAATTTGTGTTTTCTTTATGCATAATTTCCGATAAAGGGCTATCAACATAACCATATCCAACAAGACTGTATTCCAATAATTATTTTTAATACATTTACACTTTTCGGTAGCTAATTGACATTGTAGGTGTTTTATGATTTACCAACAAATGTATATTAAAGAGTGCTGACTGTACTTAAAATTACTATAAACATAACTGAGTCGAGGTTACTTACGTTCTGGGCTACTGGCTGGCTCGTCATTTAATTGTGTGGTGATGTGGACCTCAGAGGACACCAAAATGTATGCTTTGCCTAGGGCGCCATTTGGGCTAGGGCCGGCCCTGTATATATATATATAATAAATTATATTACATATCTTCGTCACATTTAGAATATAAAATTTATAAAACATAAGATTAATTAATTAAAATTTATCACAAAAACTTAATTTAAAAGTTGACGTTAATCTCTCTGCAAAAACCCCCTTTTGCTTGGTCTTTCTGTCCGAAAAGAAAATGTATTATTAATTTATAAAACTTTCAATCTTTTAAAAATATTTTCTAGGTTAATGAACTTTTAATTGATGATTTTAAACAAATGAAATTTTAGTTTGGATAAAAATTCTCTTAAATAAGCTAAATCGGCACTCAACAATAAAACTAAAATGACATTTTTTGGTACATCATTAAAAGAAAAAATTTCATCATAAATTAGAATATGTTGTTGATGAATTATTCTTGTATAAGATTAAATAATCAGTTGAATATGGTGTAAATATTTGAAAAGTAATTTTATTCACGAAAAAGATAAAACTTTTCCTGGTACTGGGAAGTGTTACCCAGTTGTAGTACCAAAATAAATCTCTTGAATCAATTTGTTCAACGAAGTGGTTTAAAATTGTGTATGGATATAAATTTAAATGTTGTTGGGTAACGTTAGTTTGTGAATAAGATGAGTTGGATTGATATTTAGTTTTCCAAAACATTTACAGAACCTGTAAATATTTAATTGTATTTCGTATTATAAATAATCTAAGAATTAATTTACCTAATTAATAATTATTATGAATGGTTTGATGCATGTGTGTATTTTATTGTATGTCTTAATCATGTCTCATATTTCATGTTCATTATTACATAGTAGTCTTCGATTCCAAAGAGATAAATACTAGAAATCTTATGTCATGAAATATATTTAAGAATATACCAGGCTTATAATTATTAAACACATATCATTTGAAAATTACAACTTTTCCGTAATAGTGGTTTGTAACTCTTAAATTTGATACTTAATCGTTCCATTTAAACGAAAGGTGAAGGAAAGTGGAAACCAACTTCAAACTCATTCTTTTGCCAAATAAGCTTATTATTGTAGGTTTTATTATACTTGTATTATACATTTAAGTCTAACTCCAAAGACCATCTCGAGGTGGATTACATAATTTCTAATTCACTAATATGTACTATTCATCCAGATCCTCGTCAGGATATGCATATCATTATAGCGATTAGTTACAATTTAGGTTAAATTTGATTAAAAATACAGTATTATTAATTCACCTAAACCCACCACAATAGTTTGTGGGGGAATTAAATAAAATTTTGGGCATTAAAGGGTTAACATTTTAGGAATATAAATGTACAATTTCTCTCCTAAATTTTTAATATATTTTGAATATATGAAATATAACTTCATAAATTAAATTATTGGAGCGGAATCATTGATAAGAAAATTTAATGCTAATATAATAAAAATCCTAGTGTCTTACAAATTTATGATTAGATCAATCAACTTTTTATCCGTTTTCAAAAATTTTATGAGTTTCTTATATTTAATAAGTTGAAATTATTTAAAAGATACCAAAATACCCAAGAAATTTGAGATGAAAAATTTGCAATAGTTATGAAATTTTTATCGTTTGATGATATAGTATTTATATAGTATTTAATAAAATCTTAATTTTAAAAAATTAATAATAACTATCTTTGTTTATTTATTTCAATAAAAAGCTCTGAATGGCGCTTAGTATATCACGCGAGTTATAATTAAGATTATATATTATTTTATGTTGTAATAAAAAAAAGTAAGTAATTATTATTGTCAAAAGTGATTTATTATTCTTTCAATAACATTATTTGTTATATGATTATTCTCTTGGAATAATTAAACACTATTTAAAACACTTGATGTGTAAATAAGATACTTAGCAATTATAAAATCATAATAAAATTCGTAATATTTAAAATGTAAATAATTTCGTTTAAAATTTTTTAAATGAGTTTGAATTTAAATTTTAAATATTGAACTAAGATTCCAAATTTTTAACTTTGATTAAAAATTAAATTATAATTTTTATATTTCT
The DNA here is from genome assembly GCA_022537955.1 of Schmidtea mediterranea. NCBI lineage: Eukaryota > Metazoa > Platyhelminthes > Tricladida > Dugesiidae > Schmidtea > Schmidtea mediterranea. The sequence continues at coordinate 16,692,220 of CM039682.1, forward strand.
AGATGTAAATACTGTTTATAATTTAAATTACTCAATTTACAAATGTTTTTTTACTAATAGGTTAGTTATTGCAATATTTATTATGCAACCGTGAATAATTACACAATTTAAATATAAAATCTAATGTTTTGGATAAAAATTATTTTTATGGAATTTACCAGCTTTCAGTTAGAATTATGTTAATAATAGTCAGTAAATTTTACTTTATATTGATTTAATGATTAAAATTACAATAACTTTAGTAGCATTTTTTAATTAAAATGTTATTCCAAGTTTATTATTTAATTTGACATAGTTTGTTGGCTGTCAATTCGCTTTTTGTTGTCAATTATAATTTTTTTAATTATTTGGAATTAGTTTTTAAGTTTATCAAAAGTTATTTGTGATCACTTTAACCATATTTACACCTAATTACAGTCTAAACCCGTAATTAATTTATAAATCGTGTATTTATTCTTGGATTATCTACATTCACAACATATTTTTGGCATTTCTTCGCGACTCTTTCAACAATAGAGCCATTATTTATAACATTTTTCGTTCAAATTATTAAAATTTTCAACATACAACACAATTTATTATAATTATTTTAATGATTACCGCAAAACACGAAATTGTTTTGAACACAAGTCCTTTCATTAAGAGATCGATTAAATATAACTATTGGTTTTCTGCTCAATTCTGGGTATATTTTGTTAAAATTTATCAAAAGTTGTTATTCCTTAGAATCTTGTATACTTGTTCATTTCTCAAATCAATAGTATTTCTAATTCAAGGTGGGTAGTCTATTAATCAAAACATTGTCAAAATTTTCCTATTTGAATTTGAAGTTTTTAACATTTTCTATATCAAAATAAAATCCATATTATTTTTATAGCTGGAATATATCATAAAATGTGTGTTTGAATGAGCTTTGTAATTTTATCAGTTCGTTTGCTGTAATTTACAAGAAAGATAATCGTTAATAAGTTTTATTTTTACATCAAATCTTATAAATGACAATAATTGAGCTTTGCGAATGATGGCTTTATTTTCATCTAATTTTTCCTTTAACTCTGACTCTATTTAGAGATGTCTTATATTCTTATAAAAGCACAATTCAGTAAACCCATACATTCATTTTTGAATTTGATATTTCTAAAAAGGTTTTTAAAAATTTTTTAAATTAAAACAAGAATTGAAAAAAAATTAGTTTGAAATAAAAAATAACGAAAATTACAATATTCAAACCCAAGGCATTTTTGAAAACTTTAAGGAATTTTGAATTTTATTTAAATGTGGAACATTCTGTCAAAGTTCTGAAGTAGTTTGAAAAGAATTATTTGATAATTGAAAATTCTTCCATATTAAAACTTTTAACTTGCACCAAAGATGTATCTTGTTTTTTATTAATTGTTTGATATAGAATTTATTATTTTACCAAACAACCATCATTCATTATTATTATTATATTTATTATTATAATTATGATTATTATTATTATTAATTGTCATAAGATACTTTGTTTTTATTAGACTTTTTATAATTTACTATCTCCAAATATTATTTTAAAAATTATTTTCTATGAAAATAAAAAATTTAATACGATGAACAAATCACCTATTTTATCTACTTTAGAACTGTTTAAAAAATTTTATTTTCTATTGTTAATTTTATATTTGTAAATTTGAAAATCATTTGTTTATTTTCATTTATCGTTTATTTAGTTTCTGTTGTTATTAGATTGAACGATTGAGTTTGTAATCTATTTTTCAGTAGGCTAAGCACCTACTCAAAAATATATTGTTCTACGTGAAATTCAATAGTTTCATGTTTTAGGTTTGCATATTGTCTGTAAAAGTAATTTTTTTATTTTCTAAAAGTCGTAGGATAATGCAATGACCTAAAACAAATAATTTTTTAAAGCGCGTAGTAATTTAATGTTAAGATGAATCAAATAAAAAAATATCTAAAAATTAAATATTCAATAGTATATATACTACATATGGTTCTATGCTAGAGCAGGGATGGGAAAACATTTTGGACCCTGGATCGCTTGAAGTTTCATAAAATTTTTGAGAGCCGGGTTACAAATTTTTGACATTTTCATAAGCGTCAAACATGGTTAAACCGCGAAGCAAACAAATAAAATGATGATATACAAATTTAAAAGAAATCAATATCCAAATTTGTTTGGCTATCTGCTGGGATTTTTATGGCCGGTCAAAACGCGTGTGAGGGCCGTAATTTGCCCACTGCTCTAGAGGATGTGTATCATCAAGATATTTTTTATAAATAATAAACATTCAATATTAATCAGACAAATATCTGGTAATCCAATATTTTATTATAATTACGAGATATTAAAATGTGAAGAAGCAGAGCTCCCGTAATATTTCTTCAACTTATCTTCTGTATTTTGATGCAAAAATTAATGTTTAATGTTTAATAATCATCAATTTTTTCTATATCAATTATTTACTTTTGGTAGGCAGTCAAAATATAACTAACTATCCGAATGACTTGAAATTAATAGAAGCTTACTAGATAAGATGTTATATTCAGAAATATAATCATTTTTACGATAGCATCTCCATATACTAGAAAAGTATCTGAATTCTCACTGTACCCTTGTACATTCAATATAAAATAATAATTACCGAATGCTGTTAAAGTTTTCGTAATATAATGCTTTTGAGTAATGTGATGATTTTCTTGTTAATTTTATTTATTTTTCTATTATGAATATATGAAATTTAATCTTTTTATTTTTCAAATATTAATAGTTAATTTTATTATAAAACTTAATGTTTAATGAAAAAACATTAATAAAGCATCAAAGATTTAATTTCACGTTAATTTTAGAAAAAAAAAATTATGATTGATTCAGAACCATGTATTGCTGTCGATGGCATACCCGATTCTCACTCGGAGTCTTTGTTCGAAAAGCATGAATGTAAAAATTCTGGAGAAAGTGTAATAGACAATCTTTTATTTGAAATCTATGACAAATGGGCTTACAAATGTCGTCACGATAGTAGTTGGGATAGTGATACGATTACTTCTGCATCTGACGCAGTGAGTGGGTTTGCATGGAGGAGATCAATAGGAGTATCTGTAAATGGATCAGAAAATGAACTTAAACACTATACAACAATATCAGAATCAACTTTAAATCAAAAATGTAAATTTATATTTTTGAAATATCATTTAATAAAGAATCAAACTTTTGCTCATTTCAATTTTAAAATCATTTTTTTATTAAATCTAAAGTCAAGTAAAATAACTTTAATGCAAATAAATTATTTTTAAATTGTTTTAGGATTACTGTTAATGCTATTTCGATGCTAATGTATTATTATAAGTTAGTTCATAGTTAAAATATCTGAAACATAATTTGTTGAAATTATTTGTCAACATACTTTCATACATTATCAGCAAATATTATGGGCAGAAGGTAAATTAAAAGTTTTTTTTATTTTTTTAATGTTAATAATATTTTTATTTCATATTTATATTGAATTTCAGGGTTTTATGGTTTATTTTTCAAAGGTAAGATTTATCAAATTTTTATTTCAATACAGATTTTTTAATCGTTTCTAAAATGTTTTCATTCACGAATAATTTATATGTAGTTGCAGTAATTTTCTCCCCATTCTGTGATTTCGATAAATATTTTTTATAAATTTCTGTGTACTTCAAAATAATTTTAAATTTAATATTTTAATTATAAATTCAGTTTTTTGATGCTTCTTCATTTTCCGTAATTTCCGGTAATCTATCATTCCAAAGTTCTAAAAATTTAAAATTCGGATTTCATCAAATAAATTATAATTTACATTGCTCCTTTTCGTACTCGTGAAAAAGTGGAATATGATAAAGTGGTTATAAAACTCTCAAATTGCATATTTTTATAATTTAAAATGCCCATAATAAATGACAAGTTTTATGATCATAATTTTTGTCGCATTGTATTTTTTATAATAGGATTGTTGGGTGCATGACTTTGCATTTTATTTTTCTGCTCTTCTTTTGTAAATTCAGTTAACCCTAATTATGTTGGGTCAATATTAACGGATGCGATGAGTCTCATAGACTCATAAGGGATTTTAGTATATTTATTGGTGTTAATCATATTTACACATTTATTTTAAATTCATAGTGACTGTAATAGGCTTACAAAAATATGTGTAACAAAAAAATATAGAAATTTTATGTATAAAGATGAGTCTTTGAGACTCATCTCAGTGTAATTAGGGATAAGAAAGTATTAACAATAAAGATTAAAGTAAAAATCATATAGAAGGAAAATGTCAAATTTTTAGAAAAATCGATATATAAAATTTTGCTTATGTAAAAACTTATCTCGAAAAAATGCAATATATTTAATATTATTGAATAAACTTTAGTATCCAATCCAGGATTCAAAGTGATTTTTAGTACCGAAATCCAGAGATAACAATTCTCTAAATACTATTATTTCGGCGTCAAAGTTTTATTCATTTCATATGAACAGTAAATGTGGTTTTTTCCTATGATTTCCATATTTTTTCAATTATTCTCATTCTAATTTGCGCACAATACACACAGAATGCTCTACTACGCCATGTGTAGCCAGCCCATGGCCATCGGATCGCGTATGGACAGCCGAAATTAACCTGCAGCATTAACTGCGATGAGCAAATACAAGCATTGAAATCGGCTTGAACAAACTAAATGAAAGAAAAAAGAAAAATACATCTCGCTGATTCAATATTAGATTGTTTTATTGGTCACAATTATTATAATTACTAAAATTATATATATGTTTGAGTGTTCTTTTGTTAATTTATGAATAACAATTAAAAATCATAGTAATGATTTTGAATAGAAATTTTTCCCAAATTGTCTAATCATTGATATCTCAACTCCAGCTTGAAGTGATTCCATAAATGCTTTAGTTTCCGATCTCGCAATCGTTCCAAAATTATTAATTAAATCTAATTTTGTCATCCCGATTCCAGTGTCAATAATAATTATTGTTCCAGCATCTTTATCTGGCGTAACTTTTATCATTAAATCCTTTGCAGCATCAAGGAGCAAAAATATTTCTTTGTTCCAATAGAAAGAGTTGATAATAAGGCTGAAAGATTCTGCGATTTTCGCTTGAAAAGCAAACTTCTCAGTGTCATCATTGTTTCTATTAAATTTTAGTTAATCAGTAATATTCAATTAATATTCCAAAGATTGATTAACCGAGAATCAGGTTAGATGAATTTCTATTTAATGTGTTTGTATGGTTCGGTTAACTGGAAAGTGAAACCTCGTATTTTGCCATAAAACTGTAATCGTAGCTGGTAACCGCTTCTAAAATCTAGTGTGAAATCCAGAACATATTTTTCTCGATGTGGAAATACTTCAAGCAAAATCAAATTTTCAATAAATGCCTAAAGGTTGGACATTTTGTGTTACTATTAAACATCAAGATTAAACAGCTAAGTTACAAAGCATGAATACAATTTAATAATCGAATAAAAATGTGTAAATGTGTGATAAATTATAAACAGCTTTGAGTTCAGGTGCCAGTAACGGAATCCAGAATTGAAAAACTTATTCAGTATCAAAATCCCGGTACTGAATGTTATGATATTAACCAGGGCTTCTCATTTCCCGGATATTATATCCCTTGATAAAATCAGAAAGAAACCCAAGATCCCGGGATTTAAAAGCATTAAACAAGCACCTGAATCCCACAACATCCACTCCATTTACTGTCAGTTTCTTTCTAAATTCAATTGCTTAATCCCACTGACAAAATGAAAGCAATGGAATCCTCCATGGTTTTCCATGTTTTCTTTCCGGATCAATCGTTCTCTCTTTACTAGCATATGAATTATTATTATCAATATTTTCATCATTGTTATCTTTATAAATACATGCAACAGTTCGTCTAATTTGTGGTCTGTGGTTACCCAGAAGATAACATATTCCAAAGGACGGTTTTCTTTCCCACAAATTAAACATTTATTTTTAGACACTGAAAACGTCTATTTCCACTTTCTCCACAACAAAAACCATTACCTGGGTTTAGAATCTCTGGTTGGCGTGGTTTTATTCCACGGCTTTCTCGGCATATTTTTATTATAATTTTCATTAGCGATCGCTGTATATTTATTGTCGTCTTGAACATATTGGGGACGTTTCAAAAAATTACTTTGTTAATACCTGTTTGTATAATTTTTTGACTTGACATCTTCTTGATTTCTATTTTCTCTCCTTACCACATTAACGTAACTGTTTACTTTGATTTCATTAGTATTTCTACTTTCGGATATTGATAGTGTAATATTTTCATATATTTTAGCAGTTGATCTAACTTCCTCCATCTGTATGCTTGACTTTGAACAACTGTCTCTAGTATACTTCTATAACACTGCAGCTTCATCTTTCAATAATATATCGAAAGCACTAATTAAACTTTGACTTTCGATTTGCAGCCATTCGGTAATATCTTTTATCCATTTTTCGGCTTCTGTCGATTAATATTAAAATAAGATATTATATTACTATATATAACTGTTATTTAATAAATTTTTAATAAAAAATATATATTAGAAAACCCTTTTAGATCATCACTTAGACAGATTTAATGCCATCACAATCTTAAAACAAAAACCTTTTTTGAACAAAATTATAAAAAAATTTAAAAATCAAACTTCATAATTTAAAAACAATTTTTTCATGATCACTGTGTACTGAGAGAATTGACATAATACTAGTGAGCACAATAACTAATTAAAAAGTAGTATCTATGTAAAGAATATGTTTGTGTTTGTATTGTTCTATTTTTAGTGATACCTAAGAACTGATGTGTAAAATGATGTCATTTAAGAACGTAAAAAATAATATATTTCAAAATTGTTTTTTTTAATTTAAAATTTTTTTCGAATTAGCAATTTAGAATACATGTAGTTTTTCTGTTTTACACGATGATGAGTGAAAATGTCGAAATACATAGTAAAAGTTATGCTCGAGTGACTTTTCTTAATATTTAAATCAGTATTATGTTAATATTATATATATAAGCTCTAGCGTTCGCTTATTCTGATAATTTCTTATTGCGTTTACGGTATTCATACCACAGTTTTAAGGTATCAAACAAATATAGTAGTGGGATGTGTCACCGCTAGATCATGTCACCGCTGGATCAACGCCCCCCCCGGGGGGGGTAAAAAAAATTTTTTTTTCTAAGTCTAAAAGTACAAAAAAATTTTAAGACAAAGACAATGACTCATTCAAGGTCATTGAAACAAAGACCATGACTCATTCAAGGTCATTGGATGACTCATCAAACACTTTCAAGGTCATCGAAACAAAGACCATGACTCATCCAAGGTCATTGGATGACTCATCAAACACTTTCAAGGTCATTGAAACAAAGAACATGACTCATCAAAAATTTTCTCAAGGTCATTCAAAATTTCTCAAGGTCATTCAAAATTTTTCAAGGTCATTCAAAGAAAGACCATGACTCATCAAAAATTTTCAAGGTCATTGGAACAAAGACCATGACTCATCAAAAAATTTTCAAGGTCATTCAAAAATTTTCAAGGTCATTCAAATAAAGACCATGACTCATCCCAAAACTTTCAAGGTCATTCAAAATTTCTCAAGGTCATTCGAAATTTTTCAAGGTCATTCAAAACTTTTCAATGTCATTCAAAATTTCTCAAGGTCATTCAAAACTTCTCAAGGTCATTCAGAAGTAGGTCAAGGTCATTTAAAAGTAGGTCAAGGTCATATTATTTTTAAACATTTTAAAATTTTAATTTACTACTTATTTATATAAGTAGTATATTTTTTGTGAATTTATTTTATTATTATTATTATCAATATTTTATTATTATTATTATTATTAATATTATTATTTTTATTTTATTATTATTTTTATTTTATTATTATTATTATTATTATAATTAATATATTTATTATTATTATTATTGCCAAGGTCATTAGATGAGTCATCAAAATTTTTCAAGGTCATTCAAAATTTCTCAAGGTCATATTATTTTTTAAACATTTTAAAATTTTAATTTACTAATTATAAAAATAAGTAGTATATACTTTGTAAATTATTTTATTATAATTATTATTAATATTATTATTACTTTTTATTATTCTATTATTATTATTTTTATTTTTATTATTATTGCTATTATTATTATTATTAATATTATTAATACTTATAAACTTTTTTTAATATTATTATTATTATTATTATTCTATTATTACTTTTAAATATTATATTATTACTTATAAAAACTTTAATTATTATTATTATTAATATTATTATTAATATGCTTATTACTTATAAAAATTTTATTTATACTTATAAAAATTTTAATTATTATTATTAATACTTTTAAAAACTTTTATTAATATTATTATTATTATTAATATACTTATTACTTATAAAATTTATAAATATTATTATTATAATTAATACTTTTAAAACTTTTTATAATAATATTATTATTATTATTATTATTATTATTATTATTTTTATTATTATTGTCAAGGTTATTGGATGACTCATCATAATTTTTCAAGGTCATTGAAAAGTAGGTCAAGGTTATTCAAAAGTAGGTCAAGGTCATTCAAAATTTCTCAAGGTCATATTATTTTTAAACATTTTTAAATATTTATTTACTACTTATTTTTATAAGTAGTATATATGTTGTAAATTTATTTTATTATTATTATTTTTATTAATATTTTTTTTTTATTATTATTATTAATATTATTATTACTATTATTATTATTATTATTTTTATTATTATTATCAAGGTTATTGGATGACTCATCATAATTTTTTCAAGGTCATTCAAAAGTAGGTCAAGGTCATTCAGAAGTAGGTCAAGGTCATTCAAAATTTCTCAAGGTCATATTATTTTTAAACATTTTTAAATTTTAATTTACTACTTATTTTTATAAGTAGTATATATTTTGTAAATTTATTTTATTATTATTTTTATTATAATTAATATTTTTATTATTATTTTTAAATATTATTATTAATATTATTATTACTTTTTATTATTCTATTATTACTTATAAAAATTTTTATTAATACTTATAAAAACTTTAATTATTATTAATATTAATATTTTTATTAATTTTATTATTATTATTATTTTTAATATACTTATTACTTATAAAATTTATTAAAATTTTTATTATTATTAATACTTTGAAAACTTTTTATAATACTATTATTATTATTATTATATTTATTATTATTATTTTTATTATTATTATTATTATTATTTTTTAATAATATTATTATTATTATTAATGTATAAAACTTCTATTATAAGGAAATAATTTTATTATTATTAATATTATTATTAATATTATTATTAATATGATTATTAATATTATTAATTAATATGATTACTTATTAATATTGTTTAATTATATTTATTTTTATTATTATTATAATTATTATTATTATTGTTTTTATTATTATTATTGTCTAGGTCATTGATGAGTCTTAATTTTTTTTTTTAGGTCATTTTAAAGTATGTCAAGGTCATTTAAAATTTCACAAGGTCTTAGTATTTTTAAACATTTTTATATAAATTTACTACTTATTTTTATAAGTAATGTTTTAATGTTTTTTAATTTTAATTTTATTATTATTATAATTTTCTCAAAGTCATAATATTTTTAGTCATTTTAAATATAAATTTACTACTTATTTTTATAAGTAATGTTTTAATATTTATTATTATTATTATTATTTTCAATCTTATTGGATGAGTCATAATATTATTTCAAGGTCATTTTAAAGTATGTCAAGGTCATTTAAAATTTCACAAGGTCTTAGTATTTTTAAACATTTTTATATAAATTTACTACTTATTTTTATAAGTAAAGTTTTAATGTTTTTTAATTTTAATTTTATTATTATTATAATTTTCTCAAAGTCATAATATTTTTAGTCATTTTTAAATATAAATTTACTACTTATTTTTATAAGTAATGTTTTAATATTTATTATTATTATTATTTTCAAGGTTATTGGATGAGTCATAATATTATTTCAAGGTCATTTAAAAGTAGGTCAATGCCATAGTATTTTTAAACATTTTTAATTTTAATATACTACTTATTTTTTATAAGTAGTGTTTTAATGTTCTTTAATTTTTATTCTATTATTATTATTATTATTATTATTATTATTTTTATTATTATTATTCTATTATTATTATTATTATTATTAATATTACAAGTTTTTATTATTATTATTTTTATTATTATTTTATATAAATTTTCAACAAAGTATATAAAATTAATATTGAATAGAAAAAGTTTTTTCAATTGTGGTTCTTGGTATACAGGGATAGAACAATTGTAAATGTTTGTAAAAAGTTAAAGAAAAAATTCTATATTTTTAAGAAAATATGTGCAAATAAATATCAAAACTAATTATGGCTCAAATGTGTGTGTTAAACCATCGATATGTTACAGTGTTTATGGAAAAACTTTAATGAAAATATGTGTTATTTTTCAACAATTTATGAAATATTTATTTTATGTGTATATGTTAAATGATAAAAATAGTTCAATATTTATGTAAAGTTTGAGATTGTTAAGAAAAATGTAAATAATTTATGATACACACGTGTTTTTTTTATTTATTGAAATATAGGTGTTTGTTTTACCGATATAAGAAAAACTATGGACATTTTTTAAGAAAATACACGTAATTTATGATTATCATGGGATTAGAATTTGATTAAAGTTGTGAGAAAGTTGTTAAATTTGAGACCTTAAAATAAGACCTTCTGCAAATTGGTAAGAAAATAGTAGTTATTGAGTAATACTTATTAAAATTACCAAAGTTTTATAATTTTTGACAAGTCTTGATAGATCTTTAATAGAATTTGTTAGTACTTTGAATAAGAATTTAAAAAAAAAGAAAAAAAAAAGTTTCAACACAGTAGCAAATCGTAAAGAAACTAGTACTTATCAGTTAATTAAATTAACTAAGTTGTAAAATAATTGAAAAAAATTTGTTAGATTTTCAAAAATTTTAAGATTGTTAGGTAATTGTTCTAGGTACTTGTTGAATAAAAATTAATGTATTTTATCAACAGCTCATAGTTTTTAATCGTACAATTTCTCTTCATTCCTGGAAATAATCGTAAATATTTAAATTATTCAGAAAATTGTCAATAACAACATAAGTAATGGGTAACATAAATTTTTTAAATACTAATCAATTTTAGTTTTAATTAAATTACAAATATAATAATAAAATCAAATAAATACTTGAATGCATGAATCGAAAAATTTCTTAGAACTGAACACGTATCGTATATTTTATTCAGATTCCTATAATATCATTAAAATTAACCAAAATCTTATTGTTATATTTTGATAACCCTTAAGTCAATGAAAATGTATCGATTTCACTAAGTATCCATCTTTTGACATTGATATCTAACCGAATAAATCACCCTAAAAGTAAGATTCCCCCTCTTGACCTATCGTTTTCCCCTAAAATAATATAAAATTTACTCTCAACCAATCATTTCTCTTTAAATGACAATAATCCCAGCTATATTCATTATTTTCATAAAAATCAACGACTTATATCGATATTCAACCCAATAAATTTCTTGAAATCCCCTTAAAATAAATTCATCTCTTGACCAATCTTTTACCATCAAATAACACTTTCTCCTACTTTACCATATTCATTATTTTTTTTTTTTTTTTTTTTATAAAAATCACCTATTAAATAACGATACTTAACCAACTTAACCCCTTAAAAATATCAACAAATCTGTTCTTAATCGATTATTTCCCCTTAAAAGATTATAAATTCTCTTCTTAGCCAATTGTTTCTCACTAAAATAAAATTTACTCTCAACCAATCATTTCTCTTTAAATGACATTAATCCAAGCTATATTCAATATTTTTCATAAAAATCACCGACATATCGATATTCAACCGAATAAATTTCTTGAAATCGCCTTAACATAAAATTCCTCTCTTGACCAATCAAATTACCTTAAGATTATCATAAATTCTCCTCTTAACCAATCATTTCTCTTTAAATGACAATAACCCCACCTATATTCATTATTTTCATAAAAATCACCGACTTATATCGATATTCAACCGAATAAATTTCTTGAAATCGCCTTACAATAGAATTCATCTCATGACCAATCCTTTCTCCTTAAAAGATCATAAATTCTCTTCTTAACAAATCATTTCTCTTTAATTGACAATATTTCCACTCTCTCAAAAGATTTACACACATATTGATATCTATCTGAACAAATCCCCTAAAAATATTATAAATTCCTCATCTATATTTTCCATTTAGAAAATATTTACCCTTTGAACACAGATATTCAACCAACTCAGCCCCTTAAAAATGACAACAAACTTGTTCTTAATCGATTATTTCCTTAAAATATCATAAAATTTACTCTTAACCAATCATTTCCATTGAAATGACAATTTTCCTCACGGCACCAACAATATACATATTTTTTAAAAACCTACAAGGTAAAATTTCTGTAGAAATCTATATTTAACCGAATAAGATCCTTAAAAATTCATCTTTCGGATCATATTTACTATATGTATTCAACCAATCAAATTCCCACTTAAAATTATCATAAAAAATCTGAATTTTACCAATAAATATAAATTTTCTTTAGTATTACAAAATTGTTATCATCATTTTCCGTTGAAAATCACCACAATTTGATTCTGGCAAAAATTCTATCAAATAAAAAATTCATCAAAAATGACTAAAATCGAATAAAGTCTATGTTTCCCACATAAAAAATTAATTATTGTAAAATATATATCATATTGCTCATTAAAATTAATCAGTAAATCAAGTATAAATTCAATAAAAATTACCAGTCAACTATTAGTGATAATTCAATGATTTTCATAAGTATACTGATAACCACACTGGGCATTGTCTTAAAAATCTCTAAATTATACTACTTTTGTGATTGATATCCATGAAATCAATAAAATTGAAAATGAAAGTAATTATCAATCTCTTTTTTACACTGTAAAATAAATTAAAATCTTAGGTTTCACTAAAATATTTTTAAAAATTAACTGATTTAATCAACTATTTAAATAGAACATAAAATTATAATTAAAATATCATTAAATCTATCAGTCAAATTTGATTCTAATTCTTAAATAATTATCTTAAATAGATGTTTCATAAACATTTTGATCCTAAATTTAACTTTTATTTAAAATAATCCTAAAATCAAGTCAAATCTAATAAATTTTCAAGAAATTAAGTGTCTAAAATTATAGATTTACCCTAATTTCTTCTTCAATATTTTCATTTAAAACATAATCAAACCTTAAATCCATTAAAATTCAAAAGAAAACCATAAATTCACAAAGATGATTAAAATTTACTAAAATAAATACATCGTAAAACTAGATATCACTTAAATTATCATAAAATTTCCCCAAAAGCTCTAATTGATTTACATAGCCTAAAATTATTTTATTTTTGTCGAATACAAATTTTCAGTGAAGAAGTAATATTGGTGAGAGAGTACATTAAGTAACTAAAACCGGTGAAATTACTGAAAAAAGTGGGATAGTTAAAGATATCTACTAAATAGATGAAATATCAATTGCTATATTAAACACTTACAAAGGTAATATACTTTGAATGGAGAAAATATACATCGAAGGGGAAAATATTCATTGAAGAGAAAAATATTCGTTGAAGAGGAAAAAACATTCATTGAATAAAGAAAACATTAATTGAAGAGAGAAAATATTCATTAAAGAGGAAAGCAATCATTAAAGTGAGAAAATATGAATTGAAGCTAACAAATATTCAGTGAATCGAGAATTGCTTATAATAAATTAGACGGTAAATTTCTCAATAATGAGATGAAATATCAATTAAATATTGGGAAATACTTTAAACGGAGTCTGAATTATTCACTGATCAACAAATATACTTAAAAGATGAAAATATTCACTGAAAATGAATTGTACTTTAAGAGTGGATGAATTACTATTATATTCAATTAAAACTTTTTAACAATTGAGTAGATTTTGTCGGTTAATTATATTTAAATAGGGATATATATATATATATTTTTGATGGACACTTATGGACGGAGAAATAGTTATTAAAAACAATAACCGCGCGCGCGTATACTAATCCGGCGAATATACATTAAACACTGAGATATTAGAAATCAAATTTAAGTCTCTTACAATAGTAAATCCAAAACAAAACCAGCAAATTTAATACTATAAATACTGGTGGATCTGATGCAATATAACAAGTAGGAAGAACGTAGTAGAAAGTCTAACAAATAAAGGAATGTAGTAACCAATACATTGAATAAATGAATAATTTGGTATTACGATTATAAGAAACATTTAGTTTTGTAATATTAAATAAATTCAGAAAATTGATGTAAGTTTTACTTTTAGAAATTATTTACTTTTATAAATAATAAACATTTTTTGATATTATTATTATTTTGGAATTTAAATTATTATGTTGTCAATAGTTACAATTGAATAAATAATATGAAATTAAGTTAACAATTGGATAATATTTATTTATTACCATAAATTTATAAAGAGATTATTCAAAATATTTTTAGTTTGTCAAAAAAGTTTTATTTGATTATAAATTTTAAACTAAATCAAATATTCTATTTACAAATCAATAAAAATTATTTTAACTAAATTTCAAATATAATTTTAAATAATAGAATAATTTAAGAATTCAAAATAATATGTTGTCAATAGTTACAACTAAAAACAAAAAGTATTTAAATATAAGTTTTATAGAAATTAATTACATTTAAACAATAATTCTTAATAGCAATAAATTCCATAATGTTCATTCAAAATATTGAATTTACTATTGATATAATATTCATGTTATAGCTTAAAATATATGCAATTTTAATAATAAAAATTAATAAAAAATCACAAACATAAAATAAATCCATAAAAATATATTAACATCAATCAAATAAAACGTCAATTTCTCGACTGAAACCACTGTAGGAGCTGTTAAAGCTTGGGCTGTAGTACTCTGATAGCTGGGGCTGTGCGATACTTGTGCAATGTCATCGATTCCAAAATAATGGCCAAATGCTAGACTGGATTTTCTACCCACCCAATTACGCTTATCGATATATTTGTTGGATTTGTATATATTCGCCGGATTAGTATACGCGCGCGCGGTTATTGTTTTTAATAACTATTTCTCCGTCCATAAGTGTCCATCAAAAATATATATATATATATCCCTATTTAAATATAATTAACCGACAAAATCTACTCAATTGTTAAAAAGTTTTAATTGAATATAATAGTAATTCATCCACTCTTAAAGTACAATTCATTTTCAGTGAATATTTTCATCTTTTAAGTATATTTGTTGATCAGTGAATAATTCAGACTCCGTTTAAAGTATTTCCCAATATTTAATTGATATTTCATCTCATTATTGAGAAATTTACCGTCTAATTTATTATAAGCAATTCTCGATTCACTGAATATTTGTTAGCTTCAATTCATATTTTCTCACTTTAATGATTGCTTTCCTCTTTAATGAATATTTTCTCTCTTCAATTAATGTTTTCTTTATTCAATGAATGTTTTTTCCTCTTCAACGAATATTTTTCTCTTCAATGAATATTTTCCCCTTCGATGTATATTTTCTCCATTCAAAGTATATTACCTTTGTAAGTGTTTAATATAGCAATTGATATTTCATCTATTTAGTAGATATCTTTAACTATCCCACTTTTTTCAGTAATTTCACCGGTTTTAGTTACTTAATGTACTCTCTCACCAATATTACTTCTTCACTGAAAATTTGTATTCGACAAAAATAAAATAATTTTAGGCTATGTAAATCAATTAGAGCTTTTAGGGAAATTTTATGATAATTTAAGTGATATCTAGTTTTACGATGTATTTATTTTAGTAAATTTTAATCATCTTTGTGAATTTATGGTTTTCTTTTGAATTTTAATGGATTTAAGGTTTGATTATGTTTTAAATGAAAATATTGAAGAAGAAATTAGGGTAAATCTATAATTTTAGACACTTAATTTCTTGAAAATTTATTAGATTTGACTTGATTTTAGGATTATTTTAAATAAAAGTTAAATTTAGGATCAAAATGTTTATGAAACATCTATTTAAGATAATTATTTAAGAATTAGAATCAAATTTGACTGATAGATTTAATGATATTTTAATTATAATTTTATGTTCTATTTAAATAGTTGATTAAATCAGTTAATTTTTAAAAATATTTTAGTGAAACCTAAGATTTTAATTTATTTTACAGTGTAAAAAAGAGATTGATAATTACTTTCATTTTCAATTTTATTGATTTCATGGATATCAATCACAAAAGTAGTATAATTTAGAGATTTTTAAGACAATGCCCAGTGTGGTTATCAGTATACTTATGAAAATCATTGAATTATCACTAATAGTTGACTGGTAATTTTTATTGAATTTATACTTGATTTACTGATTAATTTTAATGAGCAATATGATATATATTTTACAATAATTAATTTTTATGTGGGAAACATAGACTTTATTCGATTTTAGTCATTTTTGATGAATTTTTTATTTGATAGAATTTTTGCCAGAATCAAATTGTGGTGATTTTCAACGGAAAATGATGATAACAATTTTGTAATACTAAAGAAAATTTATATTTATTGGTAAAATTCAGATTTTTTATGATAATTTTAAGTGGGAATTTGATTGGTTGAATACATATAGTAAATATGATCCGAAAGATGAATTTTTAAGGATCTTATTCGGTTAAATATAGATTTCTACAGAAATTTTACCTTGTAGGTTTTTAAAAAATATGTATATTGTTGGTGCCGTGAGGAAAATTGTCATTTCAATGGAAATGATTGGTTAAGAGTAAATTTTATGATATTTTAAGGAAATAATCGATTAAGAACAAGTTTGTTGTCATTTTTAAGGGGCTGAGTTGGTTGAATATCTGTGTTCAAAGGGTAAATATTTTCTAAATGGAAAATATAGATGAGGAATTTATAATATTTTTAGGGGATTTGTTCAGATAGATATCAATATGTGTGTAAATCTTTTGAGAGAGTGGAAATATTGTCAATTAAAGAGAAATGATTTGTTAAGAAGAGAATTTATGATCTTTTAAGGAGAAAGGATTGGTCATGAGATGAATTCTATTGTAAGGCGATTTCAAGAAATTTATTCGGTTGAATATCGATATAAGTCGGTGATTTTTATGAAAATAATGAATATAGGTGGGGTTATTGTCATTTAAAGAGAAATGATTGGTTAAGAGGAGAATTTATGATAATCTTAAGGTAATTTGATTGGTCAAGAGAGGAATTTTATGTTAAGGCGATTTCAAGAAATTTATTCGGTTGAATATCGATATGTCGGTGATTTTTATGAAAAATATTGAATATAGCTTGGATTAATGTCATTTAAAGAGAAATGATTGGTTGAGAGTAAATTTTATTTTAGTGAGAAACAATTGGCTAAGAAGAGAATTTATAATCTTTTAAGGGGAAATAATCGATTAAGAACAGATTTGTTGATATTTTTAAGGGGTTAAGTTGGTTAAGTATCGTTATTTAATAGGTGATTTTTATAAAAAAAAAAAAAAAAAAAAATAATGAATATGGTAAAGTAGGAGAAAGTGTTATTTGATGGTAAAAGATTGGTCAAGAGATGAATTTATTTTAAGGGGATTTCAAGAAATTTATTGGGTTGAATATCGATATAAGTCGTTGATTTTTATGAAAATAATGAATATAGCTGGGATTATTGTCATTTAAAGAGAAATGATTGGTTGAGAGTAAATTTTATATTATTTTAGGGGAAAACGATAGGTCAAGAGGGGGAATCTTACTTTTAGGGTGATTTATTCGGTTAGATATCAATGTCAAAAGATGGATACTTAGTGAAATCGATACATTTTCATTGACTTAAGGGTTATCAAAATATAACAATAAGATTTTGGTTAATTTTAATGATATTATAGGAATCTGAATAAAATATACGATACGTGTTCAGTTCTAAGAAATTTTTCGATTCATGCATTCAAGTATTTATTTGATTTTATTATTATATTTGTAATTTAATTAAAAACTAAAATTGATTAGTATTTAAAAAATTTATGTTACCCATTACTTATGTTGTTATTGACAATTTTCTGAATAATTTAAATATTTACGATTATTTCCAGGAATGAAGAGAAATTGTACGATTAAAAACTATGAGCTGTTGATAAAATACATTAATTTTTATTCAACAAGTACCTAGAACAATTACCTAACAATCTTAAAATTTTTGAAAATCTAACAAATTTTTTTCAATTATTTTACAACTTAGTTAATTTAATTAACTGATAAGTACTAGTTTCTTTACGATTTGCTACTGTGTTGAAACTTTTTTTTTTCTTTTTTTTTAAATTCTTATTCAAAGTACTAACAAATTCTATTAAAGATCTATCAAGACTTGTCAAAAATTATAAAACTTTGGTAATTTTAATAAGTATTACTCAATAACTACTATTTTCTTACCAATTTGCAGAAGGTCTTATTTTAAGGTCTCAAATTTAACAACTTTCTCACAACTTTAATCAAATTCTAATCCCATGATAATCATAAATTACGTGTATTTTCTTAAAAAATGTCCATAGTTTTTCTTATATCGGTAAAACAAACACCTATATTTCAATAAATAAAAAAAACACGTGTGTATCATAAATTATTTACATTTTTCTTAACAATCTCAAACTTTACATAAATATTGAACTATTTTTATCATTTAACATATACACATAAAATAAATATTTCATAAATTGTTGAAAAATAACACATATTTTCATTAAAGTTTTTCCATAAACACTGTAACATATCGATGGTTTAACACACACATTTGAGCCATAATTAGTTTTGATATTTATTTGCACATATTTTCTTAAAAATATAGAATTTTTTCTTTAACTTTTTACAAACATTTACAATTGTTCTATCCCTGTATACCAAGAACCACAATTGAAAAAACTTTTTCTATTCAATATTAATTTTATATACTTTGTTGAAAATTTATATAAAATAATAATAAAAATAATAATAATAAAAACTTGTAATATTAATAATAATAATAATAATAATAGAATAATAATAATAAAAATAATAATAATAATAATAATAATAATAATAATAGAATAAAAATTAAAGAACATTAAAACACTACTTATAAAAAATAAGTAGTATATTAAAATTAAAAATGTTTAAAAATACTATGGCATTGACCTACTTTTAAATGACCTTGAAATAATATTATGACTCATCCAATAACCTTGAAAATAATAATAATAATAAATATTAAAACATTACTTATAAAAATAAGTAGTAAATTTATATTTAAAAATGACTAAAAATATTATGACTTTGAGAAAATTATAATAATAATAAAATTAAAATTAAAAACATTAAAACTTTACTTATAAAAATAAGTAGTAAATTTATATAAAAATGTTTAAAAATACTAAGACCTTGTGAAATTTTAAATGACCTTGACATACTTTAAAATGACCTTGAAATAATATTATGACTCATCCAATAAGATTGAAAATAATAATAATAATAATAAATATTAAAACATTACTTATAAAAATAAGTAGTAAATTTATATTTAAAATGACTAAAAATATTATGACTTTGAGAAAATTATAATAATAATAAAATTAAAATTAAAAAACATTAAAACATTACTTATAAAAATAAGTAGTAAATTTATATAAAAATGTTTAAAAATACTAAGACCTTGTGAAATTTTAAATGACCTTGACATACTTTAAAATGACCTTGAAAAAAAAATTAAGACTCATCAATGACCTAGACAATAATAATAATAAAAACAATAATAATAATAATTATAATAATAATAAAAATAAATATAATTAAACAATATTAATAAGTAATCATATTAATTAATTAATAATAATCATATTAATAATAATATTAATAATAATATTAATAATAATAAAATTATTTCCTTATAATAGAAGTTTTATACATTAATAATAATAATAATATTATTAAAAAATAATAATAATAATAAAAATAATAATAATAAATATAATAATAATAATAATAGTATTATAAAAAGTTTTCAAAGTATTAATAATAATAAAAATTTTAATAAATTTTATAAGTAATAAGTATATTAAAAATAATAATAATAATAAAATTAATAAAAATATTAATATTAATAATAATTAAAGTTTTTATAAGTATTAATAAAAATTTTTATAAGTAATAATAGAATAATAAAAAGTAATAATAATATTAATAATAATATTTAAAAATAATAATAAAAATATTAATTATAATAAAAATAATAATAAAATAAATTTACAAAATATATACTACTTATAAAAATAAGTAGTAAATTAAAATTTAAAAATGTTTAAAAATAATATGACCTTGAGAAATTTTGAATGACCTTGACCTACTTCTGAATGACCTTGACCTACTTTTGAATGACCTTGAAAAAATTATGATGAGTCATCCAATAACCTTGATAATAATAATAAAAATAATAATAATAATAATAGTAATAATAATATTAATAATAATAATAAAAAAAAATATTAATAAAAATAATAATAATAAAATAAATTTACAACATATATACTACTTATAAAAATAAGTAGTAAATAAATATTTAAAAATGTTTAAAAATAATATGACCTTGAGAAATTTTGAATGACCTTGACCTACTTTTGAATAACCTTGACCTACTTTTCAATGACCTTGAAAAATTATGATGAGTCATCCAATAACCTTGACAATAATAATAAAAATAATAATAATAATAATAATAATAATAATAATAATATTATTATAAAAAGTTTTAAAAGTATTAATTATAATAATAATATTTATAAATTTTATAAGTAATAAGTATATTAATAATAATAATAATATTAATAAAAGTTTTTAAAAGTATTAATAATAATAATTAAAATTTTTATAAGTATAAATAAAATTTTTATAAGTAATAAGCATATTAATAATAATATTAATAATAATAATAATTAAAGTTTTTATAAGTAATAATATAATATTTAAAAGTAATAATAGAATAATAATAATAATAATAATATTAAAAAAAGTTTATAAGTATTAATAATATTAATAATAATAATAATAGCAATAATAATAAAAATAAAAATAATAATAATAGAATAATAAAAAGTAATAATAATATTAATAATAATTATAATAAAATAATTTACAAAGTATATACTACTTATTTTTATAATTAGTAAATTAAAATTTTAAAATGTTTAAAAAATAATATGACCTTGAGAAATTTTGAATGACCTTGAAAAATTTTGATGACTCATCTAATGACCTTGGCAATAATAATAATAATAATAAATATATTAATTATAATAATAATAATAATAATAAAATAAAAATAATAATAAAATAAAAATAATAATATTAATAATAATAATAATAATAATAATAAAATATTGATAATAATAATAATAAAATAAATTCACAAAAAATATACTACTTATATAAATAAGTAGTAAATTAAAATTTTAAAATGTTTAAAAATAATATGACCTTGACCTACTTTTAAATGACCTTGACCTACTTCTGAATGACCTTGACCTACTTCTGAATGACCTTGAGAAGTTTTGAATGACCTTGAGAAATTTTGAATGACATTGAAAATTTTTGAATGACCTTGAAAAATTTCGAATGACCTTGAGAAATTTTGAATGACCTTGAAAGTTTTGGGATGAGTCATGGTCTTTATTTGAATGACCTTGAAAATTTTTGAATGACCTTGAAAATTTTTTGATGAGTCATGGTCTTTGTTCCAATGACCTTGAAAATTTTTGATGAGTCATGGTCTTTCTTTGAATGACCTTGAAAAATTTTGAATGACCTTGAGAAATTTTGAATGACCTTGAGAAAATTTTTGATGAGTCATGTTCTTTGTTTCAATGACCTTGAAAGTGTTTGATGAGTCATCCAATGACCTTGGATGAGTCGTGGTCTTTGTTTCGATGACCTTGAAAGTGTTTGATGAGTCATCCAATGACCTTGAATGAGTCATGGTCTTTGTTTCAATGACCTTGAATGAGTCATTGTCTTTGTCTTAAAATTTTTTTGTACTTTTAGACTTAGAAAAAAAATTTTTTTTTTACCCCCCCCCGGGGGGGCGTAGATCTAGCGGTGACACATCCCACTACTAAATATATTAAAATAAATCTGTTATTAACCACATAACTCAAGAAAATTAATCTAATATTATGATTCACTACTTTATTATAAAATTGTGGTATATACCTTCATAATAAGTTTTTGCAGTATTTTACAGCATTAATAAATAAAACTATATTTGGAATTTCCTTTACAGTTTTTAAAAATAACAAATACCAGTCTCGATATCTGCGATTCTTTTTTTGCGAAAACAGTTAAAATGAACTCTGAAAATATGAAGATTATTATAATTTTTTAAAATTAGTTAAACATAAATATATTTTAACTTAGAAAATCGAACCTTTTTAGAAATCACAATTTATTATTTTGCCACGAAAATACTTTCCTGAATTCAAAATCTGATATTTCATAAATTACATTCTTAAATTTTTTTATATAATATTGTTTTATATTATAATTTCAAAGGAACTTTGTTGAAATATAAAAATTAAATTTATATAATATTTTAAAAAATAATTTAAGAGAATAAATAATATTCAGGGACGGATTACATGTTGAGTATTAGAAGCGCCAGTCAGGATATCAGTAACACTTAATTTAATTTTTTTTAATATATAAAACATGAAATTTTTTTAATTTTAATATTAAAGGGTCTTCTGATTTTATTAAAAGAAGCAAAAGTTAAACTTATATTTATTATTAATTTTTTATTTTAAATGTTTATTTAAAAAAGCATAATTTTATACAAGTTTTAATTCAAAGTCTTCAAGTAATTATTTTACAATGACTTTTATTGATATCTTTACTGATCCATAGTCAAATAATAAAAAAAATCTTAATGTCATTGCAAAATGAAAAACAATTTGAGGTGAAATCCAAAATAGGGTCTTATAAAAAATTTATTTATTTTTACTTCAAACGAATAAAAAAATTTCCAAAATTATAAAAAAAATAATCAAAATTGCACATGAAGCCTCTTTGGTTTAGCGCCGGGATTTATTTATTTTTATTTATCGTATTTATGTAAACAGAATCTTAGACCGATTTGAAATTTCACAATCGATGCAACTTATTTAAACATAATTAGTAAATATCATTTAACGAGAAATGAAAGTGTTAATTTGACTTTTTTTCAAGTTGATAAATGAAGAAATGCATATTTTAAATAGTCTATTTTAGGATATTCAACAGTTTTTATGGCAACAAATTTTTCGTTGGATATTTCAAATGTATTAAAGTTACCATTTTTTTGATAATCCAAAAGCAGTTTATTATTTTGGAACTTAAAAATAAATTCATACAGAAATCTAAATCAAGGTGATATTAAGATTTAAATCAATCTAATAAAAATAACTGCATACAACGGCAGATTTTAGCTGTTGAATTTTTATTTTTTACTTAAAGAATTTTAAAAAAAAATTTTTATTCGAAAATAATAGTTTCCATATAAATTGATAACATAGTTTGCACAGTATTTATTAAGTGCTTTTTAATTTTAAATAA
This sequence comes from Schmidtea mediterranea, assembly GCA_022537955.1. Taxonomy (NCBI): domain Eukaryota; kingdom Metazoa; phylum Platyhelminthes; order Tricladida; family Dugesiidae; genus Schmidtea; species Schmidtea mediterranea. The sequence continues at coordinate 16,716,016 of CM039682.1, forward strand.
TGGCTGTTTCTCAAATTTGTGTTTAGTTTGAGTCTATTGATTTATGAAGAGAAGAAATAATTTATTAACAGATGTAAAATACTTCAACATACAATTTAGGTGCAATGTTTCCGATTTGAAAAAAAATATCATTTTCAGCATAATAAAATGTAAAAATAACTTTTTCAAACTTTAATACAAAAATCTACTTTGATTTGTATTAGAATGTTTTGTATATCTTGTAGACAACAACAACAATCATAATCATAATAATAATAATAAACAATAATTATAAACAACAATAACAATAAATTTGTTAGAATAATATATTATTATACAATTGTAATTACAATTGTAATACTATTTATAGTACACTAGAGCCTCGAGTTGCGTTGTTCCAACTTGCGTCCTTTCGAGTTGCGCCACAAAAATTTTGATAACCTAATTTTGAGTTGCGTTGCTAATGTTCGAAATGCGTCGAAAAAAAGTTTTAAAATAAAATTTAATCAAAAAATAGCATAACGTCTATATTCAAAAATTAAAATTTAAACCGAAACTAGAACGCCATGATTTATTTTTAAATGCATCTGCAAATAAAATAATTTTTTATTCAGTATTTATTAGTATAAAAGTTTATTTCTTAGTTGTTTGTATAACTTATAGCGTTTAAGTGTTTCTTGGTTTTTTAATAATAATTTTTTAAAATTTAAAAAAATCAATTACAATATATATACATTTCTCAAATGTATTACATTTTGTTTATTGTTTTTTATTATTTTTTGGGTTTATAATTGATTTTTTGAAATTTTTTTTATTGCCTTATTGTAGAATAGGGTTATGAATCGTAAACGATTGTCAGATGAAAATGGTAAAAAATCTACGAAAAGAAATAAAAAAGTAATATCTTTGGACATAAAACATGATATTTTACAACGTTTCCAAGCGGGAGAAAAAGCGGTTTTCATTGGTAGAGCTCTCGGGCTCGCTCCAACAACAGTAAGAACTATCTGCAATCGCGATGCAAAACAATTAAATTAATATCTGAAGCATTAGAAATATTTGTTGCAGAAGATCCAGATGCTGATCAAAGTCCAAAGGTTACTCAAGCTGTAGAGGCCTTCATCAGCTGTTATAAAAAATTTACTTGGATAAAATACAAAAGGCTGTTCAAATAACTCTGAATAATTTTATAATAAAACAACCAAAAGAGAAGCAAACGCCAAATCCTGAACCAACGTATGAATTAGAATCTGAATAAATTCTATAAATTTATGTTGTTTCATTATTTTACATTATTTTAAAATTCTATTAATGTTTGCATTAGTTTTTGGTTTAATAAAACTTATTAAATAATAACTAATCTATTCATACCTATTTTTTATTTAAATATGTAGCAATATAACTAATTTTTTTTTAAAAAATATGGATTTCAGATTTTATCGGAACCTATTATATAAAAACAGGTACAAATGTATACAAAATTAAAATTCGAATTGCGCTGTTTCGAGATGCGTCGCGATTTATTGTAACGCATTAACGACGCAACTCGAGGCTCTAGTGTACTTTCAATTACATAATCTAGAAATAGAAGTATTATTAATGTAAGCAGTATTATTGATAAAAATCACGTTCATATTTATTTCACTCATTACATACAAACATTCCCGAATCATCAAACATCGAGATCTTGTTTGTTTATTCTAAATTATTATAATATCACCTTACAAAATCAATAAACAATAAAACAATTTCTTTTATTAGGCCATTGATTTTATATTTTATGATATTTTTTCTACATGAATAAGAATTTTATTACGTCTGGATAGCTTTAAGCATGAAAATAATGATAAAATCCTTAGAAAAATCCACCAATTATTATTCATTAATTTTATATATTTAATATTCTTTACGAACTTCACATTATCCATTGCTATTATTGTTTGACAAATGGAATTTATTGTTTAATATCGCGGCATAATTTTGATAAATTGTGCTGGGGTCGAAGTTTTATTTCAATGCTCATATTCATTTTACTTTCCGATGTCTTATAATAACGATAATTTAAGCAGCCTTGGTAATTTTTTTATATTGCTACTAATGTTTTGTAAATTCATTTATTTTACTGATGTTGCAAGTAGCTTAGCGTTAAAAAATATTCAGTGTTCAATGTAACGAAAAAGATCAAGCATTTTCTTAAAATTAGATTTATAGAAAATTTTGGAAAGGTTTCAAATTTTCAATAAATGATGTCCATCTAGTATTAATTATTGTATAGGTGTTATTTTTAGAAAAACCATTTGAAATTAACTGAACGATTTATTGTTTTTTAATTTGTGTACATTATTACAGTGAATGCTGTTTAAATAAATATATTACTGAAAATAAATCTTGAATAGTGTCTAAGTAAATTAAAAATTAGTTAATATCTGTATTATTTGTAATGTGTATACAAACGAAAATAATTTTCTAACTGATAAATAGTTTTTTCAAATTTGTATAAGTAAAAAATACAAGGTAGCTTTCATTTTCGACTTAAAATGACAACAATAACAAGAGTGATTTAAAAACTTTTTACAAATACCATTTTCAGAAACATTCATATCAAAAAGTACAACCTTTCTATCAACATTCAACTCGAATTAAATAAAATTTTAAATAAAATTCATTTAAAGTAAAATATACATTTTATTTATTTTTGATTGAATTTAATGGACTAAGATTAGCAAAATGAACATTTGTCGAAAATTTGTGTTAAATTTGCATTTTTTATTTAATAAAAATGACGAAAAAGAAATTGAAATGAAAAACAATCGAGTATGAAGATAAAATCTTTTATGAATTTAATGGTTCTTTGTCATTTTTGGATAACTTGTCGAGATTAATTTCTACAAAGATTAAGTTCTACAGGAAAAGTTTTATTTTTCAATATTCTTATTGAATTAAACCAGAAAATTGGTTTATTGCGTTATTTTATTCAATATTTTTATGACATGTATAGAAATGTTAAGAATAAGTTATCGCATTAAATCGAAGTAAATTGGAAAATTAATTTATTAAATTAATAAATCACGGTTTATGTCATAAAAGTATTAATAAATACTTTTAGATCATAAAAATTTTAAAAAATTGAACTAAGGAAAACATTAAAAAGATTTATCTTCTATTAACTTTCTTTAATTTGGTCAGTCACATTCATTTTTAAAATAAAATCCAATAAAAATAAATTAACGCGCATTTTTAGTGATATTATATGGAATTGTTAGTTTATTTATTAATTGGTAAAAATAAATGATAAATTCTGTTATAAATATCTACTTTAATTAATTTAATTCTCAGAATTTCTTTAATTGACAATTTTAAATTTAAACAAATTTATTTTAAAAATCAATATTTGGTTCTGAATCATATTTAAATAAAATATTACCTAAAATAATAATATTTTCTACATAAAAATTTTGTCTTGAGATAAGTAAAATAATCGAAAGATTTTAATAGATTTTACCACAAATAATAAAAGCAAATGGTAAATGTGTTAAATTTTAAATTTTAAATCATTTTAATATTTTAGAAGATAGTTAATGAAATATAAATTACCAAGACTCTATGAACAAAAAGGTTAAATTAAAAGTTCGTTAATAAAATCAGACTTTTTCACAATTTTTTATGAAAAAGTAAATTCAAAGCGTAGTTATAATGAGTAGGTATTATTTAGAATGAACTTTATCAAAGTACATTAATAAAAAAACGTGGAATTAAATGCAAAATTTAAAATTTGTTGTTCATTCACCTATCGCTTTATAAAAATAAGTATAATAAAATATTGTACATAAAGTTTGTTAGTTGGAAATATTTAGAAACTTTAACTTTTTTAAGTTGAATAGTAATGAATAGGATAATTATGAGGAGGTTGTTTTGTGATTGAATGTAAATCTTCGTTTAACGTCTCTTGAACGGTGATTCGATTTCAGTGTTTTAATGATGTCAATAAACCTGTGAAATATGTAAATTATTGTTAATTAAACCAAATATTAGAGAAATATTATTTTTCTCTATGACCTTAAAGTTTGATATTAAAGTTTATTAAAGAGAAAAAAAGATTTTACTAATGATATCTAATAATTATTATGTATGAGTACATTAAAACAATAATTTTATTTCAAATATGCTGAAAAGTTCAGTCTTGATAAGCTTTACTCTGTATTAATGTTTGTGTCAAGATTTTTGTGAAAATTCACTGTAAAAAGGTATTAAGTTTTTATTACTTAATCATTGGTTACAACTTTAAAGTTTAAAATTATAATTACCTGAAATTTCTATAGATTTCGTTTGTCTTTGATTTGGATAATATTAAATATGAAATTGACGCATAACCATAAAGGCAAGATTCATAAATTTATAATTAAAATATTGTTAAAATGATCATTAATAATAATAATTATTAATTTTTAAAATATAATTTAAATAACTTTCTAAGCCAATTTACGCAATATTTATTCATAAAATGAAATATGAAATATTTCGACAAAATATGTCTAAAATTAATGATTCCGCTATCGGCAAAAAGAATTTAAAGTTTATAATTATAATATTATAATATTATTATTATTATTATTATTATTATTATTATTATTATTTGAACTTTAAAATATTTTTTTAATAATATAATAATAATAATAATAATAATAAATAATAATAATAATGATAATAATAATAATAATAATAATAAAATTTCCAGTTGAATAAACACATGTTGTTTATAATTGTTTCGTTAGGAAAGTGATTATTGATTTAGTGCACCTTATGGTATTTGAAGCAAGAATTTTTGATTATAGTTATTCATCTAGCAATATAATTTAAAATTTTTTAATGATTTCGAATATTTTCCATTAAAATTTGTTGTGTTTGAATTTTGTCATATTTTAATAATTGAATCGCAACTAAAGATTTTACGCTTCACTATTTTGAACACTTCTTCAAGGCACATAAAACGATATCAATGCCAGATATTTTATAAAGCTTTTCTATTACTTGATGTTATATGGAATCACTTTTCTTTTTAAATTTATGGTGCAAATCTTGTAAATATTTACGTAGTAAATAAAAAAAATTGCACCCCACTTTGAAATTCTGGCTACGCCGCCGATTTACTGTATTATTTCTTTGTCATAAATATAATCTTTTTGATAGCCCATCTGATAATTTTATAATATTGGGATGTAGTTTTATTTTTTAATTCGAATCAATTACAACTTTAAATGAAAATAAAATGCATTAATATCATTCGAATATTTCATATAGCCAATTGTGTACATTTGTATTTATTCCGATCGGCGTATTAATTTTTTTTCTTTATTTCAACATGAAAATAAACCAAAGCTTTAATGTATTGATGAGTTGTCGTTAGAAGAATAAAGGAAAATAAATTTAATATTTATTCGATCAAGAGTGACGACAGGAGGTCATATTAAAGATTGAACTGATAATTTAAATTAATATTATTTATTTATTTTGAAAAAATTAAATCACTATGGCAATAAATTGAATTTATATTTCAGCGATTGAAGAACTTGAAAAAGTAAAAATGAATATGAAGCAATCAGTGGCGATATTTTCTTCCAGACTTGTGAGACAGTTAAAGCGTAGAGACCACGCATTAGCGAAAATGCAGAAAAATTGCGATATATTAACGGCAATCCTACAAGCTTCGTCCTTAAAAAGAAGTAAATTAATAACTTGAATTAAAATTTCAGTATTTTTTTTAAGTTTAAATTTATTTTTAATGATTTTTTCCCTGAAATTTTCATTTTTTCATTAAAAGTTAAACTTTTATTATTTTATTTTTTCAATATGATTTCTAAGAATTTTTCGTTTTTCGTTTGTCAAAATGAATTTCATGCTAATTTATTAAAATTCTTATACTATTGAATAAATTTTATTTCTTATTTATTTGTAATGTGAATGAACATTTGGTAATTTATTATGACGACATGTAACACGTTGTATTTGACTTTATTTTCAAATCAAATTTAGATAATTTTGAAATTCCGGAATCGTAACACATATTTATTTAATATTTCAGTTATTGTCTTAGTCTCTTTGACTTAGGAACAATTTTCCTGAAAATTTTACAATCGAGGATATTCAAAATGAAGGTCTTTCTGTCTCTTTATTATCAAATTAAAAATATTATTATCTATTTTATATTTCACTACTCATCAGCTTTGAATTTCATGTTTTAAAAATAATTTCAACCCGTTTACCGTAGAAATATATTCTTAAAATTTGGCATCTTTGAAATGGTCCTTGTGAAAAAGGTTTCTTTTGACATCATGTCGTAGTCTATTACAATGTTGGAGATTGGATTTGAAGACGTTAGTAATTAATTTATAATTAATTAATATTCGATAGAAGGTTAAAGGATGAAAAAACTCAATTAACAATATAATTTGTCATAAGAACTTAACTAATCTGAATAAATAATTATATTAAATAATTAGCCAATCTAATTTCTAATAATTCAAGAAAATATATTATTGATTATTTGTAAGTAAAGAATATTTTCTTAAATTATCAATGAATATTTTGCTAAATGTATTTTGTTTCTAATATTTATGATTAGAATTTTCGGAGTTGAATTTATAGCATATTTTGTTTATGAATTCTATTAAATTTAAAATCATAGAACGGTTGTTAATAATTCACATAATCTGTTAGTGAAGCATTTATTAAAATCAGACAAAACATGTCTTTATATGACTAAAAATTGACTTAACATGTAAGCACGTTATGTATATGTATGAAATAATTAAAAGCCAACATATTTCAAATATCTCACATAATCATAAATTAAAACAAATTTATTTTCACAATTTGATTAAAATAATTTAAAATTATCATTTATCATACATACCTCAATGATTCTCACGAATCTTTAGTCATGTGTCTTTAATCAGCCAGGTGGCGCGACATTTCCACAACTTCGTAATCAACAATTGCTTTATGAGGAGATAGCAGCTTCATATTTTTTCTAGGTAGATTTTACCCAAACTTTATCTATTTCTTGGGCTATATTTTTCGTTTCATTGAATCTAAGTCTTGTGTTTTAAGGATATATGACGCTTACCAGTGGTTTGAATGGTCCTTTAACTGGAGTATTATTGTATCAATAAATTGCTTCTTGAACCGAACATTTTAATCGCCAAATCGAAAATCGTGAAGGACCACAATCTATGATTGTTAATATTTTCTTTGACTTAATTTCGACACATCGATGATTTATTTTTTTCCATGAATCCTTCACCTCGTATAGTCCTTTACTGATCTTTACTGGTTGAAGTTCTATTGAGTGCTATTTATTACAATTCCAGATTTTTTAAACTCTTTTTGAGAGAGCTTTATTCCTGATTTTTTTCAGTCAAAAACTTTAATCGATCTCCTTCAAAATGACTTAATCTATGCATTCAATCATCTTGTTGATGTGATATTTGCCCGAGTTTAATAGCACATGTTACATGAATGTTCCGTGATACAATTTGATAGAATTCTAAATAGTGTATCCAATTTGTTTTTATTTGTTGTAATATTTCTATTTCATATTCGGTAATTAATCTTCTTTTTACCAGCATTTCTGAACAGACTTTAGTTCTAATCTTCAGCAAACCACAAAGTTGTTATCCGATATTATTTTTACAGGCTTTATATTTTCCATTTGGTACACAAATTCACGCCTTTGATGATTGCTTCAAGTTCACATAAATAAATGTGCCTAACAGCCTTTTATTTTCTCAACCAAACATGCATCTTCCATAACAATTTCATAGTTTTCTTACGGTGCTTCTATGATGATAGAACTAGCATCTCACCAAAAAAATTCCATTCGGTTGCTGCCTTCTATATTCTATGAACAGAATCGTTTTATTCAATTTCATTAGCCATTTTATATCAATTCATCGATCCAAATCTCCTTCATATAATCGTTTGAGATAAGAATACGCTGGTCGTAGCCAGCTTATGTTGTTTCTGAAGAACGCTCAATTTCTTTTGTCATCAGCTTAAATCTGAATAGTCAAGGCTTTTACTTCAGCTTAAACTATTTCTGTACCGATAAATATATCGATAAAAATATTCTTTCATCTAATCCCAACACATAATTGACAATTTCTGTGATGCAGGGTGCAATATTGATTACAAAACCCAATCTTGACAATGCATATTACCTTCCTATTACTATCCATGATTAGTACTTCCACATGTTTCATCAACTCGAATTTTTATATATGCATTAGATAGATCTTTAATTGCGATTTTATTTTCCTTTTTTCTCTATTCTCTTATGGTTTCGTTGTAGACTACTGCTTCCCTGCTGTATGCATCTAAATAGTGATCCAGGGCTCTAAAATTAAAAACGGGCCATAATTTACTCTTGTTTTTTCTCATTATATAAAATTTATCGCCCCAATAGGCTTACCAAAACGATCTTGATCATTTGATCCACTGCTCAATGACTTTGAGTGTCTGACTTTCATTGAGTTTAGTTGGATCTTATTCGGAGTATACATCTGACAATGATATTAGAAATTTTATGTTCCAATTATATGAAACCATTCATTTATTGATCTTTGCTTCAAAATGTTTTCTTTGGATTGCCAAGTTTTAAATTTCATTTTCATTTTTGAATCCATGAGACATTTTAATTCATTTCCAAATCTGACATCTTCATTAATTAATATACAACCTAGTGCCATGATGACGTTCATATCTAAATACAAGCTACCATTTTGAAATCAATGGAATACTTTCCTTTTTTGCTTTTCTAGGACTTATTAACAATTCTGTGGTCAGGGGTGTGATCAACTCACCTCGCTTCATTGTTGTTGAACAACCAGAATTTATCTGTTTATTATGAGTCTCTCTTTTAAAATCTTTTTGGGACCTTTTTTATCGACTTGCACTATTGAGATTGATATCTAAGTATTTCACATTTGAAACATTGACTTTTTTTCTCATTTTTACATGTTAACCGGCTAAAATGATATTTATTTCTATGACTCAAATGTTTCCTGACCTAGTATCAAGATTTATTTTAATTTTAATTAATTAGTTTAGATTATTTGTAATAAACTGTCTTGCAATTGAATTCATCTACATATCAATAATTTTTTAGATTTTATTTTTATTTGATCATTGTTATAAATTCAAACTTATTTAACCACTGGCGAAAAGGAACTTTTCCTAAACTAAATTATTACTTAATTAGCCGATTATTTTAGGTAATTACTAATTAGCTCTTAAATAATTTAGAAAAGGACCACTTCTGGTTTAAATTTAAATTAAATTAATTCCGTTAAATGACAATTATTACGAAAATTATCAATAATTAATAACTTAATTTGGTTATTTAATATATAAGGATACATGAATGGAAAAAAATCAGTTTCACTGTTGGATTCATGTGTTTCAAAAGTTTCTCCGTTGTCAGATTATATTTTTAGTGCGTTAAAAATCACCGAAATTCCGTGGAAATATCAGAGTCGGTGACTTTTGAAATTTAAATCATCTTAGCGAAAATTATCATTTTTTATTATTTTATAATCTGAAGATTCAATATTTTTGATTATTTCAAGCAAATAAATATACAAAATGTAAATTTTTCTAGTTCCCAACTCTTGGAAGAATAGAAAAAAGAATAACAACTATTGTCTTTCAATTCAAATAACACATTTTTAAAATTTCAATTGATATAAATCATATTTAATAATTAAATTTCTTTATCAATAAGTATCTTCTAACAATGTTTTAGTTTTTACTTATTCACACATTTTCTTTTTCGATTTAAAAAAAGAAAATTAAGTATTAAAATTAGAATTAATTTTTTACATTTTATATATTTGTTGCTTAAGCTTAAGCTTCTGAATAAGTTTGCAAAATAATTCTGTAGCAACACAACAATAACAAAATATATTCGAAATAAATCCAATAAGTTTGTTGGCCAGTTGGTCTCAGAGCATTCGATATCTGGATTTTGCGTTTCATCAAGTCTGATAGTGTTGTGAGTAGAATCGAGTTGAGAAATGTTTGAGGAATGTTTTCTTGTTCAGCTATTTATTGATCTTGATTAGTTACGGACGAATTTTTTCCATCAATCGTGATTCTACTATTTCGCTTCATCTGTAAATATACTTTCCAACATCTTTAATTGGGCATTCTTCAATTATAATTCTCGAGTTTTGCCTTTTATGTCATTGTACATCAATGATATTTCTTTCATTTCTGACGTTTTTATGAGAAAACAATAATTTGTAATCTGAATCAGTTCGAACAGTTTCGATTTTGAAATTAGTTGGATTAGTTTCAAGCTGACTGAAATATGTGGAAACGAGCATTAAACAAAACAGCAATTTCCACGATTGAATTTTGATGTGAAAAAATCATGATCTTCAAAGAGTTTAAGTTTAAAAATGAAAAAGGTGGAGTGTCAATAAATAAATAAAAATGTAATATTTTTAACAAAGCATATGTAATTTAATTGAGATTTAGTAAAATTAATTAAAAATTAAATGTTTCAGGCACTACAATTTCAATTAGTTTATAAAAAGTTTTGGGAGCATTAGTCAAAGACAACTATAAAAAATATTACGATTATTACATAAATCAGTTAAAAAATTGCTAATTAAATTTTAACATTTATGTTTTGAAATGTAATTAAACTATTCATAATTAATTATTTTAATCTTAAATTATTAATTGAGTTAGTTTTGGTTTTATTGTTAATTCGATTTTTTAAATATTCACACTTATAATTTATTTATACTGTTTTAAAAATATTAATATATAAAAAAAATTCCCTTTATTATTGCATTTTTATTCATAGAAAATATAATTAAAGTACAATAATAACTAAGTATTATAGTTAATTTGTTTTTTATATAAAAATTACATTAATCATTATTTTTCATTTACTTTGAAACAATAAAATAAAATGCCTATTATTTATTAAATTTCATATTTTTTAACATAATTTAATTGTAATCTTTTAAACGTCTGTGTAAAAATATCGAATAAATTTTCAATTTACTCAAGTAAATTTGGAATTAAATCTTGAGAAAAAAACAAATGTATATTTTGACTGAACTTTTATGTAGATTGATTTTTGCGAACTATATTTTGTTGATATAGAAACGAATAAAATAATTTTCCCATTCTCATTTTTTTCCTCACTAAATTTAACAGGGAAGCAAATCTTTATACAACTGTAATGGGATAATAATGTATGCGTTTGTGTGTATTTCAAAGTTTTGTTTGAGAAATCTATTTTTATTCTTTCAATGACGTCATATTTTCCTAAATTCTCAGAGGTTAATAGTGAAGGTTCTCAATGTCTAAATATGCATCATAATCATTAAATTCCTATTCTCCTATTGGATGATTGACAAATATATGTAGGTGTTTCAGTTAACTAATAGAAAATATCGATGATGCGAATCTCATTATTTTAAAAATATTTATTACAAGACAACTGTATTCGATTTATGATTTATTCGTTATTTGGAAATTTGTAGAATTTATATATTATGTCTAGTCTCATGTCGGGTGGTGGGAAGCATGCAAATTTTGGACATGTTCTCCATAATTCAAGCAATCTCTATTTTAATCCTCGTGAGTTTTCCAAACAACTTGAGTGCTCTCATAAAAATCGTATGACGATTCTTGTTACTACAGGTATTTGGTATGCATGATTATTGCATGTTATTAATATGACTGTTAATAATTTATCTTTGTTGTCCAAAAAGCATTATTGTAAATTTTTGTGTTTTTATAATTAATAATTTTATTCGAAATTTAATGTCAGGAGAAGACACTAAATTAAAGTTTGTTATGGAACCTAAACCAGGAAATGAAGCTTTTCGACAGTGGTGTGAAGCTATGAAAGGTGTTGCACGATTACCACTTGGTTTGCCATCGGAAATTCGTAAAAAAGTGATTTTTTATATTTTTAAATGTATATTATTTGACACTTGAAAAAGTTAATTTTGATATTATTATTTCTAATGTATTGCTCGTTGAATAATCAATGGCCTATCTTACACAGTCTAAATATACTGATTTTTTAAGGTTTTGGGCCGTTAATGAAACTGCTTTCACGTTTGTTGAGATTTCGACCAGAAAGATTGACCTGATGAAAATTGTGTAATGAGAAAATCTTGTAATTAAATTCTTTTTAATTTTTTGGATATTTTAACGTATTGTCTTTTGTAAATTTGACTTCAAACTTACTCATTTTAGACGCTTCTCGATAATTTCAGGTTCCAAAACTTTCATGCATTATTTGCGAATTTATATCTTCAAAGTTTCGGAGTATTTTTCGTTTGACATCAGAAATGGATATTTTTATTATTGATCAGGATTATTCTAAAATTGAAATTTTTTTCATTTAATATATACTTTGCAACAAGGGCTTATTTTGTTTAATAATATTAATTATTTATAATGATCAAGTTTTGAATTCAAAGTATTTTTATACTTAGGGGACGTCCATTAATTATGTCAAAAAAATAAGGAAGGAGGTGTTTAAGAAGTTTGAAATATGTTGACATGGGTAGGGGGAAGTAAAAATAAATTGACGTCAACAATGTTACTTTTAAAAAAAAATTTAATAAAATAAAGGAGATAATATAGGAAACCCAGTTGAGCTCTTGATGTTAAAGGAAACCATCTTCAAAAAATAAAAATATCAATAGAATAAAATAAAATAATATTTTAAATAACTTATTTTCATTGTTTATTAGATTAAAATTGGATAAACTAAACTGTCATCTGTTGTCAGGGCCGGTGCCAAAGTATTTTGCATTCTATGCGAACTTGTCGCACTGCACCCAGCGCTTACTGCAACTAATTATTTAATTAATATTAACTTTGATTTCGTATCCGTAAACTTTTTAAAATTTTTAAAGTGGTATCAGATAGAGAATTAAAAGTTAGGAAGATTGACAAAAATAACTTGAAAATATAAAACTTGAGAAAGACAAATCCTTCAACTTTTTTACAATCATTCAATTATTTTATTTTCAATATTTATATTATATTTACACTCCAGATTTTGATTTCTAAATGGCGGTATTTTCTCGAGGGCCGTAGCACAGGTAAGTAAGTAAATATAGGAAAAAAATAGGAAACAAACTTTATCTCAAAGCTGTGCAGAGAATCCTGATATACAGTAAATTGTAGATCCGATAAAGAGCAGGTCGACCATTAATTGAAGAAGTGTCTGCGCTTAAGGCAGAAAATTTGCTAATTGAGGATTAATATTGGTGCATAAACCATATAAGATTAAGTCAACACTTTTTAGAAATTTTGAAATACCATGATATAAATTGTTGCCAACCGATTAGAAGCTCGTATTTTGTGATTAACACCGATAGATTCATTCCACCAGATCAATCTCAGATCGACTTGCACAGATTTCCATCGTTTTTCTTCAATCAGTCTTTGAAAGTTGATAACATGCTACTTCGATCGTTAAAGGCATTCAAAATTCTTCCATATATGACAAAGGAGGGTTAAGAATTACCTAAAAATTGTTGACATAATTAACGGAATTCCCCTTAAACAGAATTCGAATAAATCAGCAGGTGCCATATATATGCCGTTTTTGTTTATGTTGGAAATTTGAATTTTGAAAAAGTTAGTATTTGTTATTAAAAAAATAATTTGTTCACTAAAATTATTAAAAACCATTTAGGTCTGAATATAAATCAGCCTTTGGTTTCAAATATTATACAAACACTAGAATTTTTAAGTATTTTATATTATTTATCATCAAATTAATGTTATATAAATGATTTATTTTCGCATATTTATGTAATATTTTTCACAATTCGTTATCTTTTGCTTAATGTTATTAAATTAATTTCGTGAATTTTTTATTACTCCAAATAATAACAAATTTCTATTGTTAAACAAGAATGGAGTCAATTATTCCCAGATAATTTCAACTGTAATAACTACTCTAATAAAAATAATAAATTGATGAGAATTTCCATCTGTCAACCGCTTAAATAGATAAATTAAAATTACTGAGTTAAGAATTGAATAAACAGCAGTTGTTATTAATACATTTAATTTATTTTTTCAGCTGTCTAATAAAATGATTTTGTTACATACTAATTTCTCTCTTGGTTTTAAAATAATGCTAACTTTATTTTATCATTATGAGAGCTAAGTTAAGATTTCATTATGTAGTTCATGGTTAAACAATGACACTGATGTAATTGTATTTGAATAATTGATTTCTCTGTCCCCTATATATAAACCCATATAATTAATGTTTGATTGATTATTTTGATTGTCTGGGCCCTCGGATTACATCATTGCTTTTTTTATCCCAACGAGACGTGCTGTAGACTCACATGTAGTATATATATATTTATTGTCTGCCCTTCATTAATAAATTTTTCAAACATTGTTATTTAATCTTCTTACACTATTGTCAATGTTTTTCAAAGACATCTTTCAATTAGAAAATTTATCACTTATTAAGTAAAGAATATAATTTCTAATTTAAATTAAATAAAAGTCATACCTTATTTTTTAAGTTCCTAGTATACTTTACATTTCATTTTAATTTGTAATCTTCCAAAGAAGTTTAGTTTTTTTAATAACCCATTTTTCGCGGAATAATGTATGAAACACGAAAAATATAGGAATATGTGGATATGTTTCTGTGATTTAAAATAATATAACACACTAAAGATAAGCCCAAATTCTAATAATTGATTAATATTTTATAATAAATCTGAAAATATTCACATATTTATTAATTTATTTTAATAATTCAAGGTGTGGTTGTCACTTGCAAACAATCATATAACAGTTCAGAAATATGATTGGAATCGAGTCATTAAATTTGCCTTCAATGAAAGATCAAATCCAGATGATGATTCACTTGGTTTACAAATTGTCAAGGATCTTCATAGAACAGGCTGTGATACATTTGCTACTGAATCTGAAAGAGCAATTTTGAAACGAGTTCTTCTTGCATACGCAAGGTGGAATAAGCGCGTCGGTTATTGCCAGGGATTCAATGTTCTCGCAGCAATTATTTTAGAAGTTATGGAACGAAACGAAGAAGATTCTTTAAAAGTTGGAATTTGTTAATATAATTATAATAACTTTTTTTATCTTAATAAATATAAAGATAGTGTATTGTTACATTAAATAATTCTCACACTGTGATTATAAATATTTCTCTTTAAAATGTATTTTAAATACTATCAAATACTAGAAATTTTAATTAGAGCTTTCGGCTATATTGCACTGAGACATGTCTTAATTATTTTTTTCGCTCAGTAAATATCACAAAATATTTACATATATAAATGATATCTTCTAAAATTAAATACAAAAACGATTTAAATCACTTCAAAAAGACTGTGGCGAAAATTTGTGAATATCAATAAATCATATGATTCATGGTCAATCAATTAAAAAATTCTTTATGATATTTCAAAATGAAAAGCAATCAGAGGTGAAAACTAGAAAAAAAATATATATATATGCGTGAGATTGTCTGCGTGTTGTCTACCCGTCTTTGTGTGTAACATTACCAAACTTCGCCTAATTAATAAAGTCATATTCAAAAGTTATATCAATATAAATTATTTTATTGAGTATATTAACAGTATGTAATTTTTCAAATAATAGGGCTGATTGACGAACAAATGATAATTCAAGTTTTTTATCTTTTATTTAAAATCTTTGTTCACGTATTGCATGCACAAAATTTAACACCAATGAAATTTATTAGTGATGAATATAAAATTGTAAAAGTATCATTGTCATTTGTATTTTGTATAAATGAAATGTTATTCCATGTTATTCAATCTAATAATTTCGGTAAAACGTTACACGAAAAATTATTTATAGGAAAACATGCAAAATTTATATTTATAATTTTATTAGTTTTATTCGACTGTCAAGTATAGGCTTAATTTACTAGTTTTTTTACTGTGCTTTGTAAAACAGTAAAGACATTTTATTCTGATATAATTATATTAAACGTGGTAAATTGTCAATGGAAATTTTAAAATAATTGGTAGGCCTTTTAAATTTTCTGGATATGGAACGTAGTTAAAAACAATCTTTAATTCATAAATAAATTCAATACATATTTCTATTTTTAATTTTGTAAAATAATGATTTACGGATTTTGGTACCTTACTTTTGATAGACAAAATACTTACTGGATATCGAAGTTAATTCTTAATTAATTTTAACCACGAAAAACTACGCTCGGTTGAAGCTACGGTTACTGGTGTTGTCAACATTATTAGCAAGATAATTATAAAATTGGGATATGCGTCTGAAAAATTGTTTTAATAACCTTTATTTCTTCAAGACTAAAAAAATTTCTGGCATAATTTGTCGCGTTGGCCATTATTAACAGTAAATTCTTTTTCCTCACCTTAGACCAGTTTTTTTAACATTTAATTTATTTTCATTACGACTATAAATTATAGAATCCTACTATGTAATAAAAATTTTTGCCATTGTCTTTCCAAGAGTTATTAAAATTTAATTTTATATATAGTGATGATGACAATTAATCATTAAATAATATAACAAATTAAATTAAATTAAGACATTTACTGATATAATTATTAATAATGTAAAAATTATTATAGATATTCGTCGTGTTTTATAAAATGAGACAATCGTAGATTTTGAATTTAAATAAATGTTATATCAACAAACTTGGTCTTATTCTTACAAGGATATATATGTTTATGTTACAACAGCCTTTGAGTCTTAAACCAAAAGATGAAAATATTCGGATTTTACTTACAAAATTACATAGGTTTAGTTTGCGAATGAAAAAAAGTACTTTTCATCTTATGCTTATTACACGGCTTGTAAATTAAATTTATGTTTTATAAAATCTGAATATTGTTACCTTTGGATCCAAAACTCAAAACCTATAAACATGTTTGTCCTTGTTAACATGCATTATTTTGAAATATCTGAAATAAGACACTATTCAAAAGTAAATTAAAAGGTAATTATTTTTATTCTATAGATTATGGTGTACCTCGTTGATCACATTTTACCCGAGAGTTATTTTGCTCAAAATCTTCAAGCTCTTTCAATAGATATGGCGGTTTTTCGTGAATTTCTCAATATTCATGTTCCAAAGTTGGCGGCACATTTAAATAATTTACAACTTCAATCTCAACAACAAAATGGTATTATATTTTTGCTTTTTATTTTTCATTTGTAATTTTTTTCCCCAGCTTCGTGTATAAATAACAATCACTATGAACCTCCTTTAACTAATGTTTTCACAATGCAATGGTTTCTCACGCTTTTTGCTACTTGTCTTCCACCTGATCTTGTTTTACATATTTGGGATTCAATAATGCTCGAAGGATCTGAAATTATTTTTCGAACTGGACTAGCTATTTGGGAATTATTATCTGAGTATGTTAATTTTAAATTATATTTTTACATTTGAATTTGTGAAACTATAAAAAAAAATATTCGAAATTTATTATGTGAATATTTTAGAAATTTTTCATTGAAATTTGTAATATTAAAAATATTAATTTAAGGAGAATTATATTATCGGGTAAATCAATTATACTTCATCTTTGGTTTGTTCCTTGTCATTTTGCTTTATTTAGATCTTGATCGTTGATCAATGTTTTTTGATTCATTAATCACAAATCTTTGACACTGCCTCTTTCCAATAACATGAAACAGCCAGTGTTGGAAATTTATGTTTTAGTGTATTTGTTATCATGAAATAAATAATGCTAAGGATCTTAAATTCGTTTCATAAAACAGTTAGGAAAGAACGTTGATCTTTAATCGAAATTTACAATGAAGATAAATGAGAAGGGAAATTATATTATTTTTACTTATTGATTATTCTACTTTTATCTATCAATGGAAATTATTATTCGTGGGCTATTTTTCACTTGAATTAATAAGTCACTATAGTTCAGCGTTTCCCAAAGTGGGTTCCGCGAACTGATAGCAGGGGTTCCGCGAACTTTTTGTAAATATATTTCCAAAAAATCTTTATAAATAATTTTCGATTCCATACGAATCCAATTTAAAATTCTTTTTCGATTCCATTTGATATTGCCTCAAAAAACATATATCCATTCTATTTTATATGTCCCAATTCCATTTCATTCAGCATCATCAGTACAAAGTATTGTTATAAAACCTATTATTAAAGAAAAACCTGATTGTTTATCAATCTCGGAATATGAGAACTTGATTGAAATAAACTCCGACGAACAATTAAAATACAATTTCAACACTGTCCATCTGACAACATTTTGGGGAAATCTAATTTCGGAACATAAAGTTTTGGCCGAACGTGCAATACGGGTGCTTTTACCATTTTCTACTACATATTTGTGCGAAACTGGATTTTCTTATTATACTTCGACGAAAACGAAATATCGCAATAGATTAAATTGTTCGGCAGACATGCGCATACAACTATCAGCAATAACACCAAATATAAGCAGGATTTGCCAGGAAAAGAAGCAACAACACTGTCCACACTAATAACTTACTCATTGATAAGTTTATTTTATTTTTGATATGTGATTGATCAACAATCAAATGAATTTATTAATTTAATTTTTTGTATTATTGTTTTTTTGTTTTAATAAATACTATAATTTTCTATAATAATAGAATAATAATAGAATAATAATAGAATATATTAGTATATAAGGGTTCCGTCAAAAATTTGAAATCAAAAAGGGTGCCGCGGTGAAAAAACTTTGGGAAACGCTGCTATAGTTTATTAAATTTTCATTAATCTCTAGGTCTATCAGCTAATCGTAAACCATTTCAAATATATTTTTGTTCATGTTGCTATAATTAATAGCTTAACTGATATTTTAAATAAATTAAAGTTCTTAAATTAAATATATTAACTAATTTATTTAATTATTATTGTTAAATAAGATGAAAAGAACCCTCAACTCGAAAACTTGTCCCAAATCAATATGACAACACATTTTTTTGATAGCTTACATAAGATAAATAATTTTGTCAACTATATTGACTATCTTTCTCCAACTTGAGTTTTTTTAAATAATTGATGAGGTTTTTGAGTGAACCTGTAGAGTTATTTATGTTCTTTGATCCATGAGTTGTATAAAATATAGGGTTTTCAAATAAAAGAATACCACTTCAACGAGAGATTAAGTGCACAGTCTCAACTTTGAAAAGATGTTTTAGTGCATTGTCCAAAGCCAAAAGATTCAACATAATTTTTATTTCTGAGAAAAAAAATTAAATCAGTCTGCAAATAAATTTTTTGCTGCCTAAGCTTTACGGTTAATTCTTAAAGTTGCCAGTACACTTAATACTATTTCTACACGGTAGATACGTTACAGAAAAACGTAAAAACTGCATCGTGTGCACGCATAGTAAAATCGATAATTGCTCTCCACGTCTTTGAAACCTGTGAAAAAAAATAGGCGAAATAAAAGGATAACAAAGAATACTATATTAAGAGTTTATAAAAATCCAAATTTTACTTCATAAACTTAATAACAACTGTAACATTTAAATTTATCATCTTTTATCGCTTTTATCAACTAAGTATTTCCAGGAAATTTATATATTTTCCTTTAAATTTAAAACATGTTTTAAATTAAATGAAATCGTTTAAAAACGGAATAGAATTTTATTTTTCTAGGTCGTGTAAAAAAGATAGTGCGTCAACATAATTGGACATAAATTGTTCTTAGAATATTACAAAAATGTTGAGATTTAAAACATTTATTTCAATTTTAGTTCTTCAGATATATTTCCGACTATTAGATTTGTCTTAAATAAAAGCTTAGTCACTTCCTTCGTGGTAATAAACATTTGTGTTGGTATTTGCTTACAAGTTGCAAGTTACAAGATTTAGCATGCCTTTTTAAAGTACTCACTTACACAAAGATTTGATTTTGGTCCTTTAGCAATTTGCATAAAAATACTTCATTTCTTTGGATGTAATTGCCAACATCTGTCTTTTATTTGCAAAATTTCATTTCACGCAATAATTCCGGAAATTTATAATGGCTTTGATAACTTGCCAATATCATACACATTATACACTAAAAACAATATAAAATATCAATATGTTGCAAATCATACAGTTTTTATTAGATATCGGATCGCGATAAATTTTATTGCATAAGCCAGAAAAATTATAATGGTAAAATATTAATTGACAGCCAACGAATTTAAAATTTTTGAAAGTTGTAATCACATCGCTTGTTTTTTCCTATTTTAAATAGAATGTTACATTGTAGCATAAAAGATTTAGAAATTAAATTTGAAATTTAGCATTTTTTAATTAATAACGATAGCATAATTTACATTTAGTCAACTGCTCAAAGTTAATGACGCTGATTCATTTTATTGTACAATGAGAGATCTAACAAATCAGTTATCAGATGGTTTAATTGCTCAACCAGATCATCTTATCAATAGAATCTACAATATGGCTCCTATGCCCTTTCCAGGACTGTCTAATCTCAGAGATAGATTCACATATAACATTAATCCATTCTCATCAATACCTAGTGCTATCGTTTCTTATGGAAGTCCAGGTTCTTTAATTATTATTATTTTTTGTTAAGAAATTACTAATATAAAAATAATTTCTTGTAATTTCTTGTAACTGCTTTTTTGAAGTTTGTTATCAAAAAAAATAAATTTCATTGGTTTTTCCGTTTAATTTTTCACACAAAGTGAAATATTCCCATTAATTTGTTATATTTATTTCATTTTTGTATTTTTCATAGATCTAATTTATTTTTTAATTTAATCGATGTTTAATCACACAAGCACATTTTAAAACTTAATTTTATGTCCGTTGAAAATTATGCCTAAATATCCTCACATCCCCCTTTTTAAGAAATCCTTTCATCTTCTCTACGTTTCTTTGAATCAATCTTCCATTGGCGTCTCGTAATGAATATCATCTATCATGTATCTTCTGAATGACGTCGTATGGTCTTTCGTATCTGTCTTTATCTTTTGACCTTTCTTCTACTTTTACCAGTACCAAATTTCTTACTTTGAACTCTCTTCTAGTTATTTTTTAGTGGGTTTTTCATGGCTTGATCTACCGGTTTATTCATGTACCATCGTTCTCTGTATATTTTCCTTCGAAATACCACCTCAGCTGTACTTTTTCCAATTGTTTTTTGAAACATTGCGTTTAGTGTGAATCCAATTTCTGGCAATATATCTTACCCTTTTAGTCTAAGCCCCTCATTTTAGTGAAGCGTTTACATAATCTCTTATTGTCTTGAGTTGCCTCTCAACAATTCCATTTTTATTATGGTGATACGGACTCGAGAACCATATTATGATTCCCATTGATTCTGTGAAATCCTTTATAACTTTTGACTCAAATGCTTTCCTACAATCTACATGAATCTCTTTTGGTGCTCCGAACTTTAAAATCTATTTGTTATTCATCGTTTCTTTTATCGTGTTACCATCATGTTTTTTCACTGTTGACAATAAAATTTACCTGCACTATTGATCAATTCTTGCAAAAATGTACTTTTTCTTTCTAAACCTCTCCGAGAATGGTCCGTATGTCTATGTATACTTTCTGCCATGGTTCATCTGCAGTTTAATTGTCTCTTCCTTCGTTTTTGTTGTAATTACCTTTTCGTTGTAGTACCTTTGTCCTTTGGCATGATTCACAAGCATTAATTGTTTCCTTCACCGATTCTTTTATATCCTTCATATCATAGTGGTCAGCTATATATTTTGTCTCTTTCTCAGCTCCTGGGTGTAATAGTAATACGTGCATATCTTTTATCATTTCTTGTTCTTCGGCACCCATAGTTTTCCTTCTATTGTCATTACCACCTCTTCTTTCAACACATATTTCTAACACGACCCTTGTGCTATATCCTCTTTGATTTGTCAATTTCATCATCGTCTTGTTGCCATACCTCTGGATCTTCATTCGTCTGCTGTATTCGAATGCAGCTTTATCTTGGATTATTGTGGTATTCTCAGTAAACGCTTTCCGCAGTTTTTTTCGATAATCTTTAATCGAAGGATCAACGTCTAAATATTTTCCAAAATTTATTCAAATCAAAATTATATCTTTCGTATTTTCGAGTATTTAAACAAAATTAACAATAGCATTTATTTTTATTTTAAAATTTAAATTCATTCAAAACATAAATTTATAATAACGACCTTATTTTTATTTATAAATAATATAATAATTCAATAATTTAATAATAATTTAAACTTTTTAAAACTTAATTTTATGTCCGTTTATAATTATGCATAAATATCCTCACATATATATAATGCATTAATTTCTATAAAATTTGAAAATAATGTTTATTTCTAGTAAATTAATTAAACAAAATATTTTTGTACTACAAATGATTTTTACCACATTTGTTGCTGCTTAATCCGAAATCTTTATCTAATATGAAGTAGATGAAACAGAAAATATTATAAGATTTAATTGCTAAAATGTTAAAATCTTTAAATGCCTAATGCGGGACAGTTTTCAGTGACGGACAAGCAACTCAAATCCGGCAGTTTGGTCACTTTACTTTAATCTGTAAACGATTTACGATACCTTTTACCCTTAATTGAAAAAATCTTTGGCACCGAAGTCGCAGCATTTAGATAATATCGATCTCTTGATTTCGCAACAGAAAAATGTCTGGGAATCCCGGTATTGTATCCTATAGTTCATCCATTAATAATAAATATATTATGTTTAACGATACCTTTAAACAGCCAGATTTCGCCAGATTTTCTTTGTCGAATAATTTTAAAAGTAGTAACGCTGTCGATTGAATATGTCAACTTTATTTAACCATAAGAGAAGTCTTCTCATTTCCAATCAACGCGTTCATCAGAGTCAAGCACTAATGAACATACATGTATATAATTCAGCACAAAATGCACCTGAATATTACTAGCCTATTGTTTTTATATTATTATGAATATTATAAATATTTGTTATGTAACTTTAATATATTGTCTAATCCATTAATTGACATCAGGCAATGATACAGCTGAAGACGATGCTGATGAAGATGAAGACTATAAATCCAAGCATGTAAATAAAGCTTCTATTGGATGTTTCGGAGGAATGATGCCATCGAATCACTTGTCAAATTACAAGGCGAAAGAGAATCAAATGCCTTTATCACTGTCATCCGTGGATATTAGTCAAGTAAATGTTTTAATAATTCAATATTGCCATAATATATTCAAAAAGTTAAGAATCAGATTAATTTTTTCTCATTTCACGCAATTAATTTATGTTTTTCTATTCATTTTGGCAAGACTGGTTCAATTAATGTTACTGAAAATTAAATAAACAATTATGTTTATTAAAAAATACTAGCCATTGTTCCCCAATTGTATTCCATTTGTTTTGATTAATACTGTGCGTTTTCTGTTTAATTCATTTGCATTGTAAATAGAAGTGCTTCTCTAGCTGTAGCAACTGAGATATAAAATTTTGAATTTCCAAGAATTCTCAAAAAGCATGCAGGCATCATTCAAAGCTCTTCCTAAATAAATTTGCGAGTAAATTTGTGAAATTCCTAAGTCAATGGTATTTCAAGATGGCAGCATTACTGTTATATATACTCATCGTTGGAAATAAAGTATTAGTATATGGTGACCATGCGTACCACACTGTATTTTATAGTCCAACATTGTGTATAGTCGTTTTTTACCACATTTCAACCACTGTTTTCTTTACTCATTGTTTTAAAACATCTATTTTTTAAAATTTTCAAACATACTAGGTTGTTTTTGTAAAATCATAAACTTATTTAAATATCGATGTGTTATATATAACCGTAGAACTCCTCTGTGCCAAATTTTCTTCAAGAAATCTGGTAAAATTTAATTAGTAAGTGAATAAATTAATGAGGAAGTGAAGATAAATTTCTTTTGTTAGTTTTTTAGGTAGTATGTTAGTCACAATGAGATAAACCGAGGAGATTTCAGCCCAAAAACCAAAAACGAAAACTGTGTGCGAATCTTTACTTCATTAAACATGAATGTCGTGGTAATTATTTATGGCGCCCCTATTGAAATATGCTTTATTGGTGTAAGGATGACGGTAAATAAATTAAATTACTTACGAAAACAGTTTTTGATGATGTAAATATTATTATTGAGAAATTCACTGTGTTGTTTTATTAAATAGAAAAACAGTAGATTTTGGATTTAAAATAAACTAAAATTGGTCTTATTCCTAACAATTAGTAAATAAACTGTTAGATAAAATCTGTGGATTTGAAGTGCAACAATTAATAAGCCATTGACAAAATGTAAGTCATGTTTATAAATGCATTAGTTCTTGAACACATTGAATATTTTATGGATGTAAACCATCTTGAAGCAAAATGTTCCAAACGGTGCGGTGGCTTGAAAGGTTTTTTCACAAAAATTCTATGGCAATAATTTTTTCAATAATTTATTTTAAATTAGTCGATGGCGTGCTTTCTAAGGTAAATTATAATAATTGACTTAATAAATAGTGATATTATATATAATAAGAAATTTTCAGCTCTTCAATAAAGTGCTTAATTATATAAAATATATTAACATATTTGTAATGTACGTAGTCGTACATGTTCTACAATGGCAGCAGTAACAATTTTTTCTCATAGAAATTGTCGAGTTATCTATTGAGTCACTGTAGTATTGACTTTATTTCACATGAACAAGGATTTACTAATAAACGAAAGTCACTAGCTTGCGCTGATTCCGTTCCTGTTCATTGTACACACCAGCCGTTGTTGAATTTATATATTGCTAATGTGTTAAACTCGAAGCTTCAGCATCACAGAAAACCGCAGTCAAGGTTTTTCTGGAAATTACGTTTGCTCGCCTAGATGCAATGACTGGATGTTCCTCTGATTCTGTAAAAGATAAGTTCCTGTTTCTTTACCGTGTTTATGAATAGCGTCTTATGCAATATTACTTCTCCAAAACATCGCAATTATTTTTTATCCTTTATCATGATATTTTGTAAAAAATTAAGATTAACTTTTGATATTAATATTAGTAAAAACAGCTATAATATTCGTTTGATTTATACATTCATGATTTTAAAAATATTTAGGTTGGTCCAGGAGCTGTGTCGACAAGTCCTTCAATTCATCACAATGCAAGTCCTGGAGCAACTCAGGAAAGAATGTGCACAGATTTAATTACCCTTGAAAGTCAATATAAAAAAATTAAGGACAAGCAAAAAAAGACAAGTCTCTTGATGAACAACATTGGTCATGAAAAAATTTCATCAAAATCACAAGTTCTAGCTCCAAGTAGGCACGGGAAACGTAAAAGTTCTGTTGGAAGACCTAATCCAACGGCGTCACACATTATTGTCAGTTCTACTTATCCCTCTCTTCAAGTATGTGTATATTTAAATTAATAAATGGTAATTATTTAACTAATAAACATCTAATGGAAATATATCATCAAAACATTTTGATGTATTTCGGGATTTAACTTACTACATTAAATAAGTTGTGAAACTGGCAGTAAAGAGAATAATAATTGCAAAGAAAAATGAAAATTAAGAGTATGGAATGATTGCTAAATTTATTCATGTTTGCCATTAGTGGTCAAAGAAAACCTTGGAGAAAAAATGAAGTGATCTACCAAAATGATTTATAGAGTACAGATAACCTACCGTATCTAGTTTATTGTATGATTTCTATGTATGTTAAAATATTGAAGTTCTACTACTGATAGAAATAATAACTAATAGTTCAAAGTCTTATTATATGTTTTTAGTCTAAGAAAATTAAAAATACTCGACTTTATCTCTTAAATTTATTCATAAATTATTTACTTTTATGTAAATTATTATTTTTAATCTAGAATTCAATGGTCAACCATTTATTTTTAACCCGCTCCTCTACACACAACGTCACTCAACGGCCTTTTTTAATGAGGCAAAATCGTCTTGATAGTTCTGCTAGTGATTCTAATTCTCTCTCTAATAAACCTCTCGGTGTTGACATTATCAGAACGAATCGAAATGTTTTTAATTTCGAGCACATGAATAGTTTCAATTCATATACTATTCCTGAGTCTTCTGTTTCTAGTATTAGGCCGGCATCTGACTCATCGTCAGTTAATAGACTTAGACGATCTCTCAGCAAATCTGATGTTGGAACATCTTGTGAAGATGCTAGTACACCTAGAGCTAGATCTGTATCTCTTTCTGACCTGTCGAACAAGCAAATGACATTATTGGAATTATCAAAAATCGCTCAAATAAGTTATGTTAGTAGTTTTTTTCAATTTACAACATTGAAATATTTCTAAATATTTTTCAGGCACCAAAGGTTGATGTGGATAAATCTGACATAAGTCCTAAAGTTGTTGATCAAATAAAATCTCCAGATCTAAATTTGGTCTTAGAAAGACACCATCAGCGTATTCAAAATGGACCGCCATATCTTAAATGTTTGAAAGCTAAGGAAGATTCATTGAAAATATTACCATTAGATGATCTCAACTCACTAACAGAATATGGTAATTAAAAGACACTTCATTGTTTGATATTGGATATGTTTCTATTATAGTTGCCATTTTTTGACATGTTGAATATTGTTAGACAGGACCATTTTAAATTAATTAGAAAGGACAGCAAAATATAAAAAAATATATAAAAATATTAATCCATGTTGAATTTTACCATCAAATAATATACTAAACTCAATATATATAATGAAAATAAATGAGATATAAAAAATGAAAACAGTCCAAAACAGTAGCGTAACTATGGGTCCACAACTGCGGGGAGCTCAAGCAAAAAGGGGCCCATTTTCAAGGCTGAAAATGACTTATTTTAATTAATAAATGCACAGCAGAAACCCGGAAACCGAACCTCCTTGTAAAATCAATAAATCATGTAGGCAAGCAGATGATGTAGAATATTGACAATAAAATGAAATATCATAAATTATTAAAATGTATTTCTCAAAAGTGACTCGATAATTAAAACATAAAATTATTGGCTATCAGATTGTTAACGGTTGAGTGGGGCCCATTTTGAAGATCTTGCAGGGAGGCCCAGAATTTGAATTTACGTCACTGGTCCTAAAGTGACCAAAAAAATATAAGACTGGAATGACACAGTTTTGTTTTATTGGTTCTGTTGTAAAAAAACTTTAATTCTCCCATTTGGTAATGTTGGGTTCTTGAAATCGTTTTTGCTGTACTTAAAACTAAATACATTAATAGTTTGGCTAATTTGATTTTTATAGGTATAATTTTTTGAAAAATATAATGTTTAATCTTTTTAAAGGTAATTGTCGTTTGTAAACGAACACTTAGAATGATAATCGAAATTTTTTTCATCAATATAATCGTTACTTTATTTACTTATCTGAGAATTAGGGTTGCCAACTTTTATCCATAAATCCTATTTTTTAAAAAGGACATTTCCGTTACCAATTTTTTGCATCGTCGATACTATAAAAAATAAAAAACGTGTTATTAAAAAAAAAATTTTAAACCAACATTAATCTTTATTTTTAAATGAATATTTCAAAGTTGATTTAGCATTTTTCAGGAAATTTTGTAATATTTAATTTTTCCAAAAAATTGTCAAAACTTAATTCCAAAGGACATGTCCTTTTATTAATATGTAATTTCAAGTCCTGAAAAAAGGACGGTTGGCAATCCTACTGAGAATGCTTATTATCATGCAATAATGCTTTGTTTATTTTCGCTAAGATAAAAAGACATGAACAAAAGTAAACTAATCAAAGCATTTATTCTTAAAATAAGTTTTCTCAATTGAATAGGTTGACAAAAACATTGTGGAAAAATTACCAAAACTAGTCATTATGTAAAGAATAGTTTTTAACCGAGATAACGCGAAGCCACACATATAATTGCAGATAAGTAAAAGTTCACATAGCTAAACTGGGATAGGAATGAAATTGTTTGTTAGAGAATTCATCATTTTATTAATCTCAAATTTTTACATTTTTTTTGTTAATAAAATATTTTGTAAAAATATTGTTGAATATTGTTTATATTTTAAATTTTATAAATAAATTTAAATGGAAAATCAAATTTATCTCACTAATTAACCTCCGTCAAGTAGCCGCGTCAATCGTCTGTATGAATGTCTACCTGTTAGATTTTATGGAATCATTCTGACTATTTACTTATTACCAAGCATTACTATAATTATTGTAAAGATATCCCCGTATTATTCGGTAAAATAAATCATTTTTTCATTTAACTTTCTATTCCTATTTTTAATTAAAATTCGGTTTGTAATATATTCTATTTATTAGTCAGTACGATAAATGTATAGCGTTATATACAAAGTCATGCACACTGACTTTCATTAATTATCAAAAGTAAATTACCACAATTTAAAGTATACTATAATAAATAATTTATTTATAAATAGAAAAATAAAACACCTAATTAAAATAATGACAAAATTTAAGGACGCCACCATAAATTAAGAAAATTTACTATAAAAGAGCATGAAAAAATGAGTTTTCGTCAAGTCATAGTTTTGTATAATTAGAATGTATTGATCTATAGTCGGTCCTACAGAGTTCAAAAACAAACTGCCTTCTATGATATAAGTAGTAATTCAGTGCTCGGTAAATAACTTTATTGAATGTAGTCAACTATCAAGTACTAAATAAAAATCCAGTTATAATGTAAAAGTACTTTTGTTTGAAAGGAGTTTAACTGTTTATAACGCGAATTACATTTATAAATATTTGAGATTACAAATATTGTGTTGTAATAATTTAGTTTTTGAATATTTGAAAAGGCTTAGATGGGGCATAACAAAAAATGGTTGGGAAGCTCTGATCTATATGTAAATTGAGAGAAAATAAATTGAAAAAAAGAGTAAGTTTTTACTTATTAATAATCTTCATTTGTAAATTTTTCACGATTCATGTTCCATTAGAATTTTTGCGAAACATGTTTTAAGTAGATTAAAAAATTGTGAAATTTTTATAAAATAAATCAATTTCCAGGACACACAGCGAGATGGGTAGCGGAGCATCATATGAATTCTCCCTATTCAATTGGTATTAGCACGGAAGTCACTGGAATTATTCGCGCTTCATCTGTGATTTGCACATCAAATAAATCCTCCCAAAATGCACTTTTCGGTACAAAACTTGGTTTGTATAAAACAATGGCTCAGAGTCGTCTGTATCGTAGCAGAATTAATGGAATATTACATTCTGCATATATAAATGAACTCCAAAGAAACACAAAATTAGGAATGGTAAATTGCGAATAGATTTCTCAATTTAAAAAAAACTTGCTTGGTGCAGTTTTATTCTCAATAATTTTCATTTTAAATGATATTGTTGGTGTTGACTATTGTGTATTTTATTTTTGTATTTGGTTGTTTTGTCCCTTTCAGTACTGCAAAATTGTAATTCGCAAATAAGTTATATTATATTTTTTTTAAATCAAATTTTATTGATTTATTTAAATTTTGAATATTGATTTTTTTCAAGATATCGGATATCAATATTTAACAATTAATATTAATTTTTTCAAAGTTTTTTAAGTGTTTATTGACCGATTATAATTTATTATTGATTTTTAAAAAATTAAATAATTTTTGCTATATGATTTAATGGACGCTAATCATCGGATTATGATTGTCAACTATATCACTGGAGGGAATAAATTTAATAGGAAATTCATTATTTCCCATTGCCAAATAAATTTCAATTTAATTGGTTTTTCTTGTAAGGCAATTTATCAAATTCTTAGAAATTATAGTTATTAAAATTTTATTGTTTTTTGATTTTATATAGAAAAAAATCCTTTGAATTAATACTTAACTGAAAAGCAGGTTAGCTTTAACAACAGACATGTCCAATTATACGACTCGTGAATAATCTTTCACTATTAGTTATTTTAACTTCAACTATTTGTCGATTGGAATCGGACACTATTTTTTAATTTTCGAACGAAATTCCAATCTAACTATATACATTTTTTATGTCAATCTGTATGAGATATGGACTGTTTGGTATTTTGGCGCGATGTGAGACTCCCCTCTTTTAGGCGAAGTTTGTCAGTGCGCATCCAGGGCCAAGTTATTTATTATTTGTGTGCTCAATCAAGTTTTTTTCAAATTTTTTAATATTAATTATTCCGTTTCATAAAAAAATTTTTTCCCCAGTATAGTCGCCGGGATTGGAACGGTTGACCACGTTTGAATTAGGATCATCATATCAAATATTAAGATGCGTTTGAAAATCATTTGGTGACGGTTTTTACTGCTCGCGCTTAATTTTTGTAGTGTCATTGAGTGTGTATCAAAATAACATATTGTTTGGTTTATGTTTCAATAAGGTAAATTAATAATCTGACTCCTTGTCTTAGATAATCAATCCACTTATCAACAGGCAACGCATAAAAAATATTGAAGTTTTATTTGTACTACAAGTTTATAGAACATAGTGCTCTTGTGTAATTGGTAACTGTAACTCAAAGTAGAATTAATTTTATTTATTCAGACTGGTGAACTATTTTTTCATACATTTTTAATTTATTTAGGCCTATTTTCCTTATCAGTAACTACTTGTTTTTCTTCAAAACCAAACAATCAATGTTTCACTTTCTTAGCCACTTTTAGTGAACTCCTAGCCGCAAGTCACTTCTATTTAGTTAAAGCATTCCTTTCATAAGAATTGAAAATATATACATAGCCAAATTTCAGATTACAAGTTCCATAAAATTTTATAAATTGAATGGCGCAAATTCGAAAAAACCCTGCTGTTACAAACTTTTAGTAGTCAATCATTCCACTAGAAACATTAAATTTAGAATTCTAAATGTGACGTTTATCCTGGCTGAATGATTGACATTCATATGGAAACGTAATCTTATTGGGGCTGCTGGAAATGTTCATTTTTGTCGGCATTTAGGAATTATTGAGCTACTATAAGAACATCTCAACAAAGTTAGAGATGTACAAACACCACATAGAAAAGTGCAGGTGCATTATCTTTGGCTGGAAATTTAAAACAAGTTTATACAGATGCAAGGTACTATCAATACTTGTTTATACGATGCCTGATTCAGCACTTGAAGTTCAAGAATAATTCCTGAAGTTTGTGAATTGCAACAGGGAAACGGGGACAATATACTTATAAATTAACTTATTACTTAAAATGAAAACTTAACATATAATATAAATATAAGTGAATACTTATTACTTTAAGTCAAAATTTTAGAATAACTTATATTTTAAAATTAACTAACTTGGCTTTAAATTAAAATTAAACTTAATATTAATTAGTTTTTGTTAAGAATTATCCACTTTATTAAATTAATAGCCATCATTTTAAATTAATAACTATTTATAAATTTTAGGTGAAGATACAGTATGTTTTAATAAAAATCTTTACAAATAAATTTAAATTGATAATTTAAATGAAAATTAAATGATGTATGAAACTCATTATAAAATTGTTGATGGCAATGCTGAATACATTTTTGTTGACAGACGATGTAAGTAAATTACTGCAAATGATGCATAATTTTAATGAAAAAGATGATGAATTGTATGCAAAGTCGACAATGAAGAATAAAATGATGGCTGGTGAAAATATTCTTGATGAAATTAATTACAAAATGTAAATGATGATGACTGACAAAGATGATGGTAATATAATTAAAATAAGTTTAATAAAATTAAAAGTAAATAGATTAAATTATTTAAAAGACATTTAATTCATCTGCAATTTTTTTAAATAAATGTAATAATTTTGAATAATAGATGATTGATGTAAATAAAGGTAAATTTAAATGGCTAATAAAATAAATTTTGATGACTAGAATAAAAATGGTAATCAAATGAATGAAAATAATGACAAATATGCAAATGATGACACAATACATGATGATTATTTGAAAATAATATTACCATCATTTTCTGCTATAACATCAGTCATAAAGTTATTAATTAAAATTTAACTTAAAGCTTTAATAAATATTTTAAAATTCTATTAATTAAATTGTAAATTGAATTTTATAAGTTAATTAAACTTAGTGTAAATTAACGTTTGAAAATGTTTTTGATTAATCGATACAAATTATGGAGCCTGATGACTACTATGACGAAGATATTTTATGAATGGTTGAATATGTCCGTTTTATCCTTTTACTTAAACATGTTTGCAAGCTGGGTGTCGTGGTTTTCGGCTGTAATCTAGCTATTTGAAGGCCTCTGCAAATATCTATTTTTTGTGTCAAAAAGAATGATTCATTTGGTCATAATGCCGATGATAATTCTCAGGACCGTGTGTTCACAATGAAGGTTATGTAATGTACCGGTAGTTTACTACCCTTCGTCAAGCTAAGCTAAATTTGTGGTATTAAAATTATTATACTCTATTGTCCCTTAGTAGCTGTTCATCACCCTTTAAATAATCCATTATCCACTTACATTTTCCCAGACCATTAAATATGTTTAATAGCTTCACTCAGACCTATTTTTATTTCGTGTATCCAGCCAAACCGTTTTAGACACATTTTTTAACCATATTCATTTATTTGGAAATCTAGAATACCCTTACTTTGACACTAGAGTTGACTTTAAAAATCGATCCCATTCAGACCCACATAACATATTATCTTTGATTCATAAAACTGATGCTAGTTTTTTCATTAAAAATGACCCTAAAATATGTTTTTTATCGAAAATTGGCTTTTTATTTGAAATGCGGTTCTTTGGATTTATCTAAGTTTAGTAGACTAATTTTGACCCTTGTTTAATAAAATTTTTATTAGAGTTGACTTTATCATACAAAATTAGTCTAAAATATATTTTGTTTGATTGAAAATTGACTTTTTGTTTGAAATACGGTGCTAACCCCCTTTCACCAAGTATGCCCAATTGACGCTTCTTTGACACTTATTTTATTGATTTTGAGATTAGAATTGGGTTTTTCATACAATATTAATGTACAAATGAACTTGTTTTATCGAAATGTGGCTTTTATTTGAAATCCGATCCCATCAATACCATTATCAACTTCAAAACCAAGAAAGACCTGAAACCATGATTTTTCGTAGTTTTTGAGACCAAGTGATGCTTTATCGTTCAAAATTAACTTAAAAAGGGTGTTAGACTAAAATCCATCCATTTAAGCAGAAATCCAAAATGGCCACCACTTTTTAAAAAGTTCAAAATATCTGTTATTGTTTTTTACAGATATGTAGCGCCAGACAGTCTATGGCAATTATATACAAACTGGAAAAATAGAATTGTGGACAATTGGGCGGTTCGATTCGACTTATAGTGAATAAAATCTTTGTGGAATTAGATTCTTGAGCATTGTGATATTTCAGGAATAAGATTCTAGAGGATTGTGATTAGTATTCAAATTGTGGTTCGTATTCCTGTTATGGTTAGTGTTCCAGTAAACACGTGTCTTTTTATTTGGTTTTTAAATTTGACTTTAATTTAAATTTTTTATTGATTTGATTTTTTTTACCCATAGTAAGTTGTATAGAAACCTACTATGGTGTATTGGATTATATAATAACAATATTAATTTGCAAGCAACTACAAAATACAAGAAGGGGGTAAAGTGACTGAAGCGTAAAAAACGAAACTGTGAACCATTACAGTGGCGATAACACAATATGACTTTGAACTATTCCATAATATGACCTTGACTCAGAAAAATTGCCTTGACTCTGAGGAAGAGGATGTGGGTTGTTGAAACAGGTTGTTCATAGTACATTACTATATATAAATATTAATTAAAATAATTTCAAATATTTGAAATAAATTCAAACCAATTTCAATATAATTTAATTTATTCAAATCAATTTGAATTAATTTGAAAATATTTGATTTTACTCTCAAACATGTTTTTTTTAGTCTTTATCTGTGCGATTTTTTTGCGGTAAATGATAAATGGTACATGAAAGCTACTTTTGAAGTTTTGCGCGATTTTTTTGTTTTATTACATGCGTAAGAACAGCATTGGCCGAAAATACGCACACATATATGTGCGTATCCTTTTGCTACGTAATATTAATTTGTTCTGGATTTTATACTACTGTCTTCTCCTATCTCTTTGACCATTGTTAAAGTGTTATTTTCTCGTTTTCGATAATTGAACATAATCCTTTGCTAAATCTTGATTTTCTTCAAAAGTTAATCTCAAAATTTACATTTAATAATCTTCATCTAGAATTATAATTATATTTTCTGCTTTTATATATAGATCTGTTGGGTTATTATTTAACAAGTTGGTTAATCTCTAACTCCTCGTATGTCTTTTATAAATTAAATAACTAAAACCCAATACAGAATAGGTTTATTGATTTCTAACACACACTTACAAGCTGTTACACTATTTCCACTTTCCTCTTAGAAATGAAGTTAGTTGTTAGAAATTTTGATAGAAGTTAATTTGTTGCTTCAAAGGTCTCCACTTACTTTGCTCCAAATAATTCGTTTCATGTATTTTTCATGAACCAACTGGCATAATTCTCTCGCTAACAGCTCTCTATAAACTTTTCCACCGAAAACATTTTAATAGCTGTTTAGCAATTAATACAGAAATTCGGGTCAACTTGCGTTTAAAAAAAAGGGAGATTGTTTATCAAGCATCCAATATGCTCGGTCGACTCTCGGGGTAATTTATCTGAATCAAATTAATTAATCTATTTCTGTGTACCACTCGGCTCTCTACACGTATCGGGGGGTTTTCCTCACTGCTCAGGTTCTCCATTAGGAGATTAATTAATTTTAATTAGTTTGTTTTTGCTTGTAACTCCTCACTAAACTTTTTATTATTATATTCTGGTTCGTCTCTAGATTTGGCGTTCAATCATAACTGTATTTCCTGGTCAATATAATTTCTCAAATTTTATAAATTTTAAATTAACTTTGTGTACTTTAATTACTTTTGATGTTTATTGTTCGTTTTCGATTTTCAGTGCTCTCAAATTTTTTCCCTTCAAATTTTCTCTAAATAAATAGATAGATACAAATACAAATTAAGAGTAAAATTAGAGTTTATTTACAAAAATATACTTCATAGGTAACGTTAATGATTTTCAGATTTTCAGACAGTTGAACATTCAGAAGAATATTCTGTAGTTGAAAACATATTTTCATTCCAAAATCCTTTACTATAAAGATAATCCTTTAATAAATTAAAATCGCATGCGGGTTTATGTGAAGGACAAAACATCAAAGCAGAAGTTATATTTAATCCATTGTAAAGCAGACGAAATTGTAAAGGATCATCCAAAGAATCTTGAACAGTGCTTTCAAATATTTCGATAGAAAGCCTACTAGCAAACCCAGGCCAAACATTTATGACATTATATATAGATTTTTTCATTGAGCGCTTGAAATCAAGAGCTGATAATAAATGTCTTAAAGTATGATCATGACCAACATAAATGATCATATTGTTGAATCTAAATACAAAATATGGTTGACGAATGTTTATAATTTAATTTAAGAAATATTATTTAATATCTAATATATGAGCCATTGATTCTGAAAGTGGCGTAAGTCATAACTTATACAGAATGATTACGATTTCAAAATTGCAATATATTTTTGATAGCTCCCATATTTACAATGCTATAAATATATCACTAAATATCATTTGTTTTTAATATATGTTAGCAATTCACTAAGGCAAAATACACACTTTACACAACGTTTAGTAAGGGGACATCCATAAATAAAGTCAAAATATAGGGGAGGGGAGTTGAAGAAATTTGACAAATGTTGACATGGGTCGACAATGTTATTTTATAAAATAAATTAAATAAAAAAGAGGAAATAAATAAGAAATAAATAGGATTTTTTCAGGTTCTAAACTGACATTAATACTATTATAAGAACTTATTTTGATTTTTACCTCTGATTTCTTTTCATTTTAATATTTGACTATGAATCAGTAATGATATCGATGTTCCATTGATATTCACTAATTTTCGGCACAACCTTTTTCAAGCGATAAAATTAACAATTTAAAATATTGGTAATTTAATTTATTAGATTCAATAAAGGATATATTTAAAATTTAAAGTGTTAAAAAGCATTTAAAATAAAAGAATATTTTAAATAACTTATTTTCTTTATTTATTAGATTAAAAATGGATAAACTAAACTGTCACCAGTTGTCAGGCTCGGTCCCAGAGTATTTTGCAACGTAGGCTAACCTGTCGCACTGCGCCCCTGCGCTTGCTGCAACTAATTATTTAATTAATATTAACTTTAATTTCGAATCCACAAACTTTTTAAACATATTTAAAGTGGCATAGATAGAGAATTAAAAGTTAGGAAGATTGACATAAATTACTTTTGGAAAATATAAAACTTGAGAAAGATAAATCCATCAAATTTTTTAAAATAATTCAATTATTTAATTTGATTTTTGTTATTTTTATTATATTTACACTCCAGATTTCGATTTCTAAATGGCGGTATTTGCCCGAGGGCAGTAGCATAGGAAAGTAAGTAAATATTATTAATGATAAAATAGGAAAGAAACTTTATCTCAAAGTTGTGCAGAGAATCCTGATATTCAGTAAATTGTAGATCCGAAAAAAGTAGGCCGACCAATAATTAAAGAAGTGTCTGCACTTAAGGTAGAAAATTTGCTAACTAAGGATCAATATTGGTGCTAAAATCATATAAAAACAAGACAAGACTTTTTACAAATTTTGAAATGCCATGATATAAATTGATATAAATGATATAAATTTTGCTTTTTTAGTCGACTGATGGAATTTATTGATATTAGTGTAAGGATTATTAGTATTAAATCATTTATTAAATAAATTAAAAATTTAATATTAAAAAATAAGTAGAACATTTAATGTAGTAATAAAATCTGTAGTAATATATATTATATAGTATTTATATCAATTCAGCCATGTTTCAGAAAATACCAAATTCGTCGAAAATTAAAAAACGTTTAAATATTGAATTGTGAACAACCAGTTTTTTGAAATAAATCTTAATGGCGAATTTAAATTCTTACAATTAGTAGGCGCAATTTTTTGATGCAGGATGAAACAAAATGTAAAATAGTTTTGGTAAAAATTTTTAAATATTTTTGTTGAAAATTTTATTTAAATTTTTTAACATTTTGTATAATTTGTGATTTAAAATTAGCAAAACTACCTGACTAAGACTGTTATTCAGTCGAAATATATTGTAGCTGAATATATATTTTGGATTGGTGTTATTATTCTTTAATTTAGTTCATTGTAAATTTTGTGTGATTCTGTTATATATATGTTTTTTGATGTTTTATGTAATTCAAAAAAAATAAGTTAATTATTATATAATTTTTTTAGTTCTTTTTAGAATAATTTTTCTGATTTTTATTGGTAAAATATTTTTAATTTAAATTTGGTTTATTCAAAAACTCCTTCATTTACTTTGGTCCCATTCTTTCATATTTAACCCCAGTTGTTTAATTGGTAAAGGAGATGGTTTTTATCAACTTTTTTGAACATGATTTAAAAGGAAAGTTTATTAAAAATTATTGGAAAACTTTAAATATATTTCGAGTGACGTTTGTTGATATTATTGGCATATCTTTATAATCGGTTTATTTATTTTCCTTGCATTCTGGTCCGCCCAAATATTGCAATCTACTATTACTTTTTTTTAAAGCATTTTTGTATTTGGCTTTTGTGTATGGTCTTCCTAAGTAAAAGTTTGTGAACCCCTGTTCTAATGGATGTATTTATATTTTGATGTCTTTATAATTATACTAAGAAAAATAATTATTTACTTTTTATGATCTTCATTCTTTTTATTTCTTTCAGTTGATTTCAGTGATTCACTTGAAATTTTGGATACCAAATTATTCAATATTGGAAATACCGCCAATTTAGAATATTTGCGAAAATACCTGACAAAAATTAAATAATGCAATTCAGATAACCAAGGTCACATAAATTTCAACAAGTTTATAAAGTTTCAATAAAGCAGATACGATAAAACCCTTATTGATTTTTATTATTGTTAGAAGTTGCTAAAATAGCTTCATAAATTATAAATTTATAAAAATAAAAAACAACAGAAACTGAAACCCATGTAACAAAATAACAGATCCAAAGTTTTCAATCCAGCAAAAAGTACTTATTGGGGGTGTTTGTTATTTGTTACATGGGTTGCAGCTGTATTTTTCTAGTTGCTACTTTGTAACAAATGGTTAGTAATAAACAGAAACAATAATAAAAACAACGATTAGTTGTTATTATATTTTTGTTTATTAATCAAATTGGTGGTTAGATTTTAGTTAGATAAATTTTTCTAATTAATTATTTTTCTTATTTGGAAAACATGTAATAGTGAGTATACATAAAAAAATATATTTTTAAATAATAATCATTATAACCCCATATTAGTTAATATGGATCGATGGCTTTTACATTCTGGAGATAAAAATAATAACTCAGAAAAACCAAACAGCTCTGGAGAAAAAATACCAATTCAGAAAATTCACCTAGCAATATTAACGTTCCTGCTGTAATAACTGTAACTGAAAATACTTGTATAAAAAAAGTAAATTGTAATCAAAAAAGGAAATACAATAGCTCCTTTTAAGAATTTGGATTTACATTTAACAACGAAAATGGAGAAGAATGTCCAATGTGTTTATCAATATTAACGTTCCTGCTGTAATAACTGTAACTGAAAATACTTGTATAAAAAAAGTAAATTGTAATCAAAAAAGGAAATACAATAGCTCCTTTTAAGAATTTGGATTTACATTTATCAACGAAAATGGAGAAGAATGCCCAATGTGTTTATTATGTAATGAAATCTTAGCAAATGAAATTTTTAAGAGGAATAAATTGAAGAGACATATAGAATCAAATCATGACGAGTTTCTGGGCAAGTCTTCAGATTTTTTTATTAGAAAGCAAAACGAACTCATGCAGCAACAAAATACTTTTAAAAGCCACCTAAAAGTTAATGAAAAATATTTACTGGCATCGTATGAAACTTCGTATTTAATTGCAAAAGCAAAGAAACCTTTCACTATTGGCGAAGAGCTTATTTTACCGGCTGCAATTAAAATCTGTGAGATTATACATGACAAAGAAATTTCTGACGTATTCAAATACGTGTCTTTGTCAAATGATACAGTGACAAGCAGAATTAAGGAAATAAATTACGATCAGCTACGACTTGTTTATAGAATTAAACAAATTCAAAATTTTGCAATCCAAATGAATGAGACTACTGACATAACAAATATGACACAAGTTTCTACGTAAAAGAGATATTGTTTCGAAGATCATTTGGTTGAGCAGTTTGTTTTGTTGCGAACAACAGGTGAAGATATTTTTAACATTTTAAATGATTTTTTTGATAAATATCTGCTCTTATGGAAAATTTGTGTTGGGGTAATGGTGCTGCTGAAATAACTGGAAAGCTAAACGATTTTTTTACTAAAATAAAACTTTTGCCCCATACTTCCAATATTAAATTTACTCATTGTATGATACATAGGGAAGCATTGGTAGCTAAAAAAATTTCTTCTGAGTTAGATAGTTTTAAAAGAGGTTGTGACTGTGATAAATTTTATAAAAATCCACGCTCTTAACAGTCGTCTCTTTTCTTAGCTCTGCAATAATATGGGATTAAATTATTAAACCTTCTCTTACATCCAGAAGTTAGGTGGCTCTCCAGAGGCAGAACTCTACAAAGGGTTTTTCAATTGAAACATGAGATTAGAATATTTTTAATCCAAAAAAATCATGATATGGCCAATTATTTTTGTGACGAAAGCTGGATGTTAAGGTTTTGTTATATGGGCGACATATTTGATAAACTTAATGAATTGAATTTATCACTGCAAGGTGAAAATGTAAATATTTTGAATCTGTATGGTAAAATAAATGGATTTGTTAGAAAAATCCAAATTTGGAAATTATCCATTGATAAAAACAATGTTGATATGTTTCAATATACAAAAGAGTTTATAGGCGAAAATGAATTAAGTTTATTCATTAAAAAAGATATAATTGTTGGTCACCTTTCAGCACTTGAGACAGTTGAAGCAATATTTTTCCAATGACTTTAATATCTCAAATTATGAATGGATACTTCAACCATTCAATATAAACTGCGAAACTTTGCAGCATCTCGAACTTAATGCACAAGAAGAATTTGCGGAAATATTTACTGATTCAGCTTTAAAATTAACATTTTCAAAGCAAACAGTTGATAATTTTAAAAACGATCAATTAAAAACGAATACCTTTTGCTGTCTAGCAAAGCAATTGATGTTATTTTACCGTTCGCCACCACATACTTACGTGAATCCGCCTTTTCAACTTTATTATACTAAGTCGAAATACCGCAATCGAATACGTAATATTGATGAGATTATGAGACCGACGCTTTGCAAAATCGAGCCACGATTTAGTTTGTTTTGGTCAAGCACATCCATCTCATTAAAAGTTATCATTTAGTTATTAAAAGAGACTGCACACAAAGATTTATTATTTATATTTTTAGTTATAGTTTTGTTTTTAACAAATTTATTATTTTATTTTATTATTTTGTTCTTGTTGAATTCATAGGAACTGTTTTATTTTATTATTTATGTACAATAAAACAAACTTTGATGTTAAATTTGTAATTGGTTATTTTATTTCTTTATTGTTGTATTCCAGCTGCTATTGTAGTTTCATTTATTTTCACACGAATTTAGTATTGGGTCGCAGAAATTCTTGAACTTCAAAAGTGTGTCGCTGAAAAAAAAGTTTAAGAACCCCTGCTCTAGATGTCTTAAGCACTTCATTTTACGAAGACCCCCTTCCTCCCCATTCTTAGGGAACGTTCTTAATTGATGCTCCTTTACCTGATGATGACAGTGAATGTCAAAATATATAGTATAAGTTAGGTTAAATTGGCGTTTTTCAATATTTAAATTGAAATTTTTAAACTTTGTTATTTATCATAAATATTTTGAAGATATTTTAGCAAGCATGAATCAACAATTGAATCAGGAATATTAATACACAAGCATTCAATAAATATTTTGTATTTTTAAATTTCAAACATTTTTAAATATTAATTTTACAATCAAGTTTTATCATTCTATAATTTAAATTTAAACTTATTTAAGTTCTTTTAAATTTATTAAAATAATTTTTACACGAGAATTAACTCTTCTATTTAGTTGTCCTCGCATAGATAATTAGTGAAAACCAAAAATATTAAAATTTCTAGCATTTTAATGGCAACATATAGAATTTTCGAGGTTTTTATTATTAAAACCTTAAAAATACATTTTTCTTTAACTCTTCCCCAATCTTGTATAGTTGTATAGATCCTTACTCTTGAAATTTGTATGAAATTTGTAACATTTAAAAAGTTTTATCAAATACATACTTGGTAAAACATTTGTAATAATTAGTGCAAAACTCAATCTAATTTTATTGTTTAAAGTCTTTCTTTATTGCAAGGTTAAATATTTTTTTAGAATTTAAACAATATTA
The DNA here is from genome assembly GCA_022537955.1 of Schmidtea mediterranea. NCBI lineage: Eukaryota > Metazoa > Platyhelminthes > Tricladida > Dugesiidae > Schmidtea > Schmidtea mediterranea. The sequence goes on from CM039682.1 coordinate 16,757,575, forward strand.
GAAAATTATTTTTGGAAAATTTAATTTTTCTTGAATTAGATTATGTAATTAGAAGTCTAAAAAGATTTGTTCCCAAAAAATTCCTTACAAAAATTTTTATACGGCAATCAAAATCGTTTTGTTATTTTTAAATTTGGAAGCAAGTCAAAAATATTAATTAAAAATCGAAATTTCGATGTAAATAATAAATTTTTTACAAAAAGAATCAAGAAAATCTATGCAAAAATAAAAATATATCAAACTATTTGATTTTATTTAAAAATATTTAACAGCTTTATTTTTTTGTGAATAAAACTAAACTATGTTGATAATTTTCCTGTTTGTAACTTTGTATTTTTTGTAAGTAAAAATATTATATTAACACCTTGTCATACGCAGGGCCGGATTTAAGCATTTGTTGGCCCTAGGCAAAGGAGCTTTTTGGGGCCCTCAAAATTAATTAGTATATTTCAAGGAAATTATGTAGATTATTTTATTTGCTAAAAGTATTTAAGAAATAATTATTTACTACCTATTTATATTTTGAAATATATTTATTAAATAATTCCGCTTAAAAATAAGATACATATGTCATGTCAAAAATATAATTTTACAAAACTTTCTTTCTAAATTTTTCTAGAGCATATTGATTAATCAATGAATCAAAATCAATAGCTTTCAATTTATCAATGTTACAAGATAATAAGGCCAAATTATTCAAAATTTTTTGACTCATCGTTGACCTCAAAAAATTTTTAATCAGCTTCAATTTTGAGAAACTTCTTTCGCCAGTGCAATTAGCAATCATTAGACACAAAAAAATTCTTAAAATTGTTTCCAAATTTGGAAAAGCAAAACCAAATTTTTTTCTTTAATTATCTCGTAGAAACTCAAATGATTTGGATGATCATTTGGCCAATCGTTCCTGATATATTCGTGAAATTGTAGTAACTCGAAAATAAGTGAATCGTCTATATCATCTGGATATTTTTCAACAACGTTATTCACATGTTGTTTCAAATCTTCTTGCGACAATTCAATATTTGTCAAAAAACCAAACACTTTAGAAATTTCCAAGTAACAATCAGAGCGCTGAATCAAATTATTTTCGATGTTTTCTAAAATTTTCATGAAGACGTTGTTTCGAAAGTTCTCTTTAGCACTCATTTCTGGTTCTGTGGTAGTTTGATCTTCATCTGGAAATTTCTTTTTAAATCTCTTTCTCTTGACAGTGTAGTCAGTGTTTGGTAACAATTTTTTAGCTTCAATTTTAATTTCATCAAAGCTATTTTTCAAATTTGTAATATATGAAGCTAGAGATGCATATAACGAAGAACAAACGTCTAATGTGACTTTAGGACTTTGCAAATTTTTTGAAACTGCATTCATTCTCTCTAGAACCTGATCCCAAAATATAACGAGAAGTGCGAATTCTAACTCCTTCATTTTATTCAATAAATTATTTGCTTCATTTCTAGTGTTTCCATAAAAATTTGCATCTTCAATGATGGCATTTAGTGCTTCCATTACATTTTCATAGTTTTCGTGAATAACCTTAACTGACTCAGAACGAGCACTCCATCTAGTCTTTGATAACGATTTTACCGTTCTATTTGAAAATTCAACTAACTTGTTCCATCTCTCAGTAGACGATGAAAAAAAATTGTAAACTTCCTGAATTAATCCGAAAAAATTGATTGATTCTATGCAACAGTCCGCACCTGAATTTCCAACCAAGTTCAAAGAATGAGCACTGCACGGTAAAAAAATTGCTTTATCATTTTTTTCAAGAACTTTTGCCCTCATTCCTTTGTATTTTCCGGCCATATTCATAGCGTTGTCATACGATTGTGATCGGCAATCTTGAAAATTTAACCCAATATCCTTTTCAAAAAATTCCAATGAAATGTCAGCTAAATATTCTCCAGTGTGATTCTCTATCTCAATAAAGTTTAAGAATCGCTCGATTGGTTTAAAATTGATTTGATCAACGTATCTGATAATCATGCACAATTGATCTTTGTGTGATATATCAGGGGTGGAATCCACAGACATTCCAAAATATTTTGATTGTTTGATGTCATCAGAAATCGACTTCAATACTGTTTTTGCCATCAGATCGAGCAATTCCTCAAAAATTGTTTTTGAGAGATAAGAAGTTTTTCCAGATCCTGGATTACCAAACTTTCTAATGTGCTCTGCTAAAAATGGATCAAATTTTGCAATAAGTTCCAAGAGTCCAATGAAATTGCCACTTCCTTCCATTCCAAAAATTTCATTTGATCCTCGAAATGGTAAATTTCGTTCAACAATGGTGCAAATAACAGCTACAACTCGTTCTAAGACTTTTCTCCAGTAAATCCTTTCTTGTTGTATTTCTTTTTGCAATTGATCCGACACAGAATAGTTACTTTTTCTAGTTAAATATGTAACTAAAGCATTACGATGTTCTGAAGAGTTTTGATGGCTTTTGATTGAGGAACCAGCATTTTTCCAATCTCGCAGGCCATTGGTTGCTAAATTGAAATTTGAAGCAGTGAGTAATTTGCAAACAAAACAAAAAACATTTCCAATTTTAGGCGAATATACAAGCCATTCGCGAGTGTACTTTTCTCCATTTGTTTTTTCATCAAAGAATAAAGTCTTAGAGCAATATCGAACAGTATTGTCATTATAGAGCTGTTTGGAAGAATGAAAGTTTTCTGTTGAATGTTGGCAACTTTCAGGGCCCTTCTCAATCCAGTACAAAGTGTCTTCAGAAGACAATTCTCCCCATAATCCTACGTCATTCTCACGATTTGCATTTGGAGATGATTCAATCAGGGATTCCACTAAATTTTCATTATTAATGTTATCTACCAGCTCCAAATTATTTTCGAAATCATTAAAAACTTGATTTGAACTTCCAGTGAAAATAGGTTGATTTGAAGTACTGGAAGAGACCTCTATTTGGTCGCTTTGGTGCCGATCTTCTTGTGCTACAAATTCACTTTCGGTTGCAGAATCTTTAGTGAAAAAACAATCTAGCTTAGGAATTTTCTTAATTTCTTCTTCTCTCTCTGCTTTTTTCTTCCTTTTAATCGCTCCGCTTGCGTAGTTTCGTTTCATTCTATCTTAAATTTAATTATAGTATTTTTTAATTAAATTGATTAAATAATTTTAATATTTTTATACTATACCTAGATCTTAACAATTAATCAATTAAAAAAAAGCCTCACTTCGTCCTAAAATTGCTTTATTTTAAATTTTTTATTTTTAAGCCGATTTCGTTTGAAATAATTTTTTTCTTTTGTGTATAAAATTTTTACCAACACTCCAAAAAAATATGTTTCTACACAATAACAATTCGATTCCCGTCTTCGCAAATTTCAACCGACAAACTCCACTAATGATAACCCCCTTGGAGGTTGCGGAAATAAAGAAAAAATATTTTTTCAACTATAACAACTTTTAAAATTATTGGGGCCCCAAATTGTTAGTATTTTAGAAAATTTCCTTAAATAAAAACATACGTACAATGTTTTTTTAATTCTTTATATAATACATGTATTTTATACTGTATTTTAATTTTTTTATATTTTAGTATATAAAAAATCCATTAAAAAAAATATATTTTTTTGTGGCCCCTTAGATGATTTCGATTTTGGGCCCCCAAAACTGCGGGGCCCCTAGGCAGTGCCTAGTCTGCCTATAGGTAAATCCGGGCCTGGTCATACGCAAAAAAATGTTAATATAAATTCTAATTAATTTAAAAAAATTATTGACATTATAGATAAAAGCATTTTTGCCTACTAATTTAAAAATATTGTAATGCATGTTAATTAATGCAATAAATAATCTCATGACGAGTCTCACTCGTCTTGGTACTGTTTGGCATTTAGAACTTACGACGAGTCAGACTCGTCATTGTATGACAAGGGGTTTCATTTAAAATTAATATTTTATATTAATAATAAAATAATAAATGATACTAACATGAAGTTATTGATTTGCTCTGTCGTGCTATCGACACAATTCCACAGATCGACTAAGAGATTTAAAGGAATGCATCTTTTATCTAAATTATTATCATCCTTATTTTTGGAAAATGTCTCTGGTTCTTCAAATTCTGATCCGTCTACGCTTTTGTACAGAAAACTCCAGGGTTCTTGATTTAAAACTTTGCCTTTCATAGGCCAACAAAACTAGAACATAATTAAATAAACAACTTCTAAAATAACGAAAGCATTTTTTTCCAATAATTATAAAATAAACACAGATCGTTTGAAGTTGTATTTGTGAAAAATGACAAATTTAAGTAAAAGAATATATTTTGTAACTCTACTATATAAAATTCATCATTTCAAATTATTTTTCAAAAGTATTTCATTATAAATCAGTAGACTCCAAACTTTTTCGAGAGCATAACTTTGAAGCAATCGTAAAATATTTAGCGTAAAAGTCAATGATATCGAAAATGTTAAATTAAAAAACAGTTACAGAAAACTTGTTTTTTTGTTATATTTCTACAATTTCTTGAAACAATAATAATGTTTAACATACTAAACGATTTCAACATGTTTTCACTAATAAAGGAATAAGATTTTTTCATTATTTCTGTGAATTTAAATGTAACTACTGATCAACTGTAATTTACAGGTCTAGATTTAGTCTATTTTGTGATTTTTATTTCCAGCTTTAATTAAGAAAGATATTTCATTGGGGTAATTCCACTGAAGAAGTTTTTAAACTATTTAAACCATCAGTTTTGTAAAGGTAGGAGAGTTGCAGTTTGTTTAAAAAATTAAAGCGGTTGCTAATCGAAGGCAAATTTCGTAATAGATTTCAAAGTCTTACATTAAATAAAGGACTTTTCCCTTTTTTATTCTTTATTTATCATAACTACCAATTTTTAAATATTTTGAACCCCTAATTTATGAACATATTTTTAGTTTGAACATTTTCTGCAATTAAGATAGTTTAAAATAAAAAATATCGAATGTATTTTGAACTTTGTTGATGTGAACAGTGAATATTTAAATTTCATTTGTTTAAATATAATTTTAAAAGCAAGTCCTTAAATATGAACAATGTTAAGAGAAAAGATTTAACAATCAAATAGAAAAAGGATATATTGAAATATCACGAACAAAATCCAAATATGACTCAAAGGGCGCATCAGAAGTATGGCTATCGGGATTTAAAAAGAGATAATATTTCATCCCGATATTTTCAACTGCGATGAAACGGGGTTGGTTTTTAAAAACTACCAATAAACGACTTTGTCAATCCAAAATGAACATTCATCTGGTAAATTTTCGAAGGAAAGACTGACAATATTATTTTGTTGTAGCTCAATAGGTGAAAAGCTACCCCCTTTAATTATTGGCAAATGAAAAACACCAGGGTGTTTTTTTAAAATCTTAAATAGACAATTTAAAAAATGATTATTCTAAAAAAGCATGGATTCATTATTTGATAAATGGTTAAACGATTTAAATGGATGGATGGAAATAAAATGTGATTAACTAATCAGTAACTTGTGAAAATTCTGTAATGAATAAATTTTCTTTAAATGTATCAGTATACTCGACATCATAAAAATAAGTTATAGTTAATCGAATTGTATCAAATTTTAATTTTTTATTTGGTATATTTCATATTATTATTAAAATTTACTTTTTTATTAAATCCCAAACATGTAGCTTCTTCAATACTGTCAAATCTAACTTTGAATGGAAAATATTTACAATTAATATTTAAAATTTTATTGTCAATATATGTAGAGTCGTGACTAATACTATATTCATTCTTTACTTCGTTATAGTAAAAATATTCATAACTAGTATGTAATTTACTTTTACCATATTTAATATGAGAGTTGTTATAAAAAGGAAAATTATTGTAAAAAAAAGTGAATTCAGTTAGAGAAACTTCCCAATCACCATCCAAGTAAATTTGATTTGGAAATTCAACATTAAATTTTCTAGCTTCATTGTTTAGAAATGTAAGTGGACAACTATTGCTGGTTAAATTCATGTAAAAATCTTTTTTATTCATTGATTTTTCTAAAATAAATTTAATAGTGGAACTCTAACATCACCAACATTTATTGGTTCAATAATATTCGAATAAATGAACATTTGTTGATGATGATGTAATAATTTAGGAATTTTAGTGGCTACTATATTTTTATCTGTAATGCTCGATAATTTTAATCCAAAAGATTTAGCTAAATTTGTGTCAAAAGATATATTTGAAATGTCATCTGCAAGTGTTATTTTGACCAATTCATTATTTTGAATTATTAATTCTTTAAAGGGAAAAGGATTAAATGCCAACAAATGTTCTTGTAATTCAGATAAGGTGAATAAATTGTCTTCAAATTATTTTTCAAATTTTGTTTTTTCTTCATAACTTATAATTATCCCAAATTGTTCCATAATACCATCGTCTGTAAATTATGGTAATTTTATTCGACAATAATAATCTTCACTAATGACAGATTTGGATTTTAATCCAAAACTAAATGCGTGTTGAATATCTGGGAATGTTACTTCAAATGGAACATGTGGACAGACAATAACCAGATTCTCATATTTTTCAATAAACACGTCAACATCGGGAGTATATTTTGGATTTATTAATTCATAAGTTTGATTTTGATTATTTATTTTCAAATATTTTATTTCAGTACCACTTTTTATCGTTTCATAACGTACCAAAGAATTACTATAATACGGAAAAGGATTATACACAAAAATAAAATCAATCAAAGCAACTTCCCATTCATCATCTAGGTAAACTGGATCTTGAAATTGTACATTAAAATTACTAGCTTCATTATTTGGATAAATAAGAGGACAACTATTACTAGGTAAAATCATATAAAACTGGTTTTCTTTCATATTATTTATTTAATCAATTGAGATGATGATATCCAAGTTGCAGTTTCGTATTCATGCCATTTAACGTAGTATTGTTTATATTTAACAAACATTTTTGGTTTTTAAAATCTTTTGAATTCTGAATATTGTGGGGATTGGAATGACTTTGAGTTTTTGTTCATAGAATTTTCCACTGATTTCTTTATTCTTATGATTTTATATTAAATACATTACTGGATTGTTTTGTATCTATTTTCTTGATTTCAAATACTTCATCGTTCCAATCTTGATGAAATGAGAATAACTGATTTTACTAATTCTTACATGATCGCCAACCTTGTATTTTGGCTTATTGATTTTTCTTTCTTTGGTTTGTCTTTATCTTTGTCAGTAATATCAACAGGTCTGAGTCCTTTTAAGCCTTTATATGGCGAATGATTGTAACTAAAAATAATTTTTGGCATTTCTATTGTTTGAAAAAGCTTATCTGGCTAAGAAGTCAATAATCGTTTTATCGTAAAGATTTTGAAAATAACTAAGTATTGAACATTTAAATTACGAGTTTGATGACTTCCTCCTTGGTGAAATAAATTTTGTCTTATGAAAATAACCGTAACTCCACAATATCTACTGATTTTTGTGAACAAGTTATTAAAATCTTTTTCCTTATTTGCTTCTTGATACAAATCATCTATAATTATTACGTCGCCTTGACGTAACCTAGACGACCAGTTTTTAGAGAATCCTTTAATTATTGTCATTTTCAATTTACAAAACTGATTTTGAGTCAATCTATGTTCTTCATCTGCACCCCTATGCCAATATATTTTATTGAATTTCGATTTAAACATGTTTGACTGTAATAAATTACATACAAATAAAGTTTTTCCACTCATACTTGGACCTATAATTTTATATACTGCATCATTTCTTAATTTCATTTTAATTAATTTAATTTAATTTGTTTATAATTTGATTGATAGCAAAAAATGATTAGTAACATTAATTGCAGAGGAAGATGCCAAGTAGACGGAATGAAGTTCCCAACTGGAAAACCTCAACATCTAGTGGATAGAAGCGGAAAGTATCCAATCTTTTTCTTCAAGTGTAGAAAATACAGAATAAAGGATTGCAAGAGACCATTACAGGAAGGAGATCTCAAGTACAAGATTCAAGATTTACAGATTCAATCATTATATTTAACGATTGACATGTGTTGTCGAATCAATTTGTATGATTTGTCAACCAAAACACAGAACTGCTTCCTGCATTAATACTGATCAAGTACATTCCTCTCTATGTGAATGTATTTGCAAGTGGAAAATGTGTAGTCATGGGGATTAAAACACTGGATTATAACAATCTGGTTCAAGAAATATTTAATTTTATAAAATCCAAAATTAATAATCTTAATACCAATGAAGAAATTCTAGATTATTTATTAAGCCCAGATTATGTTTAAATCGTTAGTTTTCTGGTGAAAGCAAAAATTCAAAACGATCGACGAGTAAGAAGCATATGTATTCGAAACAATTCTATTGAAGATGAAAGAGTTCTTTCCAAATATGAAAAAAACAAACTATCGTATTGTAATCCTAAGTTTTTGGCAACACGCATCTATAAATGACATTAACATGGAAGAAATTGTACGGATGCACTACGAATCGGTACAAGAATCTGGTTTGAAATGTCTAGATGACTGTATTGTCTGTGCTGATCCCTCAATGTCAACTTTTCAATTTAGATGCAGATGCTACATGGACTATAAGAAAGAAGTGGTTCATATTCTGCTGGCAGAATTAAGAAAAGCTTATTATAAGCAGATTTGAGACGATTTAAATTAAATAAATTTTGAAATATTTGTTCTTTATCTTTTTATGTGTTCTTTTTATGTGTTTGTTAGTCAGTACTTATATTTATTTGTGGTGTATCAATTTTTTATTAAGTATATACTTAGTATTTTGCATTAATGCTGATATCCAATAACTTTTAATTATATTGTTTTTAAATTCATTAATAATATTTTTATTATTATTATTATTATCGTCGCGGGGGGATGGGGTTTGCTGCAGAGGGCCACTAACTACCTACTTCAGACATTTGGTTTGCGAGTGAATTCAAATTATAGAAACTTAAAATATAAATAAAATTATGAATATTTCTGACATTCATTAAAAAATTCACAAAAAACCATGTTAGAAAAACAAATCGCTATTTTAAAATTATTATTAATTAAAACTAATAAAAACATTAAATTTTTAATATAAATATATAAAGCATTTTAATTAGGGTTGAAAACATAATATTAGAATATAAATATTGAAAAGATAAAACATCTCAAACATTAACCTATGTATAAACTTTAAAACAACTCACTAGATTAGATTTACTGATTTCATCGAGATTGCTGGCACATAATGCAGATGAGACAATGTCGAATAAAGTTGTTAATGAATTTATTGAATGTTGATTTGATAAAAAGATATTATTGAACTTATTAATCAAGCTGTTGCATTTCACATTTTTGATATTAATATTAGATTTATAGCGATTATATTTTGAATAGAAAAACCGCAAGGACGGACATTGGCAAGAAATATTGAAATCTGGTCTAGTTAATAAAAAAATGTTAATTTTATTTAAAAGCTATTAAAATATTATATTTGGTTATTGAAATTTTATCAGAAAACTCCGATTAGTGCATTGATAAAAAATTTGTTTTCTATTTCGATTAGTTTTAGATTAATGCAATATATTGTATATATCTTTTGGTATCATTGGTTAACATTAAACTTTTATATCTAATTATAAATTATGTGACAGTTATTATAGCGGTATATGCAATCTTGTGGGTATCCTAATTTGTTAAATGCTTAGTTAGAGAATTCATTTCCATCATATGATTTATTTCAGTTATTTAACACGTTAGCTACCATGAGACATGCATGCGGTGTCTCAGATTTTCTGTAAATGTATTACAAAACGTAAAACTAAGGAAAATTCATTCCCAAATTTATTATTTCGTAACCATATGCATAAATAATTTTATTTTTCAGAGCTTTAAATATATTTTTGGAGTATTTCTTTGATCGTTTTATAGTGTATTTTAAGTTATTTTAAATTTCCTCTTTTTTTTCAGATTATGAATTAAAATTCGTGTTAAACAAATAAAAACAAATTATCTATAGTTTGAATGGAAAAGAAGAAAAAAAGAAAATCTAAATTTCAATAGATCAATGATGAAAAGACTAAAAGTTTTTAGTTATTTGTTATTTTGTTTAAAGTCTTCAAAATAACTCGTTGACAGCGGAATTACATGTTATTCCACAATAAAAAATGTTAATCTATAAATATGTGTTAAAATACAGTGATTAAATTAAATCTCTTTATTATTAATATACAAAAATGCCCTGAAATTGCATGCTGATCAAAATTCTGAGTTCTTTCAAAATTATGAATAAGATCTCCCTTTCTGTTTCGTATTAAATTAATTATTCTCTCTTACATTCTCCCTAGTTTTTGCTAATGCTTAAATCCTCTTATAATTTGTTTTTAGTTCGCCGAAAAATTCTTCAGTGGGATTCAATTGTGGTGGATATGAGGGGAGCGACAAAGAAATAGCATTTTGTTAAAGATTTGCGACTCCACAAGACTTTGATGAAACTTACAGTTGTCCGTGATTAGAACAGATTTTGGATGATTAATAAAATAAGGTTTTAGATTCTCAAATGTAGAAATGATGAAAAGATTATTCTATAAGCAGCATCATTTAATTTATACGCTAGAATTCCAGTTGACGTAATTGCTGTCATTAAGCTTATATTTGTTCCTCTGTTTGCTAGGAATGCATTATAAGTTTTGGTATTTTTTATCAGAATATTCAAAATTGTTGGAAGCATGTAAGTTGAACTCAGTTTCACCTCGAAATACCAATTGATCATTAGTGTAGTTGATCTATTCCCTGGCATAAGTTTGTTGGGCAAAGATAATCATTAAGCATTATCTTTTTCAACGGGTATCTCCGTTAGGTCCTTTCAACTGATTTACATTTTTTAAAGAATTTTACTTACAAAGCTTTGTAAGGTTCTAATTTCTGCTGATTCTAATGACTCAACTAAATCAATCTGATCTATTGCATTTTCTCGATCAACAATAGAAGAAATTCGGCATTAGATTTTATTACTTTCCATTAAATTAGGCTTTTTTAGGGGAGAATAGCAACTTTATCTAGATCAGGCTTCCGCAAACTTTTTAAGTTGCGCCCCCATTTTCAACATATTTATTTTTGGCGTCCCCGACTTAATAAAAAATCATAACGCTACAATAAAAAAGACGTAAATAAAATAAACATTTTTAAAATAAACAAAGTGTATTTATCTATTTCTTGTAAATTGAACAAATTAAATATTATGAAAATAACAGTTCTAGTGCTTTAGCAAAAAAACAATAATAAATATTCAACGAAAAAACCGTACTTCGTTTGTAAAATCTAGCAATTTTCAAATTTTCTGGAAACAAAGAATTATTACATTTTAAAATTTTCTGCGCCCCAATCAGGGAGCCCGCCCTCTAGTTTGCGCACCTTTGATCTAGATCAGACTTTAGCTTGTTGATCAAATTGTGAAATTTAGTCAATGAAAGGCCAGCCGATTTTTTAATATTAAAGTCACTTTTGTTCAACTCAACGTCGTTTAATGTTGTCAATTACTTCACCAATAATTAAAGTCCTTATTTTCTTTCTTTTGGCATATTAGATGAAATATTCGGAAATCAGAAAAAAATGAATTTATATTATGAAAAAAATCTATTTAAATTATGACATTAAGTTTTTCTAGTCTATATTTATGAATATTTCAACATAACAAAATTTTTACATCATTTTAAAGGTGTGTTGAGAATATTTTATTGTATTTAAGAAATTATAAAATATTAGGTTTTAAGAGAGAAAATATTACCCACAAAATACAAGACTCTGAGACTCAATTATATTTGCGTTATTTTGTGTTGTTTTGGCATCTTTCATCAATTGGTAATGAATTATTTCCGCAGATAATACTGTTCTTTGATAGGGAGTACTGTAAATTAAAGGAGAATTACTATCGAGGAACTGATTGTATGCTTTTTTTAATCGACTACCTAGAATAAACATCTGAAGTATTCCCATTAAAGTCAATTGACTTTCGGCACATATACCTTTCATATCATAATCCTAAATCATGAAAATGAATTCCAACAATTGTAGAATTAAATAATGAAAAAAATAATAATTGCTAGAAGATTTTATTCATAAGTTAAACTAAACATATATTATTAAAACAAAACAATTTCCAAAATATATATCCGATCAATATCATCATTCAATTTCAACATACCACAAACATCCAAATATATCAATATTTATAAATTCATATTTTTCATTATTAACACATTGAACGCCAACAGTGACTGACACGGCCACTGATTTGACTGACAAAGAAGTCAATGTGTTAATGAAAATAATATTAGTTGCTAGAAGATTTTATTCATAAGCTAAGCTAAATATATATTATTAAAAATTTTATGGAAACATTTATTATTGAAAGAACACAAAAACAGTACAAAAACCGGCAGGTATCAGGCAATCCTTGTCATCCTTTTCCATATCGCAGCCTCTGTAGTGTTAGTGGCTCTTCCTGGAACCTGATAATACGCTCAATTATTTTGATTTTCGTTGCTTTATAGTCCTCATACCTGAATTTCAGGTTTCTTAGAATTGTGTTATTTCTCTATTTCCATGTTCCAAAAAAGCCTACAAACGTTTTAAAATTTGTGTAGATGTGTGTCTTCTCTTAGATTCATTTAGCAAGCTCGTGATACTTTTCATAGTTATTAATTCTTGTGGCTTGAACCGTGCTTTTATCATTGAAAGAGCATTTGATTTCTACAATAATAAACTTTTCTTTCGGATAACTATATGTGGTTTAAAATTTTCTTTTGACTTTTCCTTATCTGATTAAAAGAATTCTACCTTTTTCTGTATGATTTCAATTTTAATATATTATCTACTCTGCTAAGGTGAATGATAAATTAATTTTTGATGATATAAAATTATTATTAAAGTTTAACATGACATTAAATTAAAATAAACAAAACCATAAAAAAGTAATATAATTTAATTAATTCTAAATGAAAATATTAAATTTAATTTTTATGTATTTAAATTATAAACATTTTTGTAAATATTATTATTATTGTTATTATTGTTTATTATTATTATTATTATTATTATTATTATTATTATTATTATTATTATTATTATTATTATTATTATTATTATTATTATTATTATTATTATTATTATTATTATTATTATTATTATTATTATTATTATTATTATTATTATTATTATTATTATTATTATTATTATTATTATTATTATTTTCTATAGAATGTTTGTAGAATGAAGTGATTTCTTTCTAAATATATTGTTGTTAAAAATACCTAAAAATACCTAAAAATACCCAAGTATTACGAAGAAAAAAGCAATTCCAAAAACCTCAAGAAAAAATAAATAATTCGTGAAGATTTAAAGGAAGCTCAGCAGTATAAACAAGCAGAAAATTTGGTAAAGCTATTTTGCCAGAAAATCGCTAAATATGGTGTCAATATTCCATAGCATAACTTAAACAAAAAAAATTTATGTAGTTTATTTAATGCTCTAGAAAACAAAAGAGTTCAAATGTATTTGAAAATGCAGGAATTAAATTTCATTTCAGTACAATCGCGAAGCACCAGAATATTGTTAAAAATGGGTCGATTGAGAAGAACATTGAAGTAGCAAATATGAAAGTTTGGTCGTGATCAAATTGAAATCAGATGAGCCAAACACCCTCCTATCAATAAAGATATCGACAATAATAAAACAAAAGAAAATTTTAATAAACAAAATGATGAATCTTTCAGTAGAAATAGAATTTTTTTTAAACCTATTATTATCGTAACAGAATATGTACAAGTAAATACTCTTATTTATAAAATTATTATATTAACAAATTTGGGTTGAAGATAGAAATGACGGGGATGCGCGTCCATGGAAATGTGGCACGATAGAACTGAATGCTCAAGTATGATATGTTCTAAATGCCACAGGCAAAGGTATTTTCGCTTCCAATATTGGGACCTGTGAAAGGGAAAGTATCAATACTCAAAATCAATTGCTTGAATGGATAAGAAACGAAATGATGATGAATATTATCCAAATGCCAAAGCTTTTATACTAGAAGATGTGACAACATATCAGTAAATTAAGAAATATTGCGAGTAAGATTTGTTTGTCTCGTTATGAATGTAATTGTACGAGGAACATTTTTCAAAAAAAAAATTAATAGTTCATTTCGATTGGATGACTAAAACATTAAATGATAATTCACCTAATGAGCATTTGGCCCTGACTAATGATTTCCACGATTGTCACACAAATAAATCCAATACATTCCGAATGTATCAAATATATCAGAGTCGCTGATTCTTAATGATTCAATATGCCTTGTAAATGAAAATAACTCTAATAATTGTTTGAGATGTTCATGTAAAAAATCGCCTTTGTTTAAATATTGTTGACAAATAATATTAAAATTGGAACGCGTCATTCGAAAGTTGAGCCAAAAATCATATATGATTTAAACAAAATCAGAAATTGTTGAAATAATGTTTTCAAATTCTGAGCAATTCATCATATGTATTCATTCATTTTACATTACAATCATAAATTGATAATCCATAAATACATAAATTAAAAAAGATTAATAATTAAATAAATATATAAATAAACCTTCGAAAATAATAGAATAACCCACTCTAGCAATTATTATTATTTTTACGAAAAAAACCACAAACCGTAAAATGCATTTTATATTGACCAAAGGAATTAGTGAACTCGGTCCAATCGTGAATTTTAAATGACAAGAATTGAACCAAGGAACAATTAATTTTATACTGATAACTAGCTCCTTTCATCGTATTTACCGTTGTTCTTTGTCCATGTCTTAGAAAAACAAATACATGCTTTAATTTCCATTTTCTTCCAAGTGATTTCTCACCTATTGTAATAATTTGATATTAAAGAATTCCTAGACTAAAATAATTAAAATTTAATTTGCTAAATTATTCACTTTACAGAAACAACATATCGTTTTTAATTCAAAAAATAAAAATTATAAGATAGAAAACACAATTAATAAAAGGGAACAGGAAATTGAATAATAACAGTTTATATAAATTTGGGTTCAATAGTATTTTGTATAGTAGTACATTGTATATTATTGGTGTATTACCTATTAGACTCGATGAATACAAGTAAAAATGAATTATTTTATTAAAATATTTTTCAGTGGTATGTAATTTCTTCCAATTAGTTGTAACTTTTCTACATTCACAACCAAACAAAAATATTGTGGGTTCTCAAAATAAGTATACTTTATTTTATGTATATTTGAAATGGAAAACATTTCACATTGGGAAACGGTTTTTGCTAAGCTTGAAATTAATATTACAGACAACATTTATTAGAAAATATTCATTTTAATATATAAATCTTATTAATTATCATTATGTTGATAGAGAAAATTTTAAGAAAATGTAATTATAAATTCATGGCATCTTTCCATGGTAGTAAAAAAATTCAAGTAGTGAGTAAATAATCTCATTAAGGAATTTAATAACCCGAATTAATAGCTTCATAGAAAAAATTGAAAATCAAATCAGATTTCATTTTTACAGGGGGGAATGGAAAATATTATATATAAATAAACCATTATATAAATAAAATTCTTGAGTATGTATAAATAGCGTTACTTGAATGAAAATTGATGCCTTGTTCTATCAGTAGAAAACCTAATAATTATGAATTTTGCTTTGTTATTAATTCTTTCTCTGTTTACACTTAATATGCAAAGACCATATAAACGGTCATCTATCATAATTCACGTTAACCAAGTTTGGACTCTTCTTAGTGTACTAAAGCAGTGGTTCTCAAAGTAGTGGTCCGTGGACCAGCACCGGTCCGCGAACAATAAATTACCGGTGAGCAACGTGAGTTGAATAGGAGGAAAATAATGCCAGAATATTGTTAAACTGTTTACCCCTCATAAAATAAATAAAATAAATCATATGAAATATTACAACAAAACTATAAAAGTAAAATTACATACATTTACATAAATTTACATATATTAATTTTGTGGTTGACTTTTATATTTTTCTAGTTTAACTTTATGAAAAGTATATTATGTTTATACAACTATGGATTTTTCTCTATTCTTTTATTCTCTATAATTTTTTTAAATGAAAATTATTTATATATTGTCCATTTTCTGTGATTTATTAGAAATGCAGTAGTTTTGTATAATTTTAAGATTACTTTTGTGTTGTACTTCTTTATTATAATATTATTATGTTTTTTGCAATATTTATTGTTATTCTTTTATGCACATTTCTTGTGTAAATATATTGTTTGTTTTTTGTAAACTTTGTGTGAACAAATAGATGGAAAAATCGGTTTTTGATAGCAAATCCTAAAATTGCAAATTATTTAATTCTACATTTTCTGATGTATAGTAGATTTCAAGCTATCTTCATTTAAAAAATTTTCGATTTATATATAATATTCATAGCACAAATGTTGTTAAAGCATCTTCATTTATTTCACAATCAGAAGTCATTCTTATTAATCCATTATTAGTTATTTATTTTTTATGTATTTTAGTTAACACTAATATTTTATAAATCTCATAATACTCTGGTTAACAGGCATTTCTATAAAGTAAATGTTATTGTTATATTTTATTGCCAGCATATCATAAGAACTAATTTCCTACAATTAATTGATTTTCTTGAAACGAATATTTATGTGTAATTAATATCTAATTATAATGGCATGAAAATTGCGTGATTAAAAACATTAAAATTTTTTTAATATATATTATTCAACATAAATTATAAAAGAATTTTAAAGGATTTTTAAAATTAATTACGATAGAAAATGATTCTTAAAAGCCTAATGGAGTAATGAAAGTGAATAAAACATGTTTTAATTAATTTTAAAAATTTAATTTATTTAAAAAAATTTTATATTTCTGAAAAATCCATTTTAATTTTTTAAAAAACTCCACTTCACGAAATAAATTCAATTTTATTTTTAAAGTTTCTTTATTTTTTGTCAGAAAAGTACGCTTATTTTTTATTAGAAAAACTCTTATAATTCTAGTTTAAAATGTAAAAATAAAATTGATGAATAAAATTGTTTTCTAAAGAATCCATCTACCATAGATAATTTCCAAATCTTCCGCAAAAAAAATTAAATTAAATGAAAACTCCTGCTTCAAAAAAAGTTGTTATTCTGAAGATTAACTGATTTTTGAAATTTCTTTTATCTATTCTCTTTAATTTTTACCCTTTTAAACTATGCATTTTTATATATTTCTTCAATTGTTGATTACCTAAAACATTTTGCAACAAAAATATTTTTTATTTAAAGTCAAAATATTTTTGTATAACTTGTCAATTTTTCTAAAAGATTTGACTACTTAATCATAAACATATCAATAAGATAAAACAACACTTAAATCTAAGACTATTGTGGCAGTTTTCTTAAATGAAGCTTCTAAACGTTTCTTATAATTATTCGACAATTCGGATTCTTCATATTTCCTTATTGCTTATATTGATAAAAACGCTTTCACAAACTTTGATTTCAGTTCTTCAGATATCTGCAAAGAATCATACCAAAAAATCATACAACTTCTTCAAAAAAAATTCTACATCTTTTCCTGGTCTAAATAATTCGGAAGTGATCACCAAATTAGACTTAGACTGTATCATTTAAAAGTAGAAGAATTAGTCACCATGTTCATCAAAAATTATAACGGTTTTCAGACATCCTAGAGGAAAGAAAACGCGCGACAAACCTGAATGTTAATTTTACATCAGATTTATTCAGTATTACATGCGCCCCTCCTGTACTCGCATTCAACCGCTGCAAGGCATCATTGATAGTGGTTCGGAATTTTTCCTTCGCAATTTGAAAAAAGTCCTCTTTTTTGATCGGAAATTTTACAATGATGGCCAACTTTTTCATTATCAACACTGACTAACAAGCATGTGGTAAGACAAGAGAATATATTGCCATAGGTTATCTGTAACGGATTCAATATTCCTGTACAAAACAAAGGATTTAATCACACTTATATACTCGACAGGATGTAGCATAATTTGACAAATAAATTGAAAATGTGCTCACATGGTGCTATGCAGGTGCATTTTAAAACAAATTATTATGATTTCACTAGAATATTTTTAAAATACTATTAACTACCATGTGTAGTCCGGGTGCTTACTGAACGCACCACATATAACAAATTGTTTTTCCATATATTTTTGATATTTCAACACGTTGGTTTCTTTAATAAAATTAGTTTCCAATAGTCTAGACTAGGCGTTGGTATATATATTATGAAATCGAACAAGTCTTCTTGCAAAAGGTTTAAGCAATGTATCTGCAATTTGGATCTTAACCACCGGCACTTAGATGGGCATCTCTATACCCACGAATTTTACCTTTTTAATTAATAGTTATGGATGCTTCATGATATTTACAAGCATTTCTTTCCTTTAATGAAATAAATGTAAAACACGAAAAGGTTGTTGTGCAACTAAAACTAATAGAATTTTAAATATTTAAAATTGACTTGTAATTAAAATTTTTTTTATATTTATATTATAAATTTAATAGTTTAATACTTATTTAGATAGAGTAAAATAAATAAACTGAATAAAAAATTTAAATTGATTATCAAATAAACACACCTTCATGAAATTTTGTCAAAGGCAAGTTACAATAATCTGCTGGTCTTTCAAGTCGATTATTTATCCTATATTGAGAATTTCGATTCTTTAAGTCATTAATAATATTTCTGTCATCAAATAAAAACCAATTTTGTAATGTATCTGACTGTTCCTATTAGCATAAATAAATCTATAATTTATCAATTTATATCACCATTACCTTTATCATTGCATACTGAATAAACAAAAGAGGTATTGTTACAAAAATAACAATTAGTAAAAGTATATTCCATCGTTTAGTTACCAGATTTAGTAAAAATATAAGAAAATATCTCATAATACTAAAAAAATATTACAAGTAACTTCAACTATAAAAATATGGTTTTATTATTGAATAAAATGAAACGATGTAATTTTTATAATAATTTTAGTTTCTTGAACTTTTGATATAAATACTAAATAATAAATAAATTAACAAATATTCATTTAATTTGCATGCTATTTAAAAGATTATTCAATTTAACAGATAACTGAAAAAGTAAAACAAATTCCATAAATTCATTCTTTTAAATCGGCAATTTCTTGTTTCATGGTTTTGTTTTCAGTTGTCTATTTTACCTATCAGTGCTGTCAGTAGATTGTTTGTTAAGTCCGATTTTTCTATTCTTTCGTCTTTTCTGCATTTCATTTCATCGTTATATGTTGTTTTGATTTTTTTGTTAATTTTTGGTACTGCATATTGTTGAGTATATCTCTCTTTTGTCAGCTCTGCAAGGGGTTGAGTTGCTGCTTACCGCCAAGATGCGTCTTATTTCTAGGGACATTGCTCTCATAAAAAGTTCTCTTACTAATTCGTTTGATCTTGAGTTGGTAATTTTGGGTAGTGAGTATTCGAGTTTTTGTTTGAGTTGTCTTTAAAAATCACTCGGTTTATTTTTGCTTAGTTGTGTATTGTTCAGGCACGATTCTAGCATTTATCTGCGGTTTATTTTATTTTTACTTGCTAGTATCTCACATATTTTTATAAATGGATCTTTGTCCTTTGATATATCTTCTATGTGGCTGGCAATTTAATTTAACTTATTGCAGGGAAGTGCTGCTAGTATGTGAGAGCACAAGGTTTTCCCAATTAGTGTTAAAGTTAGGTTTGCAAAGTCTAACCAATTTTGCGAGTATTCATTTTCATCTTTGAAATATAAGGGTAAGTTTCCTTTTGGGTTGATTATTGAATTTATTTTTTTGTGCTTTTGAATTGATCATTTGTGCTTTGGTTGAGTACATCATCGCTTGGTTTGTTGTGGTAGTTTATACTTGATGCTCTCTGTTTTAAATCGTTGAAGGGGTTTGAGGTCATTTTTTAGGAAGTTATGGTTTGGTTTCTTATTTATTTTTTTAGATTTGTTCTGTTTTATTTTGTTGTTGTTTTTATATTTTTAATTTCAAAAAAAATGAATTTATTTGAAGGATATGGTTTACTGTATTCAGCAAACAGTGTCACTATCCTTTATAGCTCTATCTATAGGTATCCTAAAAAGCTATTTTTAAATAGGCACTACAATAATAATTATTATTTATATTATTATTAATATATGTATGCAAATATAAATAAATGTCAAGTTTTAAATGTTAGAAGTGATAATTATCGATTTCAAAACAAATTTTAAACATATTAGTTGTTAATGTCAATCAACTTGGGTATTTCCTGTGTTCTGGTTATGTGTTCGTGATGTTGTTCTATATATGTAAATCATTCGACATTTACAAACGTTAAATAAAATGCTGAGTTTTGAATTAATTATATTTTTAAAATCCTGTTTGATCTTTAGAAAGAATGCTTTAATATCCATATTAACAATTTGTCGAATGAATAGTGTTGTAATAAATTTTCTTTCAGAAAATATACACGTTTAGATAATAAGAGCTCAAGAATATATATCAAGAATAAATATCAAAAAATGTATAAAGGCTTTCAAATAATGTATATATTTATTTTTGAATAAGAGTTTGTAGATGATTAAAAACATTTTCAGTCTTCATGTTGTGTAAATTGTTTAAATCTGTCTTCAGACAAAAATATCATTTTAGATAATATAGAATATTATTCTAATCATTGTAAATTTTGGGATATTTTCTGCTTTGAATAATTTTTTCTTTAGATATTAAGTTTTGGGATATTTTTGTGACGAGGAATTTTTAGAGATTTTAATTTTAGGTATAATTTTAAGTTGAGTTATTTTTCTTATAAAGAAAAAGTTGAAACATGGTAATATTCCTATGTACATCTAAAGTTTATTTGTTGTTAAAAAATATCTTGATGCATGCACTATTTTATCTCACTTGTATAAATTTTGGGAAATTTTTTGATTTTGGAAATATTTGTAAGGAATTTTAAATTTTAGAATATTTTTCTTATAATGGGAAAATTGAAACATTCTAATATCTCTCTGTTTATCTAAAGTTTGTTTGCCTATAAAAGATTCATGTAAGTATTATCCTCAAGCAATAAATTATTGCCAATAATACTAATAGAAACTCTAAAATATCTTGATGCATCTATTATTTTCCTCATATGTATACATTTTTTCTAAGTTTTACAGTACTTATAAAAATTTTGATAAATGTGGGTTGACTTTCATCATTTTAAATGGTTCCCTAAGGAAAAGTATATGTTGCATGGTTACGAGATATATATTTTCGTGATCTACATAAAATTCGATTCGACCTAGATACTTTTAAGGGGAATGGATATGCTTGGAGGGATACATCTATCTACTGTCTTCATTTTTTGATAAATCAAGCTCATATTTTCCTAATGTTATTGTAGTCTAGTGCACATGGTTATTATTCTGAACTCAATTTCTTTAAAGTTTAAACTGAAGAATAAAACTTAAATACTTTCAACCTTTATTCAGATTCGTCTCTGGTCAAAATATTAATTACGGAACATTCTTCACTACTCACAATTAATTTACCATTTTTTGTATATGAAATGCGGTGACCTAAAAACTAGCATTCGTTAATATTATAAAATTATAAAATTAAGATGCTCACTTTTTTAATTTCATTATTATTTATGCTTATTTTATTAGGTGATTTCAAACTTTTTCTCAAGATGCTGCAGATAACATATTATTATATATTATCTACACCTTACAACTGTGTCCACTGGATAATTAATTGAAATCTCTACTCGTTGTTTTTTATTATTTCTATTATTAATAATTTAATAATACTAATTTATTATTAATTTTTATTTATTTTCTTTATCTTTTTTAATAAATATAAATAATAATGCATCACTTTTAATGTGAAGTAAATTGACCAAATTTTATAGGCCATCTGAATTATGCAGCATAAAATACACACTAACACAGTTGGTGTGCGCACACTACTCTCACATTGCAATGTGCCACTTACGAAGTTTAACCAATCGATATTGATAATTTTGTTTCATCTCAATCTTTTTCAGCTAATAGAAAATTACCAATAAAAATTAAAAAATTAGGTTTTTATGTATAAAATAGTCTATATAATTCATTTTATTTCTGTTATTGATTTTATAAGTATATACTTAAATCCCATTGATTAAAATAATGGTTTCGCAGTTAAATCCAGCCATAAAAGTGACATATCATGAGCCATTGGATTCACAAATAGATTCACAAGTGCTGCTAGTTGAAAAAATCGAAACAGTAGTGACGATTGCGGTATTTTATTTTTTTTATAATAACAATAAAGCATTAGGTTTTTTTGATTTTAATTATTCAAACTTATAAATGATTAAAAATTTATTTTATTTAAAAGTTAACTAAATAAAATATGAAGCCCAAATTCACGAGACTAATGCAAAATTGATGCAATGTTGAGCTTTTAATATCAATTTGAAAAGAACCCAACGCAATTAATTAATTAAAATTCCAATTAATTCCATACTTTGATTTACATGACCTGCACTGTTATTTTTAATTTTAATAGGTACTTGCTCGATGGATGCATTTCACTAAAGGTTTTTCACTCAAATTTTTCCTAAGTATTGTCATAGTCCCACTAAAATCAATATATATATATATATTCTGTTTTAATAGTTTCTTCCACACTGTCAGCTGATGATTTTTTTATCTTCCTTTTATAGGACACTCCCGTATCAATCATCTTCCTAGATTTTGTTTTCAATAAACTAAAATTTTTTTGTAAAATTAATTTGATTTCAGCTTGGCAGAGACATCATCTGTGCAAGTCAGGGATTTGATTAATTGATTCCAACTAATTAATTAATTTGCATTTTTAATGATTTTAAATTATTATATTCGTTTTCTTATAGTTTGTCACCCTCTGAAATTTATTTCTAAAAATATTAATTTATTAATTTTAGCACTTTATTTTATATTTTTGGATTTTTTGTGAAATTTAATATTTTTATTGCTTTTAACGTAATTACGTGTCTACCTTAATTTTACATAACTCCAATATGTTGGCGTACTGTGTAGAATTAATTTGGTTTTAATCTGTGCTCATTTATTTTAATCTACTTCCTCAACCAACTCTTGATTTTTCTAAGGAAATTCTTATCTCACCCAGACTCCCCACAATTTTGACCTTACCACTGTATACCCATGAGCGAGCCCATGTTGGTACTGTACACAGCAGCCGAGAGTCCACAAGCAGGTGAGCCCCGTTTCCAAGACTACTCCTTGTGATAATCTCGGTTTCGGGTTCCTGGCGGCCGATAGAAGGACTTACGTCTATTTCACTCCTCTAATTCTCTCGATATTGACACGCACTTCCCCATCTGTTACTGTCGATCTTTTGCATACGTCCGGGGTAAAGTTTCCTCAGGGTCTCATTTAACTCATTGATAAATATTAGCGTACATTATAATTTAAAGTGTGATTCTGTGACACTGATTACCTATTCATTATACAACAATTCAACTTTAAAGCAATTTTACTTTAGCTAATAAATCAATAAAACTTAAATGTTGTAATTTAAGAAATTTACGAAGGTAACTTTTTACCAATGCGTTTCTAAGATCCAATTCCTCTAATTATCTAAGCCCTTTGATTTAATTCCCTGAATTACTAAAATTAAATTAATATTATTAACCTAGAAACTTGTTTTAAATTTGAAAAATTTTCTCTAAATAACACGTGAAAATTTAAACTTTTATATAAATTATTAAGATCGCTGTTAGATCAGCCGTTTTTTAAGTTTAGCACAATCTCCTTGTTAATTTAAGGGAAAATAAAATTCTCTTAAGATTTATATTTTATCTTTTATTCGCAATTGTTCTTTAATTACTAAAATACTCATTATGAAGGCTTAAAATCTACTTTTACGATAATTATAATTTCTCCGTTTCGGCTTTCTGAGCTAAATAAAACTTTCCCATTATACTTTATGCATGTATAAGGTTTTACCAACATCATACTATACTCATACCAAACTTCAAACATTGATCCGCAATTTATTTAAGCAAAAAAAAATATAAAGTCAATAATAATTACAAAAAATTCTACTTTTATTAAAAGGTACCAAATTTACAAAAAAGAAATTAAAATAAAATATAATCAGTACATACATTTATAGACAGTGTTATACGGATGGAGTCAGCTTTTATTATCATCGGATTTTCACTCGTCGATATCGACAGGGAATTTTCGTCAGGAGGGGTTTGAATGATGTAGTTCCGACCTGGGTGACGGAATGACACAATTCATCTCCGAAATCGTCCATCCAGTAACTTGCGAGAGTCGGCGATTTCTCCTCAATTATAGTTGTGGGAATTGCAGCTGGCGAAATATCCATACGTATTTGCATGTCGTCTGATTCGTCGGCACAGACTTGCGGGATGGCCTCTGCCGGTTTTACTGGGTTTTGTCGATTTTCGTCCGTTTTTACGAACTCCGGATGTTGATCGGCGACTAGTGCGGCGGCTTCTTCGAGCGCTAGTGCTGCGTGATTCCTTCGGCTCGGCGTCGTTCACGGCGACGAAGATTTTTACTTGGGTGGTGTTTTTTGCTAGTTCTGGGCGTTTGAGCTGGGCCAACTGGATGTCTTTCGGAGAGGTGATCTGCGGGTATCAGATTAAGCTTCACCGCCAGGTCACGACCGGCTAGCCGCTTTGTCAATTCTACTTCAGTGAAAGAAGCTATCAGGACGGCACTCTGATCGTTAATGACGATCCGTTGAGCCCGATTTTCTTCTATAAAATCTTCTCGGCATCTAGACAGCCGGTGTATTTTATCTTGTAGGACCTTTACCGCTTCGGGAGCGAACCACGTGCCGATCGTGCGTTCGTGCTCCGCGAACAGCTTGTTATATTTCCGTTGACATAGACTATGATCAAGCTGGTTATTCAGGGTATTTGGTTGAAGAGATAACTTGGGTATTTTGTATCCTGATTTCATCCTGATAGATTTGAAGGAGTTGTTGAATAGTTTTGAAGAGAGGGATTTTCTGTGTGATTTTCTCAAAAATTGAAAGAAGCAAAATGGCGAAGGGTTTCTTATCATAAATGTTGTATAATCATAACAATTTAAGTATAATAGAGATTAATAATTAATAAATATAATAAAATTAATGTTTAATAGCAATTCTCAAATATTCTCATTCCCCATCAATCCACTAATTTCACTGGTTTATTTATTGGTTCCTATACTTAACCCTAGTCGATCCCGTCAATATAATAAAGTTCGACAGGGTTTAAAAAACATATAATATGCCTACTTAAACATTCATTCGAATGTTATTCCCTTAACTCTACCGATCTTCCCACAGATTAATTCCGCACCGCTCCGACCAACTCGCAATGGCCGCCACGGTGAATTACGACGGAGTCCTACCCCGCGATCAGTGTAACGAGACCTGACCGGACTAGGCAGACACCGAAGGGTGGTTAGCGACAAGGCAGCACATCAACATTCCTCAAAACTAACTGAGGAAATTGAATCCTGCCCCGCCACCTTGCACAAAATTAAGGTACATATAAATAATTTAAATTAGGGGACCTGTCGCAGATACTAAAAAGTATCGCGGCCATCCATGATCATAAATCAAACAACAATTGAAAACTTTATCATATAAATGTATTTAAGAAAATGCATGTACAATTCAAAATAATCACTTACAATCCGAAAGATTTCAAAGTTCAAAAATTCAAATAAAATTTCAAAGGTTTTTAAAGGTTAACTATTATGAAAATGGCTGTTATATTTATACTGTTTTCGTGCGTGTGTGCGACCAATCAGCTAATTTCAAATCTTTTTTGGCCATTTTTCGGGTTTTTTAATGGCTTTTATTTATTTTAATATTTTTCTATTTTCTTATTTATTTTTCTTAATTTTTTAATATTAATTTCCTTAAAATTTACATTTCTTATTTTTCCTGATTTTTATTTTTATTCTGGTCGCCTCTTCCGCATGTGTATTTTCTAAACCTTCTTTTGCAAGGTTATATGCGGTTTGGTAAAATGTATGCGAAGTTTATTAATTATTTGTTTTAATTAATTATGTTTATTTTTTTATTTTTGTTTTATTTAATGTTTTATTTTATTTTTGATTTCTGTTTGAGGTGCGTGCTTGTGTTATAACAGCCATCTTTATAATTTCTCCACATGACTTTACATAGTCATTTTATTTTGCTTAAAAGATGGCTTATAGCCCAACAAATAGTTATTTAAAAGGGTTTTAGAATACTTTACAAAGATTAGCTTTCTAGGTTTCACTTAAAAACAATCATTCCATCTATGTCGGTCCTTGAATAAATGTTCCACATTAAAATTTTGTTATAATTTTCTAGCAGTTTTATTCCAAATTAATTATTGATGTTGATATTCTTGTAGATAATAAATTAATGAAAATTATGCGAGGAGTTGATGGTTATGTCACCACTGGACCAGTACCCCTCCCCATGATAAATTTTTTTCTAAGTCTAAAAGTACAAATTTTTCTGAGACAAAGACAATGATTCATTCAAGGTCATTTAAACAAAGACAATGACTCATTCAAGGTCATTGGATGAGTCGCAACGATTTTCAAGGTGATTCAAAATTTCTCAAAGTCATTCAAATTTAATCAAGGTCATTAAATATATCTTTGCAAGATCATTTAAACCAAAACCATGACTCATTCAAGGTCATTAGATGAGTCATCATATTTTTCAGAGTCATTTAAACAAAGGAAAAAATTTTCTGAAGGTCATTCAAATTTTCAAGTTCATTTAAACAAAGACTATGACTCAAAAAATTTCTCAAGGTCATCAAATATTTCAAAATTTTTGAAATATAATTTACTACTTAATATTATAAATAGTCGTATTATAATTTTTTTATAATTTTTTATATTACTTATTATTATATGTAGTATTTATATTATTAATATTACTTATTATTATTATTATTATTATTATTATTATTATTATTATTATTATTATTATTATTATTATTATTATTATTATTATTATTATTATTATTATTATTACAAATTTTATTACTATTTATTATAATTATTTTGTTATTATTATTATTATTATTAATATTATTATTAACTATTTTGTTGAAATTATTTATTGCAGTATTTGAAAGTTGTGTTATTTTATGATTTTGTAATAATTTACTTAAAACATTTATTATCTTTACCATAATTAACATAAATAATTTATTATTTGATGGTAATATTTAAATAATTTTTGCTGGTTCATTACTTCGATTCAATATTAAGTTGACACAACATTGTAACAATTTACATAAAACTTTTTTATACTGTTTTATTTAAATATTTTAATGAATTATGATAAAATTTATTAATTTGTAACAAAACATGTATGACTATTCAATTTGTTTTAGAATTAGTTGATTACAAAACATCTCAATATAGATCGATAAAACCACAACTGATATTATTCCATCATAAAAAATAAATAAATTTTGGTCTCATATTGTTTTGATCACTTGTTTCCGTATGATTTTTATTATGTTTTATTGCAATATCCATTCTTTTAAAATGCAATATCGATGCAATTTATTACTCAAACATCGATATTATGAAGAGGTTATGCACACATGATGGTCATGTACGTCATGGCTAATTTTTCAGCTTTCTGAGCATCTTCAGTTTTCACATTTTTAATTTCAACATATTTTTAGAATCTTTATAGCAAAATTATACATTGTCATTGCATTGGTTATATACATAATATAAATACGATGACAACTGTAATCATTATTTCGACATGCAAACCGAATTTATGATAGTGAAGAATTATATCCATACTTTACATTTTCTCAGATTTTCTATGACTTACAAATTTGCAATGCCAATCAAATTAATCAATACTCAATTGTCGTGCTTATTCGCAATAATATTGGATGCAGATTGTAATTTAGTAAACGAAATTCTATATACAGTGAATATCAAGTTAAGAAGCAATAACCACATATATCTTGGCCACAAAAATACAAAGTTTTATATTGCTAATAAAGAAGTAAATGTAATTGAAAACTTTCATTGGTATACAATTATCATTATCCAAGGATACAACATCAATTCAAATGATGTCATGACTCCAATTTGGAAAGTCAGTAAGGCTAGAATGTTATTTTAATAAATATTTTCATAAACTATCTGGGGTTTTATTATGTAGATTAGTTTCCATATGCTTTTTTATTGATTTTTTGGGCGAATTAGTTTTCTTTTTATTGATTTTTTATGTGTTGACCCCCTCTTTACTCACACTGTAGTCACCTGATACCCATCTGTTACTAATTTACACGTAGTTTTCTGTAGGATTTATAATATTTAGAAATAATATACAACTAGATAATTTCATTAGTGACTTTGAATGACCTTGAGAAAATTTTTGATGACCTTGAAAATTATTATGACTTATCCATTGACCTTGAATAAGTCATGGTATTTGTTTAAATGACCTGGAAAAAATATGATCGCTCATCCAATGACCTTGAGCGACTCATGGTCTTTGCTTAAATGACTTTGAGAAATTTTTGATGAGTCATTGTCTTTGTCTCAGAAAAAAATGTACTTTTAGACCTTAGAAAAAAAATTTACTATCGAGGGGGTACTGTTCCAGCGGTGACATAACCATCTACTGCGAGGAAGTTGTGTTTGGTATTTAAATTCTTCATCCAGTTCAGTTCAATATTTTTTCTATGCAAGTCATTGTAATATATTTACAATAAATATTAAAGCAGGGTCGTAGCCAGGATTTCAGCTTGGGGTGGGACAAAATTATTTATTATTGCAATTCATCGAGCAATGTTAAAATTTGACACGGAAAAATAGAAAAAATATTTTAAGATAATTAACAAATTTATAATTAATTATTAAAAATGTATGTTACATAAAATATATTACAATATAATATTAATTCATCTTTGTCCCTTTATTAATTCAGAAAGTATTTTATCCGGACTTATTTTAATGTCTTGATGAATATATAACAAGGTCAAACCTTTAACCGTTTAACCATCATGAATGAAAGACTGACAAACTACGGTAATAGCTAGCGCAAGCATAGTTGTACTGTCTTAGATTTGTAAAGACTTAACCAAAAAAATATACATTGTTTATTTTATTCTCATACAATTCTCATAACAAAATCAAAATAAAGGTTGTATTAAAATATTTCTTCCCGAATTTATATTTGATAATCTATAATTAATTTTTGGTGAAGGGTCAAATGCCCTTTCTCCCCTAGCTACGTCCCTGTATAAAAGCACCCTTCTAGTGTTAGCTCATTCGTTTAATTAATTGCATATGTTTCTCTCAAAAGCTTTTCTAAATTTTAATGAACAAATTTAGAGAATCATGTAGAATACAACATTCTCTTATAGAAACATTTCAATAAAGTGAAACAGTAATCTGAGGATAAATTTTAATTTTGTCCCGTCTTCAGCTACTTCTCATTTAATTCTGTTACTCAACATACATTTTTAACAGCGATTACAAGTACCTTCAATGGAGAAAAAATGTGCCTGCCCGTTTGAACGGATAAAATCATCTAGGAATTTGATAATGAGCTAAGAAAGATTGCCATATTCAACTCTTGAAATGAAGTCAGAAATCGTGATAAGGATTGAGTTTCAATATATAGTGGAACGAAAAGATCTTTAAAATTTAACTAATTTTAAGTAGTGAATTTTTCAAAAAAAAACATTGCGTAACAGTCTACTACAGTTTTAATGTTAAGAAAAAATTTGGCACGTTTTATAAAACTAACTTGCTACATAAGTTTTACGCTTTAGCATCACACATATAATGAGTTAGTCCAGTGATGTCTCTACTGACGAACAAGAACTTTTTTTGCTAATATATAGGGCTTATAAAAGCAATTTGACTGCTTTATTCATGCTGCTGAAAGTGATGTTTATAAAAATAACTTTTCAATTAATATAGCATTAACTTTTAAAGAAAAATTATTTGTTGAAGTTTCTCAAGACCTTGGTGATTTTTGAAATGAGAGAACAAACTTATGTAAATTTTAAAATGTATATCCACTGATTATGTTTGTCCATTGCCAGTTCTTGTCTGCAAAATATCATGGTATGAGCAAACCAAAGAATTTTATCAACGAAGAGTACTTTAGAATCTTTAAACTAAGTTTTGAGATGAAAACTCATTACGACAGCCAAAATCATTGCAATTTCAACGAGATTTCACTATTGCCATTGTCACAAATTTTCTTAAGAGGTTGAAAAAAATATACACATGAGATTTCTAAAATGCATCAACAATAGTAATAAACACTAAATGAAATTATATCAGAATAATAGTGACAGCAATCCAAACACAGATGCATAAATGACAGTCATTCAAACAAAAGTTCGTAAAGCATTTACAACTAACATTACTCTATTTCCAAATTGAATTTCCTATAAGTAAACCATTTGACATGAAATTCAAGTTACAATTATGTGGTTTGATAGAAAATTGTCAAACACTCAAAATTGTGAGCTCATTAATAAATATGATGGTTTAATCTCAATATATTTAATATTCGTTTTATAAATCAGTGGTAAACATAAGTCGAAATGAGTATTTTTAATAAGCAAAACTGTCAATATATGATTTGAGCACAGGAAGATTACGCAGGGGTACCGAATAATTTTCTTAGTGTGACATAAAAAATATTAAATTAAAAATAGATTTTTGTACTTTTATAAAGTCAATTTAATAAATTTATTCTAATTTATATTCAAACTAATTCAAATATTAATATTTGAAAAATGTTATTTAAAATTTTTGATAATTGCGGATTAAAGATTAAATCCAATTTTAATTAGTTTGTTTTCCTAGTAACTTTTTCATAAATAAATCAAAAAAAATTATTAAAATAAGAAAATTTAAATTCTAAATTTTTTGTAGAAAAGAGATTTGTAATTATAAAAAATTGATCACTGAAAAATTTTAAAAAAATTGTGTCTGTTTTTGTAGTTATGGGAGATTTATTTATTCTTGTTTTTTTATATAATATTTTTCATTGTAAAAGTAAAAAAACCTATTAAAAATTTTTTATAAAATCATATTAAAAACAAATGTTAGTAAAATTTTCATCCAATTCAAAATAATTTTGACAAGATTGCGATTTGTACTAATTTCAAAAAAAAGTTAATAATAATTTTTAAATAAATAATTAAATAAGTATGGCAATGATTTATTTTAAAAAAGCGACATTCAAATATATGTTTTACGATATATTTCTACAGATTCACTCTGATCATCAGTTAAAAAACAATCAAGATAATATGGATTTTATATATTCGAATCAATTTTAACTCTTTAAATACTTTAATATGCTTTTTTGTTTAAAAATTTTATATAAACTTTAAAATTTTATTTTTCATTAGTTTTTTTTACTATTTTCGTAATTGATTGAAGGACTCAAAATATTTTGTCCAATAATTAATGATTTCACTTTTAGCGAACCAGTAACATTAGTGCAAACCATTACTTCAATGCGCTCTTTGTAGCATTTTTGCATTTATCATTTCTAGACTTCATATATTTTCTGTTAGACATGTGTAAAACGAACAAGCTACATCTACATTGAAAATATCATATTAGTTGTTTCACAAAATCAGTTTTTCCTATTTTTACTTCTAAAATAAAACTTTTCGCTTACTCATAGTGGCAGGTGGCCCTTATGGAATGGATTTGATTTAGGTCCAGAAAGAAATTCCTTTGTTACTAACTCTTCAAATTTTCATTTAATTGTTTGACTGATTTATCTCTTCAAGCGTTATGACAACTCAATACGATTTTACACTTTTTTAAAAAAGCTTCCTCCTCGTCAGTTATTTGCAAATTAGATTATTTGTACATAGGAGCCGGAAAAATTAACTAAATTATTTGATTTTATATTGAGAGACTACCTTCATGTCCCTCAATCTCTGATATTTCGTTTTACAATTAAATTTATATGTGTTTATCAATTAATTAATTAGTCTGCATTGCTCAAATATCATTGCCGAGGGACCCTCAATCTATTTTAAATGTTTATTTTCGTATTCATCATTTTATTTACTACCTTTTCATACATTTTTCTCCTGAAAAATATTGATTTTGAATTTTCATAAATTTTAATTTATTCCATGAATTTTGTTACATTTATTTTTTGTGTTGTACACAACATTTTGTACTATTATTTTTTTAATTTTTCATTTTGGAAAACCCTTACAAATGTTACAAACGGTGTCTTTTATCTTCACTTCTTACTAGACTATAAATCAACTTTAAACAGTTGAAAAGGTTTGTGTCTGAAAAAAAATCTAAAAACCTAAAAAAATATCAGTAAAACAGGTCATCTTTTTTTATTATATCAAAAATCGAAATAAATTTGAAATAACTCTTAAATCATAAGCATAATCACATTAGTCAAGAATTTATGTAGCATTCTAAACTTTAGTCTACAAATCATAAAAATAACGGATATTGGATAATAATTTATACTTCACTCGCAGAATTCTGAAAATCGCCGATAAATCATTTGATCATTAAATGCCAAAATTTTTATTAAAATTCACTGCTGAAAATCGTTACATTTTTTGTTAACAAAAATATTTGTTTTAAACTATAGCATACAATTACTAAATTTGTTTGCGATTCAATATATTACATTACTTTTACTTTAATTGATATGAATTTGTTTTTTACATTACATAATTTATGCTTTGGTGTTTTGATTTTCATTTGAAACTTTAACTGCGTCAAGTCTTATTTGTCTTATCATCTGCTGTGTAATGGTGACTTGAAAGTTTTTATTTTTTACATATCGAATCAAGTATTGTGATCATGTAAAAATTCTCTCTCGGAATCACGATGTAGGGATTCAGCTCAGGATTGTCAGGTTGAGTCTCAACGCTCTTTACAACAGCGGAATTTTGACGTCGGCCAACACTGAGCAGATAATACAGATACAAAAAATCCGTTTTTGAGGCCATTGGCCGTAAATTTAACATTTCAAATAAAAAGTTTATAATTTGATTTATTAAAATCCGGAATGCTAATACCGTCATAGAACAGTAATGTATTTCTTTTCAAAATATATTTTCGAAAAAACTAATTTCGATTGCTAATGATAAGGATTAATTAAATCAAATACTCACTAGTATCAGTAGTAAATTTTCATGATTAAAAATTGATATTTAACCATTTTGTCCCCAAATATGAATGGTAACCTATATACAGGGCCGTAACAAGGAAGGTTTGAAGATGCAGTCGCACAACTGAAAGGGCGCAAAATTGGGATGTAACATTTTTTTAATGTTACCAGAAAATAAAAATTATCAAATGGCACGCACCCTAGCTAGCCTATCTTTAACATTACTGGTTAGACTGGTTCATTAGTGTGCCTCCGTAGGTGTAAAATCACCAAACAGGCATTATTATCATAGTATAAAAATATAGCATAAATTAAGTCAGTCCATTTCTAATGGAAAAATTAATAAATTTATTTAGGAACTCGGGTAACGCTATTGTAGTATTTTCCATTGTTTCTTTTAATATTTTAGTTTAAAAGTTCTTGAAGCTTTAGTGACTTTTCTTAGGCAGGATTATTCAATCATTAACGCAAATCAAATTTTCATGCGTTATTTCTAATGAAAACAGTTTCTCTGCCGGAATATACATTTAAATAACAGAGATTGTATTTTATATAACTATACTAATTAAAACCAATAGCAAAAATTTTTATTTACTAACAGAAAATATGAATATTAAAACAACTTCAAATGTTAATAAATTCTTAATTGATAATTTTTATTTTTTAATTTAAATATCCTTCAGTTTCTTTCATATAAATTTTTCTCGTAGGCTTTTGTAATTATTATATTCTTGGAAAATTAGCGGAAAATTTGAGATCGTTTTAAAAATTATAAAATTACACGAAAGCCTTGGGATCAAAGTGATCAAATATTTTTTAATAACCTTTTAATGTTAAATGTAAGTTAAATGATACGAAAAAAAATATTTTTGGCACATTACTTTATGATAATGTCACTATATTATAACTAATTTCCTCAATAATTATAATATCATAACGTTATATGAAACCCACTCCTATAAGGATATAATAAGCTCTTTAGCCTTAAGTTCAAAATAAGAGTATCAAATTAAATATTATATCACTGCATTATATTTTGAGATGCTTATTTTGAACTATCATCACGATTTAATGTCCTCCAATTTTAACTTAATTGTTTTCTGTTACTTTATTCAAAAAACAAGTTTATTAAATCTGTTTGCATAATGTATCATTAAATAAATAGAAAAAATAAATATTCATCTTCAATGTTTACTAACATTTAATTACAGTATCATGACAATTTAATAGTGATATTTTAGTATTAAATCAATTATTGCAGTGTGAAAAAGTATTTCCAAAGCGGCACGAATGCAATCCATCAGATTGTGAACTACATAAAGTTAAAGTTAACGTTCCACAGAAAATTCCCAAACGATATCGCAGTAGATTTCATTGGAAATTTCCAAATGCTCTTCGGCCTCGATCTAAAAGCGTTGGAATGACGGATGACGCAGTTGTGCAATCTTCAATGGATTTTACAATTTTAGAAGATAATTCTTTGTTACATCAAAAATCAACTAACAGAGACTCTCCAGTTATTAGAAAAGCAAAAGTAAGTACATTACATACAGAAATAAACAAAATTAATTAGGAGAAACCCCAAAATTTCGATTGGATAAATACTTTAAAATGGGAGAAAGAAGAAGTTGCTCTTACCCCTACTAAAAATAGAAACGAGTTCGTTAATCTAAGTCACTGACCTATTTGACTTGACACAGAATAAAAATCTATTGTATCGCTGATTGGTCTATTCAGTTTTTTTCATTCTAATTATAAATACAGAAAGTAATCTAAAAACAGTTTATTGATTATAAAATTAATATAGTTAAAAAAGTAAGTGAATTTTATAATATAATGCTTATAAATTATATTTTGTAAATGTAGTAAATAATTACGTGCATACGTAAAGAATTTTGATAGAAATATTTTAAATATTTACATTAATATTTACATTACTTTAAATCATATTAAAAATATGTTTAAGAAGTATTCATTAATTAATTTAGATTTATTTTTGCTATCATTTTAGATGTCTCAAAAGGAATCCCTAAATAGGAATCCAAAACCTGCAGATTTAATTGGGAAATTCAATATAAATAGCAATATTCCATCCAAGTCTGACGATAAAAGGTACACACCCCAATTTTCCGAAAATGTTCAAACGAAAAAAGGGAATTTATTTAAAAACATTCAAATAATGGGCAAGATGAGACCAAAATCAGAGTCTATTAGTGGATCAAATTTGTCCGTTCATAAACCGCAAAACAAACCATCTATTCCCCAAATTCCAAACCGTTGTTCTGAATGCCCTCCACAGAAATCATCAAAATATAATGATACTTGTAATCCACAATTGTTTCCGATTTTACAAAAAAAAGAACTAACTGGTAACCAATGCAATCACAATGAAGCATCAAATAATGTTTCAGACAGCAATAAAACTAAACGACAAAATAAAACATTGACAGTGTCAAATGATAAAACTAATAAGGAAAAATTGTTTGACAATGGAAGTGGTTATCGAATCCGATCGAATTCTGGACCTCATTATGATAGGAAGCATTTTAAGTTACCAGATCCAACATTACTGCCAGAGTGTGAACCTTCAAGTTCTCTAACTTTTTGCCGAACTCCTCTGAAAAGCACACATGACGATCGGGTATATTCATAATTTTTGGTTTTTTTTATTTAAAATAATAATAAGTAACAATAAAACCGTTACAAATTTAGTTACAAATCAATCAAAATAAAAAAAAATTCCTTAAAACAAAATTGAACAATTAGCCAGTTTTATGCCTTAAAAGTATTGTTATTATTTTATAATTAATGTCTACCAATACAAATTATTAAATTTATAAATCTAATGGAAATTTTTGATAAAAAAATAAACAATATTTTACCTAAATTTTGTTTATTTACTAATATAAAAATGACATCGATATTATTAATAAATCTTTAAATTTTTTAATATTTTTATTTAATAATAAAAAAAATGAATATTTTAAATGTCATTATTAAGATATCCTTAAAAATTTAATGCAAGTATGCTTGTAAATTTAAAACTGATTCAATTAATTCTCAAAACAAAAAAACAATGGGGGTTGAATTTTTGGAAATCCTAATTTATTTTTGGTATTTCAAGTAAAAATTTGTACTAAATCATGTCTAAAAATAAGTCGTAATTTGACTTGATTTGCAGGCTAATTAAATCCATAGCATGGGGTAAAATATTATTTCTGCACAAATTTGAATCATCAAATATTTCAAACCGACGAAATTGTCTGTTTGAATTTCGTAATAATTTCGGGTATGAATTACTTTCGAATAAAAAAAAGATGTACAAGTTTATATATTTTTAACTTAAAAAAATATTTAAACCTTTGTAAAATTTATTTTAAAAGTACAATTTGTATAGAATTCAATGAAAAAAATTGTCAGAAAAAACAAATTAGAAATCCGTGTCACATTATTAACACGTTGACTGGTACTGATTCATTGATTTTCTTTGAATTTGTGACTTATTTTACTAATAAAGTGCTGTTTAAATTTAAATGTCTATTTTTCTCTTGTAAAATATATATTAATATGAAAGAATTTGAACAATTTTCAAAGTTGTATCAAAGTATTGGTGAACATTGTTACAAAACAAATTAATGATCAGAGTCAAAATTGACATGTTGATTGCCGGTTATGTATTATTTTTCTCTTAATTCTAGGCTACCCTGTTTTATTTTTTATTATTTTATCTTTAAATTGAGTTTTACCGATGGAATAATAATAATATCAATAATTTCTCAGCTATAATAGACAACTCTCAGTTGTCGTACAGTACAATATTGATAAGAAACAACTTTTACTGTTATCCTGCATCTTAATAATTAAATGACATTAAAGATTAAATGGGAATTTTAAAGAACTAAAATATAATATAATCTATTTTTATAAATTAAATAAATATTTTTCATTTCATTATTTTTTTTTCAATTGTAACTCATGACGAATTCCTTTTTGTTTCAACTAAGCGGGTGTTCAAATGACTGAAGTAAAAATGCTTATTTTTGGGTCTTTGTTTTTGTTTGTTTTTTTCAATTAAAATAATCCATTTCATTTGAATTGTTTGCTTATAGAATTCATTTTATTAATGACATTATTAATTAAAATTGTAAGAATCAATTTAAACAATTAAATTAACGCAATTAACTAATTTTATACATTATGGTAATTTAGTATTATATATGATTATTATTTGTAAATAATAAAAATGAGATTGCATAGTCAAAATTATAATTTTTTGTCTTGAATAAACTTATAATGTATTTTTCTAATTATTTATGAAAATAATAATTGAATAACGTTTTCTTGTTCAAGATATTTTTTTCAAGATTCTTTGTTTAAATATTGTTGAAAATGTCTAAAAAATCTTTATTGGGCGCAATTAATACTAGAACACAGTCAATAAATTTATTTGATTTTTTAATATAATTTTTATCAAGATAAAACTTTGGTAATTTTTATATTCCCGTTAAATGCATTGTTAATTTACTGTGTTTTGAATAATAATATACTGTTTTTAAATTATCATTTAGTTTGGAACATTTGCAATTTTAGTATTTTCGAGTATTAGTTAAAATATTTTGCTTTTCTAATGACTATTTAAAATATTTTTTTAAAAGGGAACATATAATTAATAAATAATTAAATAAAGATGGTAATATTTTAATTAAAAGAAAGCGCCATTCAAACACACTTTTTAAGATATATTTCGACAGATATATTGTCTACATTGGGTATAAAAAACCAAAATAACATGGATTTAATTTATATATTCGAAAAAATACATACCTAGTAAATGTTTTAATATATATTTTTTGTTTTAAAATTTTTAATTTAACTTTAAAAATAAAATTTAAAAATTAATTTTTAAATTAATATTAACAATTTAAATTTGAATCATTCAAACTAACTTTTAAAATTAAATTTTATACTATAAACATCTTTATATGAATATTTAAAATTGAAAATTTTAAAACAAACAACATCATTTTTACTTATCCAAATTTTACATAATAAAACTATTTAAAAACATTCAAACATTCGTACTCATAGCATGATAAATATAATAAAAAATACTTCAAAATAAATTAAGATTATTCAGAAACGCAACAAATGTAGGTAACATATATTCCATATAACTTGACAAAATAAGACATTTTTAAAGTAAACGGAATAAAATTATTATTTAAGGGCGATTAATGCGATTTCCGGTAACACAACATCTTTTGTTAAATAAATATTTGAATTTCTAAAATGTTAACAATATACTGAATCACTTCATAAGTAATGCACATTTTGTCTATGTAGGAAATTAACCGGTAGTGTTCTTTATGACTTGCAAATGCATATTAACATCATTATTTCAACATACGTTTCTTATATTATCAATGTTTATGTGAATTTAAGTGAAAGTAAGCAAATCACATATTAGAGACATCAACATAAAAATTACTCCAAGCTTACGGAAAAATAATTCAAAGTATATGTTAATGTTCAAAATAATTCAATAAATTCAGGCCTGGTAAATTACAGTTTCCAAGATGAACTTTGTTATGTCATTGTATTGCAAATAGAGTAGGATTTAGTCAAAAATTTCAATAAAGTTCATTCCACAATACACTCGTACTTCAAAGGTATTGGAAAGGTTTCATACTTTGATTACAGGGGCTACATAAATTCATCTTTCGTGGTTAAAGCATGACCCGGTTTTAAATAAAGAACATTACTAGAAATAAAAATTGGATTTATAATAATTGTAAAAGTTAATTAGTAAAACTAAAAATAGTAAAAACCAATTTGGAATTGAAATGTGCAAATGGAAGCGAGATAACAGTATTTGGAATGACTTTATTAAGTATAAAAATTGGAAATCAAGTTAAAGCAGTAGAAATTTATATTACTAAATGAGTAAAGCCAAAGATGATAGGGGGTATAAATTTATTAAGAGTTTAGTATTTATCTAAAAATGAGTATGGATAGAAAACTATATATAAATTATGTAGAAGTAAGTAAAGAAATATTAGATAAAGATATTAAAAGACTTTTGATAGATTACGAGTGGATATTTATGAAACACAAATAGGATATCGGTAAGATGTCTATGATAAAACACGAAATTATAACGACAGGACCGCCTATAGCAATTAATCCAAGGCGACAACCAGTGCATTTAATAAGTAAGATTAATGAAAAATGGAAAAGAATGGAATTATAGAAAAGTGTGAATCGCCATGGAATTCACCTTTAGTTTGTGTTAAGAAAAAAGGAAAATATGATATTAGAATTTGTTTGGATTTTAGAGCTCTCAATTTAGTAGCTTAGAGACCAATATTTCCGATACCCAGTACGAATGAAATGATGGATATTTTGAATGGCTCCAAATATTTTACGACACTAGATTTAGGTAATACATATAATCAAGTAAAATTAGAGGAAGAGTCTAAATTAAAGACAGCATTTGCGACAAAGAATGAACAATATTTCTTCAAGAGAATGCCTTTTGGAATTGCTAATGCTCCAGCAACGTTTCAAAAGCTGATGAATAAAGTATTAGGCACTCTAAATTGGAAGGAAGCTGTAGTTTATTTAGATGACATATTAATTTTTTCTCTAAGTAAAGAAAAGCATTTAAAACGAATAATAAATGTATTTGAAAGAATTAAAGAAGCAGGATTAAAATTAAGTAAAGATAAATGTCATTCCCTGAGAGAAGAAACAAAGTTCCTGGTGCATATTATAAATAAAGATGGCATTCGAACAAAAGATAATAAAATAGTGACAATAAAGAATATGAAAAACCAAAAGTGTATAAAAAAGCTACGAAGTTTTTTGGGTCTGACAAACTACTATCGGCGTTTTATTAAAAATTATACAGAATACGCAAAACTATTTGAAATACTTTGTGGAGGTAACAGTAAAAAATTAATATGGACTCATATTTGTGAGTCAGCATTTCAGAGTCTTAAAGGAAAATTAATGAAAGCACCAATCTTAGCGTTCCCTGATTTCTGCAAAGAATTTATATTGGACACTGATGCCAGTTTTGATCCGATCGGATCAGTATTATTCCAAGAAGACAAAAATGGCAATGAAAAGGTAATTGCATATGGTTCCCATGCAATGAATGCTCATGAGTTGGGCCACTGTATTACCAGAAAGGAGTTGCTTGCAATTTATTTTTTTACATTGGATTTTAAACACTACATATATGGGAAAAGGTTCCGTCTTCGAACAAATCATAAAGCAATTAGGTTTATGTTAAAGACTAAGAAACCACAATTGCAATTTCTTGTAATACAGTATTATAACATCATAATTTCAAACTTGGATTAATCACTTAAGTAGTTTGGATATGAAACTCGAATTCAGAAAATGCCGACGCAATGTCTCCAAAAGATTGTGATA
This sequence comes from Schmidtea mediterranea, assembly GCA_022537955.1. Lineage (NCBI taxonomy): Eukaryota > Metazoa > Platyhelminthes > Tricladida > Dugesiidae > Schmidtea > Schmidtea mediterranea. Next base: position 16,798,296 of record CM039682.1, read on the forward strand.
CGTGTTTTCACTGCCAGACAATACATGAAGATCCAAAGAAAGGGAGGTTTAAAACAAGAATATTGGCATTGATGATTGGGAATAGTGGCATGAAATGACAAGAAAATTCAGCAGAGATTAATGAAATACAGAACCAAATCGAAAATAAAGAAAAGACAGATTTCAAAATAGTGGATGAAGTAGTTAAAACAAAAAACAATAAAATCTGGATTCTAAAGGAAAACAACGTAGAATTTATAAATTATACACATCAGAAATTATGCCATGCAGGAGTAAAGAAAGGTAATTATATATCTTCTAATATTGATATGAGAAATAAGAATGAACAAATTGAAAAAGCAATACAGCGTTGTGAAAACTGTCAAAAGAGAAAAACAATCACAACACGCACCAAAGAGACGACAATGAAGCATAAAATCCCAGCGTTATTTGAAACGATACTAATTGATTTTTGCGGTACATTTAAAACTACAATCAATGGCAAGAAATATATATTAGCGATTATGGATTTGTTCAGTAGATATATTTCATTAAATGCAGTGTCAACAGAAGATGAAAATGCGACTACAAATATATTAAGAAATAATTGGATTTTACGATTTGGTGCGCCAAGACTAATACAATGTGATAGAGGCAAAACATTTGAATCTAATCTAATATAATCACTGGCAGAAAAACATAAAATGAAAATAGAATATTCGAGTTTATATAATCACTCGGCAAATGGAATGATTGAACGACAATTTAGGACGATTAGAGATGCAATTCAGATATCTATGAAAGACAATGTATATAGAAATTGGGCTGACTTACTTCCCGAAGTAGAGTTTTCATTAAATTCTACTAAGCAGAGTACAGTAGGGTTTAGCCCAGCTGAAATTGTGTATGGTAAAAAATTATTTAGAGAATGGACACTAGGCAGGAATGATAATATGAACCCTAATGAATATATGGAAATACAAAAAGAGGAAAGACAAATCAAAAATCAAGAGATGAAAAATAATGAAAACAAAATTATTTACAAAAATGAAGCACGAAAAAATCGTGAATTCGATATTGGAGATAACGTTTTGGTAAGGAAAGACATACATACAAAAGAAGACGGCATATATGATGGTCCAGGGACAGTCATAAATAAAAGACATGATAGAAGATACATCATAAAAATGAATAATGAAAGATATGTTACAAGAAATGTCGAGTGGTTGAGAGAATTTATAACAATGGGTAAAAAAATGTTTTATTGAGAGGGGTGTGAGATAAATCTAATAATTAATTTATATTTATTATAAATATGTATATTAATTTTATTATGTTATATATTAAATAGTATGTGTATGATTGCTGTATGTTGACATCGCTCAGAATATGAAAATGCATAATTAAAATTCTCCAAGTTTTATTTAACAAGTGTGTTTAAATAATATAGAGTTTCGAAAATCTTTTAAATCTTTTGAATATTGTTAATGAATAGAAATAAGAATTTAAGTAACCTTAATATGAATTATACATTTTTAAATATTAAATTATAGCAAATAATATTATATTTTGATCATTACTCTGTTAGATTCCTAATCAACATTTATAGCCATATGACTTCATCAATAAGTGGAGCAAATTAGTTAATTTATTCACGTATTTCTGATGTAAGAATACCACCATCATTATTTTTTGTATCAATAATTGCAATATTCTAGTTTTTTAGCAAAAATACTATATCCTTTTAGATGTCCATTATATATATTACAATATATCAAATTGATATTTTGCTCCAATGCTCCCGATTCATGCTGCTAATCACACATTTTAAAGACAAATGCATATTAGCTTTTCGACTTGATATTGTCATGTTTTAAAATTGTTAAATCTTCCATCGTTTTTTCTCATTTGAGTACCATTTAACAATTTTTAACTCAATATTCTGTATTTCTTTTATCTTTAGAACTTGATCTAATATACATATGTTTGACAAATTCCCTAGCCCGTTATTTATTTGTAGTTAGGCATTTTCTATAACATATTCAAGAATTATAAAATTAAAGGAATTTTAAAATATTTCACACAAATAATTATATAATAATTTTAAAAGCATTGTCTATATCATTTTGAAATTATTTTTTCTCCATTTCCATACTGAAGATCAATATTTTTTTATATTTAGCACAAATTTTCGGTACTTTCTTTTCTTAAGTGTTTGTCGGTATTGTTTTTATCTTTTGTATTTTTCTTCAGTTGTTTTTACAGTTTATAGCTGTTGTTTTTTTTAATATAAATCAAATAAATGTCCTACAAATGATAATTGTCACAAGCACCAGTTTTGACTGTGATTATACGGTATTGTTTAACATGTTTATAATACTATTACTATACATATTTTTGTTAATTAAGGTTAGACTTAAGGCATTAGAGTTAAAGTTTTGATCATTTTGTAAAAACATCCACCATAGAGAGAAAGGATAAGCAGTTCATTTGTTTTTTTTATATATTTAATTTTTTATTTAAATAAAATACAATGATTTTATTATTCTTTTTTTGTAGTTTCCTATCTTTCCTAATACTGATTATGCTCTCAATAATTTTTGGTCAATCTGAAACATAAAGGCAAGTCCTTTTTATTATCGTTATTATATGTATATCGAACAAATAAACAAAAAGTACAAGCCGAATAAGTCACATACCTCAAAGTTAGGAAGCATACTCCTTGAAATTTTTGTAACACAACTTATTTTCCATAATAATTAACTAGAAATTTTTTGTTGAATTTTCACTAGACTTCTAATAATTATTTTTGTTTATTAAAGCAAATTTGTTTATTGAAAGTCAATTCTTTCTCTTAATATTTATAAAATTTTCAAATTAATTCGATTATTATTTAGCTGGAAAAATTATTTGAGGGTTCAACAAATTGTTTATTTATATATTAAAAAAAATATAAATGTCTTAAGCACTTTTAAATTAAAGTATAATAACTGTTTGTAATTTAATATTTACATTTTTTTGATCATTTATTATTTATAAGTACATTTAAATCAAAAAAAATATTTATAATAGTTAATTGCGGTTAAAAATATTGTAAATGCTGTTGGGAAGAGTGAATTTGTTTTACTGCCTCAATAATAAAAATTATCATTTTGGCAACAATACAATTTCTCTATTTGTCTACAAACAATGTTGACCTAGATTGCATAATCTACCAATTGTAGAAACGTAAACAACAAACTAACTCCTACACCATCGTTTAGTAGATTTTCTCCTTTTTTAAATATTAGCTATAAATAGTTTGTTGACAAGGGAAAATTTATCCTCAAATCATTTCGCTACACACGGACTCTTTATTAGCTAGAGTAATAGTACAAAATATATTAAGAGAAATTTGAGAAAAGATATTTGAAAATCTATTTCAACATGGAATATCAGTGTTCTATAGCATTCGATTAATAAATTTCATTTCTAACTAAAATTTATGGCAGTCGTATTTAGAATTCTGAAAAATTTACAAAACAAGAATTTTGATTTTTTACCGTGCGATCTAATCCGTTAATGCTCTCAATCAAAAATAAATCTGATTCATAGTCAAATTTTGTAGAAAATATTATGTCACTTATAAAGAAATCAGAGATGAAAAACATAAAAAGTCCTTAAAACTTATGTAGAACAAAGTCAACTAGATAATTTACATAAATTCCGTCACTGCAATTCCGATGATACAATTACATACTAATTTCTGTAAAGGCCTTAGTTAATAAAATCTAATATTATCATTCACTAAATAATTCCGAATAATGTATTAATTGTTAATAGTAATTGACGGATTAAGTGTGTAAAAAGTACTCATTCAGCTAAATTAGTTTTCATTCATTTATTAAATGCGGCTTTTGTAATAAATTCCAAAACTACTTCCATAAGGCTGAATTCTTTAATCCTGCTTTTGTTGACTTCATTTGTCCATAACCTTCAGAGTATGATTTCGGCTTCAATGTGATTGATATTGATGTATCATAAAATGCATTATCTTAGTTCTGAAGTGTTGACTAGACTCTGGAATGTGTCTCAATTATGAAAGAGGAAGTGGTTATTCAAGGAAACTTGATATATCATGAACATCATGAAGATAAAACGGAAGTGGTAATTGAGAGTAGTAAGAAGTGATGTCTGTAACATGTTACATTGACAAATTTAAACGATTTATTAGGTTGGCAATATATGTAGTATAGAAATTATTGAAATCGTATTTTAATTGTCTCTGATAATACATTTCTTAGATATATTTGATGGTTCAGCCGAGCTCCTACATTAATATGTTTTTCTCAAATGATTTTTTTATATAGTTTTTACGCTACAGAAGTTGTGACTAACATCATTTTTTCACTTTGTTAACTCTAAAATAATCTTTAACTATTATCTCTACACTTCCAGCATACTTCGATATTTTCAGCGATTTCTCTAACAATAATTCTCACATTTTCTGGAATAAGTACTTCAAACGAGCATGTTTGGTTTCAGTTGTTGAGGATCGTGGCTACCATACATGTGTCTTATTTTCAAATTTTTCCCGATACTCTTTACAGAGACTCAACCCCAAACTAATTTTTAAGTTTCGAATAACTCTGAGATTGAATGACATCTTCTTTTGTCAAAAAATTGAATAATAATGTACATGTTAATGACAGCTCACAAACATTTCTGTAATCCGTCATGCCCATTATGCACCCTTCACAAGAGCAGAGAATGAAAATTCCTGTTTATAATTTAACACCATTCTTATATATAGTTTTCGTACATCATTTTGCTCAGTAAAACAATCAGTCTAAAATTTTTCAATGTCAAACTATTTTGATTAAAACGGTTCAAAATAAATATTCCAACTAAAATTACTTGCCAAGCTTTTTCGAATGTAAGATAAAAACCTTTGTAGTGTAACCGAAAACAGTCAGAGAACCTACTAAAAAGAAATAAAATTAAATTAAAAAATAAATAATTTTATGTTCAAGACAAAAAAACTTATTAAATTAAAAATTTTAATTTTTTATAATTGCACGGGGTTGATTTTAATCTTAATCACAGCGCTGTTAAAATGTTATAGAAATTACTGTTTGTTATATTTGTTTGAATATTGATGACGCCAGAGTTTTATAAATTTCAAGGTATAATTTTAGCTATGATTTTGGAATTCACTGATTATTGCTGACAGTTGGGAATGATGATATCCAAGCTAATTTGATGAAAAGCACTTTGAAAAAAATTTAATTTGAAAGGACCCCATTTTATACTTTCATTATCATATGAAAGTATAGACATGAGCAAGTATATGTTTTTGATTCATTTGCCTTCTAAATGGTAGGAAAGGAATCAATTTCAAATCACCAAACTTGAAATGAGAATTTGTTTGCTTCGATAACACATACTCATATTTTTTATTAAAAATATTTCAAAAAAGGGACCCTTAATGTACACTTTTGACTTGAAAGTTAATGTGATTTAGTATTAAGTGGGTATCTGTTTTACTGAATAAATAATCTTCAAAATCCTATTTATACATTCATTTCTATCTAAATCTTAATTCCACTCGATCAAATTACAATTTCAACTGTGTAAATTTATAACATTTTGTTTGAATTCTGAAAATTTAGTAGCTTATCAAATATTTTTATAAGGATTGTTAGTCAACAATTGGCCTACTTCTGTACGCTTAAATACGCATTATACGTCGGTTCTTTATGTCTGAAACAGGCGAATTACAATTGGATAACCTAAATAAAGCTTGATTCATTCGTTTATGTTTAAATCTTGATTGATTATAATTATTTATTGAATTCAAGAATTAATAGTCTTGCTAAACGTATTTTTTTGAAAAGAACTACTATTTATGTTTTAAATTTTTGTAGGTTATGACAAATTAAATTTTTTCAATTGTTAATTAAATGTGCCATGTGTCTTTTTTAGGTCTTGGTGTTTTCCGTTCATTTTTAATTTAAATTTAGGAATACAAAAATTTATCGCTATTGAAATTTAAGTTAATTCAATTTCTTTCATTTCTCTCGAACTCTATAATTTTACCATGGACAATTATTAAAAAAAACAATTATTAATTCGAATGAAGTGAAAGTAAATGAAAATAGGGGTAATTTAAATAAATTTTCAGCATACATTAGTAGTAATCAAAGGGCTACTTGTCTGTTAATTCACCAAATTTTTATTTTTTATTCTTTTACAGAAATGAATTTTCCCTATTATGAAACAACACTAAGTATGTTATATTTAATTGTTGGCAAAAAAGCACAAGATCAGCACGTGTACGCCACATGTATTCACACATGTATGAATCCAACATGCTCCTGTCTGTTCCATTGTGACGTTTGTTAAGTTCTTTTGCTGCCTTCCACAAACGTTCAATTCTTGGAGTATTTGCTCCAGTGTTAGGATCAACAAAATATAGAGAGTGGTTTACAGTCTGAGGATGGAATCCGTCTCCAGCAATTACAATGATGCCGTTATAAGCTCTCCATTGATCTGATATATCTGTAGTTCCTTGCAATATGTGCGTAGATATTATTAGAAAAAGGGTGGCTACTATTCTGTCTTGGTCAGTAAACATGAAACATTCACCATTTTGTCGACATATACTCCAAAACGCCCACTGTTGTGGTAATACTCGACTAACATGGTTTTTGCGTCTAGTTAACAGACTTTCGTCTATTTCAACAGTTGTATTAGGTCCATCTATGAAAATGGGATTATTGATCAACGTATTGGCACACACATCTCTAATATAGTTATTCCAGTCTATAACAGATGACTTGAAAATTTCAAGTTCAGTTTCACAGAAACGTATACTGGTCAACTCTTTAGACAATATTTACATGAACAAAACAATTTGCCTGTATGATAACCGTGATCCTTGTAATCAGGTCCCTTGCCGAACAGGTATATCTTGCCGACATGAACCCCGAAGACATCTCCAACGATCTTGGCGATCTTTTCAGCGATAAAGTCATGACATGTATGTTTGAACGACGCAGATTATGCACAATTCCATGTTTTTGAAGGAACTTTAGACTACTTCTTTTATCATTTCATAATGCGGATAATTGCAACAAATTCATATTTTATTAATTATTTATTTATTTTATTTTGTTATTTGAAATGTTAATGAAATAATTTAACATAGGAGAATGTTATAACAAGTGATTTTGCATTCATTTCTGTAAAAATATATAAAATGGGGTGAGTTAACATAGAAGTACCATCAAAGGTCGTGTAATTGTCTTAAAACACTCACTTTCTTACTTTAATACCCTAAGAAGAAATAGTTGAACCTGGAATGTACAAGTATTGAAGCACCATCTTATTCAAAATTGGACAATTTCTATTATTATTTTCCCAAAAACTAACGAGTGTTCTGACGTTCTTGGAATGAATAATCTGGAGATTTCATGTTTTAGATTGATTTTATCATCAAAATTTTAAATTAATTACTGTTTTTACAAAATATTTTCATACACGATTTTTATTTCAAAATATCCTTATTCAACTTTTCTTTTTCCTCAATATTGCATTATTTTAAACCCCTGAACGCTGGTTGAGATTTCTTAATTACAAACTTTACTGTAAAGATTCAATGCAAAACCTTGCATTGTCTGGCAATTGTATATTTCATTCTGCAATTGACTATTATTAATAATTAGTAATAATTTATTAACCTTTAATTAATGATATTACAATCCTAGGTGGCTTACATCATGTAAAAATCCACAGCTAGTAATCTTTTACCAAAATATTTAAAATTGTGGCGCTAACAAAACTTTCCAATTTATTTATCACGTAATATTTTGCAATAAAAACAAACAACAATTTTATTCGCTTTCTGTAACCGGATTTTATATTTCAACATGCTTATTTGCATTATCAGGCATGATTACATAAGTTTAAATAATAATTAAATAATAAATAAATAATTAATAAGTTACAAAACATCAAATAATTGTATATTTTAAATGACCACCACACGCCACAGAATTCATATGTCTATTGGTCTTTAAATCCTCCTCATTTTAATTCGAATCATGGCCATTTGGACGCAAAAAAGTTGATTTTCAATTGCTTCGCAACATATTGACTTTACGATCACGACAAATAAGTAATGTACTGTTGTAAACCACCACCTCACGTTAATATACAACAGTTAAACATTGGTTTGTTTATATATAATTAATCGTCCTCTATCTAAATACCAAATTTGGCGGCGACCTGAAATTATCACTTCAACAGTATCCTTTGCCAAATCTAAACCGCAAATACATTACAGTGAGATCCAGAATCTGATACGTAACAACCATAATATAAATGCGATATTTAAAAAAAAGTTAACTAATTTGTTTCAGTAAATGTACTATATATAGATTTAGCTTTGTTTTAAACGTGGTTTCGTTTACTATTATTAATTTTTATTTTTAGTTATTTTAAAATTAATTTTGTTTAGTATTGGGTAAATGGCACGACAAGCGCTGAAGGTGGCGGTTTTCGTAAGTTTAAAAACATCAACTTCTTTATTAATCATATTATTTCAGAAAAATTATCCAAAACTTCTATTTCAAAATCCGAACAGAATCTCGTATTTTCTGAACCATCTAAAAGAATTGTAGAAGCTTTAAGTAAATCGCGACCAACTTTGGATCTTGGAAACGAAACTATTGAAGCTGCCTACAGATATGGAGTTAATCGAGTGACAGAAAATGATCAATTTGTTATACTAAGCAAGTCATCTACAAGGGTACCATTATTTAATGTATATACCACTATCAAAATTTTGCCAAATATATTAACAACATAGTTGGAAACAAATTAAATTTACAATGTGCAAAAGGCATAAATTTCTTGTGGATCTTTATTTTATATGAAGATTTTTGTAATGCATAGGATCAGACAAACATAATAATGAAATTATATTGTTAAATAAAATATATTGACAGTTGATAAATTATACAGTGAAATACCCAGTATTGACTACTTTATATATGGCAGTCAAACTTATTTTAAATAATTAAATTTTAATTAATTTTATGTAATATTGTAATATATGTAATATATGTAATATTGTAATTTTATGTAATATTTTTTCGAATTTAGAAAAGTTAATATAAATATTTTATTGTAATAATTAAAAGAACTTTAAAAACCCATTCGGATATTAGATATAATCCGTCAGAAAGATTTATCTATTTGTAAATAAATAATATGCAATTTCAATAATATTTCTCTACATCCTTTTTTACAAATATTCGCCAACACATTCTTATATTTCAACTCATCTAAAGTGTCATAGATTGTCAGAATGCCTTTTAAAGATATTTATTAGCTCATTATATAATTATAATTAAAAGTATATCTATGTATATTCAATCTATTAGTATAAACTGTAACCCATGAAAATTTCCCGGAACATTTAAAGAAAATCTACATAGTTCTGAAAATTAATATTCTAGAGTAGAAATAGGTTTTTAAAACAAATTTCCTATTTTTAAGACATTTAGCTTTCTGTATATCAGTTAAAATGATTTTTCTTTTGATATTGACATTTAGTATAATTTTTAGCAATAATTAGAATTGTTGATATTTTGATTCTTTTCCAAAATAAATAAATTATTTTTTTAAGGATTGATCATAATTTTAATTAATGTTGTTTGTTTTCAAAATAAAAAAAAATCAAGTTCTGCTAAATTTCATAAATAAATTGGAACATGTTTTATAATTTATGTCCGTTTAAAATGGCCACTTTTTTTAAAATGACTAATTTTTGAATTATTTATCTTATATTAAATGAATTTTTCTTGATAAAATATTGTTACTTAAGAAAATAATTATTGAATTATTGAAAATATTATCTTTGCCATCTCTATTGTTAAATATATCGCTTTGATCATGTTGCACATTGCAACATGATAGCACATTTATAACTTTCTACGAGAGAAAGGAAACAAAGATCCAATAGAACATTTTTTTCATTTGATACAATTTGTATATTATATATTTTAAAAAAGTCACCATTAAATATAAATATATATATATATATATATATATATATCGCATCATATGGACACAATCTCAAAATTTCCATATTGACCTAGAGTCTAAACTTTAGACAATTGGAAATTTTTCGATAAATATGCTCGACCAGATATGTCAAAATATTGGTCCTAAAGTTCACTCCAGTGGTTCGAATTGCCCAAATTGATATTTTAATTAAATTTATATTGTATTGAATATATAGTCTATTTTATATTATGTTGGCAAATAGGGTTGATTTTTATTTATTTTTTCTAGGGTTTTTGTGCATCTACCCCCCTAAACGCCATCAAGATTATTATTCTATCCCTCCTATGTACCCATGGTGATTGCCATGTTGGTAATGTACATAAGGGTTGAAAATTCATGAGCAGATGAGCTCCATTTCTAGAACTACTCCTCATGATATTCTCACTTTCGGGTTCTTGACTGCCGATGGAAGGTCTTACGTGTTTCTCTTTATTTATCCATGTTCTTACTCGTCTATTCCTACAATTTCCATACTTATTTGTCATCTTTACCCATTATTTATAAAGGTATCCTTCAAAAATTTGGGCAGCGTTCCTCCCTTATTTTTTTGGTATATTTCCTATTTCACTTGTTTACTCACTGTATCGACTACATTTTCGTCCTAGTTTACCTTTTATCTTTCCTATATTAAAAATTTGATTAACAGCTCCTTAACTCCCTGTACATTTCCCATGATTTTAAATAGTTACAACCCTCTGCGGTCACTTCAATAAACATTTCTCTCTTCTGTCAGATTATATCATTCAACTTTTGGAAAAAAATACTTTCAACTTTACATTCCTACACTATATTATCCTTTCCTACTTAATTTTCCAATTAATTTTCCGACAATATTTTAAATTTTCAATACAAAACTTTATTCCCCTTAACTAAAGTCGCACTTCCCATGACTTTAAGTGCTCACTCCGGCCGACGTTTCCATCAGACGGTGTGAGTTGTTTAACGGTGGCCTACGGGGAGGGTCCTGTGCCATTTTGCCAGGCCCCGTCGCGGACAGACCTAGATTTCAGACAGGCTCGACCCGCGATCGCAACTAGGGAACTTAATCCACCAACCGGATTCGCCGATCTGCCTATCTGAGAACTATTTCGATACATATATATAGACAAGATTTTAAGGGGACTTGTCAGTGGCACCAAAAGATTGCACGACCATCCAGAATAAAATCAAATTAACAAAACTTTAACTTCAAAATATATATTTATACAAGAAAACAATACTTACAATCCACAGTCATGCAACCAAATTGGAAAAATTGGCATAAATTGGCATATAAATTTTTATCTAAAAATGACTCACTGTTCGTCTAAGAATGTCTAAAATTTTCTAAAACTTTTCTGCCTGACTAAAATTGTCTAAGAAAGTCTCTTAGTCTAAAAATTGTGAAAAATGACTGCTGTATATATAGTGTTTTTGCGTCTTTGTGCGACCAATAGGCGATTTTTCGCGATTTTTAGGATTTTTTAATTATTTTATTAATTTCAAATTATTTTTATAATTTTTTATATATTTTTTCTTATTTTTTAATATCTTAATTTTTATGTTATCGGATTTTATTTTTATTATTATTTTCTTATGATATTCTTTTTACCCTTGCTATTTTATTTCTTGGTCGCCACTTCTGCCTGTGTTTTTTCTAAACCTTATTTTGCAAGGTTTTGGCAGTTTATTTCATTTCACGTGTGTTTCTTTCTGCAGCTGTAGGCTTTTTCAAGAATTTTAATTAATTATTTGTTTTATTTAATTTTGTTATATTTTTATTTGTTTTTAATTAATATGTTTTATTTTATTTTTGATCTCTTCTTGCGGTGCGTGCTTTTGTTACAGCAGCCATATTGACAATTTCCAAACGACATTAATTATTTTGTTTTAATTTATACAATTTTCACCTTTTTGTTTAAATTGGTTTTGTAATTTTGTTTTAATTTTGGGTCTGAGCCCAACAACTACATACCTTTTATATTACATTTTATATTATTTTATATAAATTTTATATTAATTTTATATAAATTTTATATTACATTTTATATTAAATTTTATATTACATATAAGACAAAAATATTTTATTTTTAAAATTAAAATAGTTTACAATAAAAATCAGAGCTGTAAGCCTGATATATACATGAGCTGATGAAATTAAGGTACAGACTGGCGGACTGCAGATAAAATCTTATTATTTAATTTTCAATATAAAGGAAAATGAAAAACACGAGATATTTTCATTCATAAAATATTTATTATTATTTTTAATAATGAATCTTTTACAATTCTGTTGATACAATGTTAACATTAATTTCTGCCAAAAACATTGCATGATTAGATTTTATAAAATTTATTGTTGAATAAGAACTATAATAAAGATAAGTACTTCCCATCATCTGACCAATTTTTAACGCAAAATGAGTAAGTTTCGGAAAACGATCAACAAGTAGCATATAAAAATCTAGACCCAGAAGCGTAGCTAGTGTGTTTGGCGCTCGGGGACAAGATTCATTTTTTGCGTCCCTCCTCACTGAAAAATTAAGAGTTATTCAATGAACTAAGTGAAGAAGAAACTATTTAGAGAATTTAAAAAATATCAAAATTTAGCATTGAGCTTAAATGTTTATGCTTACTTGTATAATATTTTCCATTCAACAAGGTGTAATTGTATTGTTTAAATAAATGTTTTTATTAAATCATCTTATTTCTGAATGCAAAAGTAAATTTCAATAAATTGTATCAATTTCGTTTAAAAAATTACAAAATCTGCTGTGAGTTAGCACTTTGTATCCACCTCTTATCAGATTTGTTATATTAACCACCACCTTCACCTGTCGTAAAGATTTTATACATAAAACCTCTTGGTGCATGATGCAATTAATTAATGGGCAATCCATGTATCTATTTCAAAATCAAGTTGGAAAAGAATATTCAAAGAAGAGCTTTATTATTTTAATACTGATAGAAATTCAATATTCTACTTTAAGAACAATATATTATATTTAATTTGTAACAAGGCTATAAGTGATTGCGAAGAATTCAATATATCATATCATGTTCAAATGTGAATACAGAAATGAAGCTTCACTAAAATCGCTATAAAATAAATCCTAAAACAATCGGATTAACATGTTGTATTATACTATTGCAATTGGACCAAAACCTTTTACAGTAGATCATTTGTCTTCGAATAAACAACAAAGAATTTCTAAAGTGAATTTAAATTTTAAATGTTTGATTATTTTCATTCTCTTTTTTCTCTTTATTTTTTATAACACTAGATCAGAGGTGAGCAAAGTCTGGTCAGCCACGACAATTATCTGGCCCGCGAGACATTCGAAAAATTTTATTAAAATTCATATCCATGAGTTCTGGAAAACTAAAATTTTTCAAAATCATAAACTTTTTTCAATTTTTGAATTATTCAACTTTGAATTTTATATTATAAAATATAATAAGTATACCAAACCATGCCTTGTATTATATAAATTTTAAAATTTAAAATATGTCCGGCCCGCAAAATCGTACAAATTTCTTGGATTGGCCCGCTATCAAAAACGTTTGCCCACCCCTGCACTAGATCAATAAATTGTAATTTCAAACAAAATTTCGACACACTCTATTGTGGGTATTATTTTCAAAAAGAGGATGTGCCAAAAGTTTAAAGTTTATTGATATATTCTAGAGTATAAAAAATTTTGAAAAAAAAGAAATTGAAAATAATTGATGAACGATGAAAAATATAAAAACTGTTTGTTTAAACTTTTTTATATTTGTTCGAGTTATATATTTTTAATATAAATTTTACTGGATCTTAATATTCTATTGAATAATATTCACTAAGAAATCCACTTCGTTTACTAGTCTTATCAAAATATAGTAAAATAAAATAGCTAATATTTATAAAACTAAATAATAAATAAATAAGCTAATCTCAATTGGTATTAGAATTATAAATTTAAATGAATTATGTCTCCAAAATAACTATCTGTTTTTCGTGTTTTATTTAAAATTAATGAAAGATAAATACTACAGAGTAAAATATTTATGTATCAAAATCTAGAGCTATGGTTTATGAAATAAGAAAACAAACATTTTCATAATTTTCTTTGGTCATTTAAAGTAAATAAAATACTACAGATTTACAATTTTTCAAAGTGTATATTTAATTCGAAATTAGAAATAAACATTTTGTTGATTACTGTAATTTAAAATATATTTTATATTTAGGATGCTTCCACATTCTTAGCAGAAGGACTTCATACCTTGGGTAAGTTGTTACTCTATTAAATATAATCAAACGTCAATCATCAGTGGTAATTATGTTGCTTTAAAACTCAGAAAGTTGAATAAAGAAACCTTTTGTTTGTTTATAAGATCCATACATTTATAGTAAAAATTCATTTTTAATTAATTTTAATATTCAGTCTTCAATTTTTGTTTGGGTTCTTTGTTTACAAACCGACTTAATTGTTCATGAAAATAACAGTTAATTTAGTCGATCTGATCCCTAGGATAATTCTGACTCGTATAATTGACATTTTGATCTAAATAATCAAATTATTATTAATAAAATCATTATATAAAATCTAGTTAAAATAGCAAAGAATATTTCAATGCAAAAATGCGATATTAGAATAACTTCTGAATAAACAAATGATATTTTGACTCAAAAGGAAGTTTATTTTGAGTTCTAGATAACTGAAACGTTGCAAATTTTTGCAAATGTAGATCTTTGATTATTCAGGAAAATTTGTTCGCTTCTTTTTTCTATTACTTATAATCGTACTCAGTTTATCGCTATAATCAAACAAAAACTAAAAATACACAACATAAAAAGATGAAATACTGAATTTTTAATTAATTTTTACTTATCTTTTGAAATTATCAAAAATATAAATAATATTTGTGCCTATTAATATGTTATTCTAGGGGAAGCTGAATCTTTCTATGCATTCTTTCAACATAGCACGTGCTATGATATGATGCCAGATAATTCTAAATTAGTGGTTTTGGATAGCAGGCTTCAAGTAATTATTAGAATTAATTTTTTTTCCATGGATAAAAATAGAAATAAAGGCAGCAACTGATAACCCCGACTAAAACTATCATTGCTCCTTCTAAATCATACATTTATTATTGAAAAATTTCTTATTAATGATTAATTTCAGGATGGGGTTTTCTAGCTCGAAGTGTGAGAGTATAAATTAAATTTATTAAATAAATAATTGCATAAATATAGGTCGCATGTCAATATCAGAAGAATAAAACTATGGTTACGGTGTAACAGCATCAATTCACAAAAATCATTATTAACAGAAATGATAAACCTTTGCTACAAGTTTCAAGTTTATTCAAAACAAAAAATGATAAGATTTTCGACTACGAAATAGTTCTCTTCAATCTATTTAAGAAAATAGTTTAAATAAGAAATTTGAAGATTTCTGTCATTTTTTGATTGATTAGTATTTAAAACTTTTTATTTTACATTAACAAAACTGCAAATTAAATGAAGAAAATAAAATAAGTGTCATAAATTCACAGGCATAAACGTATGATGATGAAAAAGTCCAATATTTCCTGAGTATTGTAAAATAGTGACTTGAAAGGAATGATAAAAGGGAAATATTTAAATCACTGGCTGACATTAGAACACGGCTAAGGAAGATTAAAAAATTAATAAATAAACAAATATAATCATTTATTAATTAATTTCTCAATTAACTAAATTAATTTTACTTCCAAATGAATTTATATTTAACAAAGTAATTATATATGTTCTATAAAATTTGGATACGTTAAAATCAAAACACATTTTTCTGTATTTGTTACTGTCTAATGATCATGTAAACGAAGCTTGATGATAACATGTTGCTTAAAATTTATGATTCTATGGAAAGGATTTAAGATATTAACTCCAAGATGATGGAAACATTGGACTAATATAATTTTATCCATCATTTGTGATTCCCAAGTTATGAAACACTTAATGATAAAGTGCTGCGCAAAAGTCCGTAATAAATTTAAACCTAATTTTATATTTAACCCCTTAACGCACATGCCCGAACGTAACTCGGGTAAGTGTTACTGGCAAATTTGTGCATGCCCGAGAGAGACTCGGGTATACGAAATATAAAATTTTGTTTAAGATTCCCTAACGATTATATCTCGGGCAGTGTAATAAATTTATGAAAAAGGTCTATATATTAATTATCAATAATAAAAAATGATTTATTTTTGCCGTTGTATAAAAAAAACAGCGTTAAGGGGTTAATTATATTTTGATCAACATATTTAATGTTTTAAATTTTTGTACTTTCCTTATTGTCTTTATATAATTTTGCAAAATATCTAATTTCAATGTATTTTCCTATTGGGACTCAAAAATTATTTTATCTGATTCTTCAATATTAAAGCGCTACTAAACAAACCAATTCAACATTGAAATAAGTTCTTTGGCTCACTATATTCAATATTAAAATCATAACCAGAAAAATTCCTATTTTTCATAATATTTTCGCAACACTTAATTAGTGAATATAAGATACATAAGTTATATCCAGTACATTTCCCAATAGTATACTAGTTTCGAGCTAATAGCTTTCATCAGTACTATGCGGGAGGCACTCAGATTTTTCTGAGAGCCAGCTAAGTGTAAAACCAGTGTCAAGTTAACACCGTTATACACTTATCCTGATGCACTGGACATCAAATAAGTTTGCAAAGTTTGAATTTAAGGCAAGAAAAAAGACGAATCTTTTTTTGTTTTTAATTAGTTTTTTAATTCTGTTACTACTAAGCAAATGAAGGTTTTTTCTACCTTTTATAGATGGAAATTATAAATAAATTGAAATTGTAATTAAAATTTGATTAGATTTCATTTTCGATTTCCATTGTTAAATGTGCTTCGGTTATGGATCTATGTGAATTAAATGTGAACTAAATTTATTTATTTGAATCTTAATTTTGTAACTTTTGTAAATTTTTTTTTATTTGCAAACAAATCGAAATTTTCCTCGTGAATTATTGACTTTGATCTATGAGTATTTGTTTACTCAAAAAGTTTCATATTTTAAACAAAAATGAAACATTTGATTGGTAATTAATTTATAATGTTTGAAATTGCCGGCTATAATCAAAGTTGGTATGGCAGATGAGAAAATAGTTTCCAATACTGAGAAAGTCATGAATTATTATTATTATTATTATTATTATTATTATTATTATTATTATTATTATTATTATTATTATTATTATTATTATTATTATTATTATTATTATTATTATTATTATTATTATTATTATTATTATTATTATTATTATTATTATTATTATTATTATTATTATTATTATTATTATTATTATTATTATTATTATTATTATTATTATTATTAACATATTTTCAAAACATTATTCAAATTGCACTGTTTTGTAAATAATTTTTTGAAACCTACCATGAAAATGCAGAGAATAATTTATATAATTAATTAGCTAATTAATTTATTGCATTTTAAATAAAAATAGTAATAATATTGGTATATACACCTAAAGACATGGGCACTCTCGAATCAATATTGGAAATAGGTAGGTAGTTTATTCTTGATAAGTCTTTTGAGATTAAGAATGACAGAAACAATTTATTTCAGTAGGATCCAATAAGATTGGAATGTATTTGTCATGTTAAAATTAACAAATTTTGATATATTACGAAACTTGACCAAATTAGTTTTCAACTTTAAAACGAAATTGTTTTATTGTGCTTCAACTTGTATGTAGTGATTTCATTATTCATAATAGAAATTATTTTCCACAAGCAATATTTTTGATCCATATTTACATAAAATTCTTGAACTCTCTTTATAGACTTAAGAGGTATATTCCGCACGTCATTAATTCAAATCGTTAGTTCAATTGTTACTTTTTTTATTATTTTAGAAATATGTTTCATTTTTGTGAATAAAAAAACGAGTATTTCCATATATATATTTCTGTATTCTAGTTATATTATTGCTATTCATTTTTAAAATAATATCTCAAAAATCAGTATATAAATAGTGTCGTTTAGTAGTGTTCGTATTTTCGTATAGAGGGTTCCTGCACTTGAAGATAGTTGCTCTGATTCAACGTTGGTAGTTTGAATAGTTAAAAGATCCAACTAAATAATATTTCGTCTTCTAAAAATTTTATTTCTTATCTTCAATGCATTTTTATGGTATTTAGTTTGATGCAATATTTGTAGTTTTTATTTATGACACCCAGTAATGTTTTTATTATGCTTATTTAAGTTTGTATAAATCATTTGTTTATGCATTTATTGAATTTTCTGCCATATTAATAAAAATTGTACATAAATTGGAAAATATCGAAAACCGGCATTTCGGCACATTTAATATTATGTGTTAAATGTATTGAAATCACTATATATAATGTTAAATGATTTAATTATTTTTGCAAGTATTATAATTAGAATATTTAATTTTACTTGAAATTATCTAACTAATTTTTAAAGAAATGAACAAATTTTGACTTTTTTAAAATGTTGTGTTCTTTTTAATTCAGAACATCAAATCGGACTAGTGATACAAACTAAGTTTTTTGTGGTGACTTAATAAATCTTTTAGTTAATTTTCAATAATGTTAAAGCATTAGCAAATTAATTGAGGTACAAACTCAGTAAATTTTATTATCGTAAAGATCCTGAGTCAACCATATTGAATCCGCTTGGTCTTCGATAATTATCAAACTATTTTAAAAGTAAATTTGTGTATAATTTGACATAATTGATCTATGATTTCATGAAAATGAAGAGAAAGAAAAATTCCATTAATTTGACAATCATAGAATTTTAGTATCAGTAAATGTATTGCACTGGACGTTAATTACCGAAATATGAATATAAATTATTAATTAACCTATATGTAGGCTAATAAAACTGAAATTTCCAATAAACACTAAGTTTTTATAACAATAATTAATAAAAGAAACATCAGTTTTTTATAAAGAAATTAAGACTAAAAAAGCGATTAAAAATAATTTTCTTTATCAAAAAATTCTTTTATAATTTCATCACTCAATATCAATAAAACACTTTAAATATTAAAAAAATTCCTTTAAAGTAATAAACTTAGATTTTGAAGTAACTCAAAATGACATTTAAATTGAAATTATTTACTATGTCAGTTATAACAAATGTTATTGTCAATGTTGAGATTTAAATAAAAATTGAACGCATATAATAGTTATAAGTGTTTGGTTACACAAATACAAATTGTACTTTTATTTTTTGTTAATATAATAATTTTTTAAAATAATATTTCTAAGTATTCTTATCTTTAAAACTTCATTTTTTGATAACAATATAGTTAATTTAATTTAATAAACTAAACTAATTAAATTATTTAACAATTTAATAAATATCAGTAAAATCCTTTTCATTTCTCGTTTCATTTTATCGGTTTTCACTTTTTAAATTTTTTATTTATTTTCATTGCAACTAAAGATCAATAAAATGCTTTTGATAATAAATTTTTGACACTGGCTTTTCAGGTGTCATTTGAATATTTGTGTGAATATTTGTTGTTGATTGGGACTATTTTATGACGTTGAAAAAATTTCCTTATATTAAATGGCTTTTTTATAATATTCTATATTTTGAATAAATAATTATAAAATAGATATATAATAATAATAATAATAATAATAATAATAATAATAATAATAATAATAATAATAACAATAATAATAATAAATAAATAATATATGTATATATATATATATATATATATATATATATATATATATAGATAATTAAGTTACTAACTCAATGGTATGTATGTATAGGTGCAATACGAATTACCCAGATAATTGAATAATTAACACTGGCTTCTAAAGCGTATCTTACTACTTACTATCCATGGTTTACTGATACACTTCGAAATTTTAGCATTTATGCTTTTATATATTAGTAAATATAATGTTACTAAATCATTTTTAGTTTCTATAAATTAAATGTGTTTCACTGAATATGCAACATACAAGTTGTTAGTTAAAATTCATTTTGTTGATTAATTCTATTTTATAAATAGTTTTCTTTATTATTTATTTTCCTTATATTTTTAAAATTATTGTTAACATTTTTTATAGTTCATTCAAAATTCAAAATTTCAAAATTAATTTTATCAACACCCAAAAAGGTTTAAATAATTTTTTCCTAAATTTTAGAAGATCTTTTAAATTTCAAATTAAATACATCTACAATATTTAATTTTTAAGGTTTAATTTTGTATTCAAATAGATCATTTATTTTTAATTTTAATTTAATATTAATTTTTTTATATATATTTCGAAAATCACCGATATTTCATTTTCAAAACTGTTCTAAATATTTCACATAAAATATTACACAATTTTCTTAGTATTTCACACGACTAAAATATGAGAATTTTATGTTGAATTTTTTGCAGTTCATTTTATTTTTAACATGTTTTTCATTGGGATTTGGAGAATAACAGCTTTCTAATTTAAAAAATTGTTATAAAAGAATTTTTAACCGTTGAATAAGTTCCGTTATTCATTATGGTATATATATTAAAAATTATTTTATATTTTATTTTATTTTCTACATTAGTTATACATTAATATTATATTTCAATTTCTTAAGCTTATTTTTCTATTTCAACATTTTCTGACTGATGTATAAACTTCATTTTCAATTTGAAACTATTTTTGAATCAAGTAATTTTGAAATCCAAAAAGCCAATATTCAAATTTTACAAGTCAAAAAAATGTAACTTTGTAATTTAATTTAAATTTTAAACTCATCTCTTTATATTTTGTTTAAAATTTAACCAATTAACGCTCAAGAAATCTCTTTTAAATGAAATTAATAAAACACACAACTGTATCTAGATATTTATTAGAAGTAAATCGATATATGAGAGGGATCGAAAAAAATAACAGGAGTACAATCTAGTACATCTAGTTTATCGTAGATGTCGCTAGAAGCAAACTAATATTACCTTGTTTTCCTGTACTCAAGCCACGGTATAACGGGCATTAATCAGTTTAACTTGTTCATAACTGACTTTTGCTTTTTGATAAAAAAATAAGCTAATTTAATTTATGAGTTAACCTTATCATTTTCTATCAGCCGGGTCTATTTGACATAAAGAAAATTAGTTATATTATAAAATTTAGAAATGCATTTATCTTTTTTAGGTTTTTGACTACAAATAAATTTTTTTCCGTAGTTAATTTAATAAGTTTGAATGAAATTCTTCGGGGAAGAGTCCAAAAAGAGGTAAAAGTGCTAAAGGATAAATGATTTTACTGATTGTTTATTAAATTTTTTATCATAAATCTTTACTTTTTTAAATATATTGTATATATTTATAATGATTAACTTTGTTTACAAAAATAACACCCAAATACAAATCTATGTATAAAAAACAAACAAGGACTACCATGTGGGGTTAGATCATACTTGTTACATCATAATTGTTAATATTAATTGCACTTGTAAGAGAATAATTAATTAAGGGTTGTTAATAACTGGTAACTTTTCTAAAAAGCTATCTGAAAATATTTCCAAAATAGAAGCTTGAACTGATCTTAAATCTTTGACAGGTTCTTCCCTTTTATCAGTGTGCTCTTGAGGAATTTCATACAATCGCTTATAAACATCTATTGCATAATCAGACATTTTCGACTTCTGAAGAGATTCTGGTGTATACTTCAACACATCTTTATCGTTATATATTCTTTTCCACAAACAAATTCCAGTAATGTAAATATTAAATGCCCATCGAAACAAGGACTTGTAGTTTTGGTTAAATCATATTCAGTCATAATCACACGGGTTAATATTTGAAATAAAGTATTTATGAATTAAAAATTCAGTTTCAAAGAATGGTACGAAATTCACAATTTTAATTTTTTAAGTAAAAGTTTACACCTAATATAAGAAGAAACTACCCGAAGCGGTGTCTTTTATAACAATACTAACTTTGGCGTCGATGTTCTACATTTAAATTATTTAATATAATATTATTATCCTATATCCAGGGCCGGCGCTAGAGTATTGGACGTCCTAGGCGAACTAAAAATATGGCGCCTCTAGTCAAGAAACAAACTCAATAATGCCTCAATAAATAAAACAATTAAATGAAAATAAAATAACTGGATTTTATTTATTTATTCAACAAAAATATATAAAAAAGAACTATTTAAAATTTAATTTTTTAATCTTCAAGCAGCAACTTCGTGTCTATATATCCCGCGATTTAGTGTTCAATCGACACCATTGCTAATCCCACAAGCCGTTCTTGTGACATTGTAGATCTAATATATGTTTTGATCTGCTTAAGCTTCGAAAAACTATTATCTGTTTTTGGTCGCTTTTCATTGGATTCCTCATAGAGCTATTTGGCGCCCTAGGCAGCTGCCGACGTCGTCTATGCCTCAAACTGGGCCTTCCTATATCACATAAATTTTTTAAAATGTTTATATTAAAATTATAAAATTTTTTAAATAAAATTATTAACAATCATTTTTATCATTATTACTCAAAATATAGATTCAAATTCAATCTGGTTATTAAAATTATTATATAAAAAATAATATATAAAATTGTTGATTGGAGACAAAATCATTATTGGTACTAAAATGATCAAACAAACAATTAGTGAAACATTCATTATATTCAATATTTAAGGTCCTCAAAATTTTATCATTGTTTACATGTGATTTATCGCTCCTAACATGTCCAATCGGTTTGAAGCTTTGAAATTTCCAGAAATCTAAGTGTTTAATTTCATCGATGCCTTCAGCTTCTTCTTCAACTTAATCATCTTCTTCTTTTGGAGTGGCTTCAACTATTTGAAAAGATGCTTTCTTTTCATCTTCCGATAAACATTTAATGTGGTTAGACCATCTCGAAGCATGCAAATATCAATCTTTAATTAATCCACATGTTTTATCATTCGCTGTTAAAACTTTCAACCCAGTAAAAAAGGACGTGACAATCTTTTGTGAGTTGATAGGATTATCTAGCACCTCAATTATATAATCAACTCTTCCTAAATCCAAAACCCGGTGTCAGAATTCATTTCTCACAGACAACTTATCCAATGTATAGAATAACTCAACAACAATTCCTTCTGTATCTCCTTTCTTGTGTTCGATGCATAATTTGAGAAGAACATCTATACAATTAGTTTCTGTGGCAATTATTTTTTCGTTTCCAATGCCTCGTCCAAACGTCACTCTGATGTCGTCATCTAGAATCAAACTACGGAGAGATAAGTAAATATCTTTAGCAAGCTCTTTTAATTTTGAACCAAACAAATCAAGCTGATTGACAGTAAGAGGAATAATACAATTTGGTAAATTGATTAAAATTTGCCTATTCCCTTCATGCTTCAAACAGCATTGAAATAGAATTCGATAGAAATGTATTTTAAAAATTTTTCGTTTGCAATATCCGACTGGCCAGTTATGAGACTGAAAATTGACAATAAACAATTGTTAAGTGTCGACTTATTATTAAAGGAAATAATATTTTAAGTACATTGTCTAGGATTATGACCCCTTCATTTTTTTCTGCCATTCTTTTGATAATACTTCTGAATTGAATTCAAATAATTATCCACTTTAGTAAAATCAATGTTTTCTTTTAATAAGGAATCTTTCCGTCCATTTAAATCTAAAACTGATGGATGTATACCGATAATAATTTCATCATTTTCATATTTTAACATTGATGGTTCAGTGATAATATTAAATAAATTAACTTCCTGTGCTTCAAATTTATTTATTGCTTCGATAATTGCTGAATCTATTTTCATGTCAAATAATTCCATCTTTTCTTTAACCACATTATTAAATGTGTCTTGAGATATAATTTTAGCCATTGAACTTCAAAAAATAAACAAATAAAATCAAGGTTCATTATTCTAAATAACAACCATTTTAAATTTTTCATAAAAAACCTAATAATAAAAAATACCTAGATTAAATAACTCAAAAATCCAAAAACAAATAATCTTACATAAACTAAAATAATTCAAATTCAAGATTCATTATCAGGGTTGAACAATAAGGGTTCTTCATACTCGTTTTTTTCATTCTAGAATTTCCACAATATTGATAGTATTTCATCTGTATAAATTTCCTTCTGCAAACATCTAAACCAGTGCTTCTGATCATGTTATGCTCTATGTCCGCAACAATAGAGTTTAAAAGTCAAATTGCCCCAGTTTTTGAATTAATTAACAAATTAATTTACAAGCCCCACTTAAAAATTTCGATTTTGGTTATATTTAATACCTTGATTTAATATATTTGATATCATTAAATTAAACAAAAACAATGAAAAGATAACAACTTTAAAATTTATTTGATTTTTTTTGTGTTAAGATTGCTACCGAGTTGCTTTATATCAGGAACTAGCTTAGGCAATTTTAGCCTCAAATTCACTCTTTTTGTGATGTGAAGGCTATTCCTTTTCTTTAGCAATAGATCATTAACTGCACTAAAACCACATTCAACCAAATATGATGATGGGAACGGTAAGATTTTTTGACTTGCGATTTTGGGTGTATATGGCTATTTCCTTTCTACCTCTTCACAAAACCATGCCATCAACCCCTTTTTTTAAAAGAAGCTTAAATGAATCGTCATTTTTAATATGCATAATTTCATCCTGTGCATAATTGTTATCTATATCTTCAGGTATATCTTCAGTGTTAAGACATTGTTTCTATCATAATATACCTAAAATACGAAAGATTATGATTTATCAAATTTTAAAAATCCATTAATTTCGAAATTGCCCCAATGAAAAGTCAAATTGATCCAACTTGGGTTCTAGGGCCCCAGATGAGAAGTTTTAGATTCTAAAACTTAAATGACTTTACTTATCACATCACAAATATAGACATATGCGATCAATGTCACGAAATGCATAGCAATGAAGATTTAAACGTTGTCCTGAATTTCTATTGGATATTTGTTCAAATTGTTTGTCTACCGTTAAAATCTTGACTGCAATATCTTTTTCGAAATAGATGATTTCATGATTTTTAAAGGTTTTTTCCCATATATATCTGATTTTTATTTCCTAAAGTATTTCTTTTTCCATTGATGTAGCATAATTATTTCCCTCAGCAACCACTTTTATCTTTGATTTATCTTCATAAATTTTCTGCAATATCTTTTTAATTTATTTATTTGGCGTATGGTTCCTGCCAGAATAAAGTATGAACTGATATTATCAGCCGGCAAACTTTTATTTCTTGTTCTTTAGAACATATAATAAAAATATCATTAAATGTTTTGAATAAGTTGTTTATTTATTAATTTTTCTTACTATTATTATTATTATTATTATTATTATTATTATTATTATTATTATTATTATTATTATTATTATTATTATTATTATTATAAGGTTGGAAAAGCTTTTCGTGCCTTGATATTTAATGGTGTTCGAGCAGCTTTAATATGGCAAGCAGAACTTCAAAAATACGTTGGTATTTTAACAATAACAGATTTTATCAAAATTCTCAACCTCTACATTGAGAAAACTCCCGGTGTGTCTATCATTGATATTGAATCTCAAACAATTGATAAATGGAGGGGTAAGTAGTAAAGTATTTCTATTTCATCAATTTGATTCAATCAGAAATTCTGAAAGTTGTCTATTTTTATTGAAAGAGAATTTTCACTTTAAATTAAGCAATTTTAAATGAGATTAAAATTAAGCATAACAAATTTAAAAAGATAAATTAAATTTTTTATCATAAACTAATTTATAATCAAATTAAATACTATTGTAGTAATTTGTAAATTTTATCATTGTCAAAGAAATTACTTTTCAAAAAACCTATATTAATAAATCTTACAGTTATTCTTAAATATTTGGCTTATCAGTAAAGAAAAAGGGCAAATTTACCAAGCGCCAAAATTTGAGCAAAATCAATAATTTTAGTTTTGATTTTTACGCAACTTAACTAATTGTTTCAAAATAAATTTATAAAATTTCATTTTTCTGTATTTAAAGCACTAAGGAACATTTCATATTCATCTATGAACACGTGTTTCAGTGAGACAAGATTCTCTCACCAATCTTGCTATTCTTATCATCTAAAGAAAAACAATAGGGAAAACATATTTTGATGTGACCGAACAGTTTGCGACAGTGTTGTGTGTGTCACTTTGTAAATTGCTCCAAGCTTTGTGAACTGCCAAGTATTTCGCATCATGTATATAGATTCGTGAATTCTAAAATTAGTTAACTTGAGGGGTTTTGCTTTCAGACTGAAATCAGATAGAGCCGTGTAGCAATACTACAAAATCAAGTATCTGAGAAAATTCATTGACCTTTTAATGAACTATTTTTACTATAAGAATAATTTTGTCCTTGTTTTTAGAAATAGTTACAAATTTATTCTTATTTATTTTTGCATTAGAAGTAACCACTTTGCCCTGCTTAGCATAATAATGGGAGCCAGAAATAACGCAAATACATCAGAGAACCACTACGGTGGATAAATACCACAATCAACATAGCCTCGTCTCTATTAAAGAATAAAACCTAAAATGGTGTTCTTAGTTAAAAATTGAAAAATGACTTCATTAAATAGTCTAAAATGGTCAGTCAAAAGACAAAATTATTGATTGATTTAATGTCTAAAATAGTGATCTATTATATAAAGAGCTTATTATACAAAAAATATATTAATAAACCATATTATTAGTGACTAGAATTAAATTGTATTCGGACATAAATATTTTATTGTACTTGAGGTTTTAAATGTAAATGAATATAATGTGAGTTAATTTGACCCACATCATAGTACTAGTTTCATACTAAAAGCTAGAGCCTTTCACAGAATATATATATATATATATATATATATATATATATATATATATAATTTTTTATTAACACTTAGGTAGACGGGTCAAAAGTCGATTTAATTCTATAAAATTTCTATTAAAACAAGCTTTAGATAATTTCAATTGATTATTAGAAAATTATTTGATATAGCCGGCACTAACAAATTCCAGGTGGGCAGGCAGATGTAACTTTCAACCATCTTATTAAAAAGATCTAGTTGTGATTTATTTATTCAATTATAGATATTTGATATGATATTTGTCGAGAAATTGACTCGGTTCCAATGATTAATAATTTTCATCTCGTAATACCACGACCAGTTGATCAAACACTGAAATCTTTATTGATACTTTCAAAGTTGTATTGATGAAATAATTGATAATTTGTTATTTGATACATAAATTAAAAATATTACTTGATTTAAAATTGAAGTCAGATTTAAGTTTTTTATTTAGTGTTTATTTATCTTTTGAAAGTTGAGGTGCCCTTTTTAATATATACATTCATGTTCCAAGCTCTTCTCATTCAATATTATTCTTTGTGCATCACTGTTTCAAATGATGTGGAAAATATAGATATTTTCACTTTTTTCTGTGATGTGAAATAAAATAAATAATAAAATAACTATTATAATACCAGTAAAGTGTTCTTTTTATATTTAATCTATTTTTGTCACCAACGCTTATTTTCAAGTTCATTTTTCTCAGTTTGCATATTTATTATGAATATGGTGCATTAACGTAACGCAATAATGTAGTTTTTACATAAATAATAAAATATTATATACAGATGCGCACACAGGGGCTCACGAGTTTGAACCCGCCAAACCCATAGAAAGTTCATTAAATTTATTTTGATATTTACCCAATTTTAATGAGTGAAATTATCTAAATTATTAACTAAAAATGTGACCGCTTCACAATGGACAAAAATCGATTAAATGGATGGGCTTTGTTGAACATCCATCAAGAAGTTGACTTAAATGTAGTGGACATACTCAATGAATTGGCAAAAAATAAACTAAAATTTAACATAAATATTTAATCTTATATAGTTTTAAGTTCAAATCTACCTGACAAAGACATTGAGTCTGTTGAAATATATTGTAATATAATATATATGTTGGATTTGCGCTTTCTTTGTTGTGATTCTTTTAACTAATTTTATTATTTGTATAATTTGTATTTATATAAGTAATTAAAACAATGAAAATTTGTGTATGAATTTATACCTTTCTATCCAAAATGGATTTAAAATATTTTAATCAAGAATTATTTATTAAAAATATTTAAATTGAACTGGACTTCAATTATTATTATTTTTTTTCTTTTGGTTATCATACTCAGCCATATAAGCTAACAATATTTGAAATTGTGGAGTGATTGGCGTTTTTATTGTGTTCATGAATACCAAACTTTGTGATCGTTACGAATTATGAATATTTTTTCAGTAAAAATATTCTCCAAAATGCATAAAATATTCATGTACAGCGAGAAGTTCTTTCCTGGTTATACAGTAACCCTTTTATTGCGCTGTCGAACCATAAACTATAACAGATTCCTTTCCAATTTCTTTAAATTGGCTCAAAACTGATCCAATAGCTCCGAAGCTAGCGTCTGCCTCGATTACGTCTACCTTCTCTTGGATAATCGAGAATAGGTGGGTCGCACAACCTGTCTTTCAGTACTTGGAAACTTTCATTACATTATTTAGTCAAAATTATATATTTGTCACATCCAGATGTTGCTGCATATAATGGCTCTGTGAT
Source organism: Schmidtea mediterranea (assembly GCA_022537955.1). Taxonomy (NCBI): domain Eukaryota; kingdom Metazoa; phylum Platyhelminthes; order Tricladida; family Dugesiidae; genus Schmidtea; species Schmidtea mediterranea. Next base: position 16,827,038 of record CM039682.1, read on the forward strand.
TCTGGCATAGTCTGATGAATCTTCTGTAGTAGTTCGTTAATCCGAGAAATGATCTTAATTGTTTTGAACATTTTTGGCACTTCTGCCTTTTCAAGTTCTTCCTCTTTGTTTGAATACCCTCACCATTAACTGTATACCCAGGGAAGCACAGTTCTGTTTTAATGAATTCGCCTTTTTCTGGATTATTTTAAATGTTTCTTCTAGCCGCTGATCATGATCTATTTTGGTTTTCCCATATATCAAAATATCTAAGAAACAACTACTCCTTTGAATAGCATTCCTTCCAATACTGTGTGAATTAATCCTGAAAAGTCAAGAGCAGTTGATATTCCAAACAGTAGCCTATTGAAGTAGAATTGTTCTCTCTTATACTAAATGCAGTTATTTCTTGAATATCTGGAGTCAGTTCTTCTTGGTAATACGCTTGACCTAAATAAATTGACCATCGTCAGATTTCTAACAGCAAAATCAGTCGAGCTTCATTTTCAAGTGGATACGGAAGAAAGAATAATCGAAGACCCGAAGAAATGAAGAAAATTTTAAGAGGAGAGTTAAGATATTTAAAATTATGTTGTGTTTTAATAATTGAATGTTTGCCCTTATTGGAATTATAATAAATAAAACTTATGACGGAAATTAAGTCTTTTAAAAATGAGCTGTTATCATTTTGTGAGTCGATATTATAAATTTCACATGTGTGGTACTTACAAGTGCCAACGGTCAGCTAAGAATTAAATATGGTTTCTTTGTTAAGTCATCAAATTTTAATTAAATATAAAAATGAATAACCAAACTTTCGTATATTTTAATTGCTTTCATGACATTTCATATAAAAACAGATGTTGTTATTAATGAATAGTGCAGTTAGTTTGAATGAAAATAAATATACAAATGCAATTCTTATATACTATTCACAGAAGAAATGAATAAAACACGTAGTTTTTTGTATTTATTTAATTTATTATATGATGAATTTAACATACGAAGTACTAATGAAATATCATATTAAAAGCATTGTAAATACAATTTGAGAAGTTTGTTTGACTCAAACCAACTTGTAAAATCGAATTTCGTAGAACACCACAAAAAATATGGAATTCACTTAAAATCATACACAAGAATTTTTAACTTAAAAAATTATTTAAATTTTCAAAGGCATGAAAATTTAGATATAATAGAATTCAGCAAAAATATTAGTCGATAAAATACAACGGTTTATCACCATTTGAGATAATTTTTACGATAATTTAATTTGCATCCAAACCTGAAACAGGCAGATATATCAAGAGGATAATTAATATTAGACACTAGATATAACTCAGATAAAGCTGCGGAAATGTGAGAGCTATCGACATGACAAAAAGAAGCCCTTGTGCTTGTAAAAATGGATTTCGTAGAACACCAGAACAAATAAAGAATTCACTTAAAATTTTACACAAAACTTTTTAACTTAATTAAATTATTTAATTTTCAATTAGTGATTGAAAACGAAGATTTTTTAAAAATAAGTACAATCTACTAATGAAAGAAAGATAAATATAATTTTGCGTTCAAAAAAATTAAAGTTGAAAAAGGTTATAACTAAAGGGACTAAAAACAATGAATTCTCATGAATCTAAAAGGATAAATTATAAAAGTCCTGGTAGATGATTTAGTTTGACTTATATAATTACTGCATTCCAATATTTTTCATTTGTCTTAAAATTTGTTATATTGAATCTAATACAATTTGTACAATTTGTATTTGTTATTTATGTTTCTTATTAAAAATTCGCTTGCCGAGTTTCAGTTAGCGCTAATACTTCATACTGAACGGTGTAAATGATAAATAACATTTTCTCAAATGGACTTGCCTATTTTTTCTTATTTTATACCAAGACTGTTATGATTATATATTGTTATTATTTAGAAATGACTGGCACTGTTAATAAGCCTTTGGTTTTTGTGTCGCCAGAAAGTTCATTGTTTACGGCTTTGAAAGAGCTGCAAAATCTCAAAGTTCATAGAATTCCAGTAATTGATCTCAGATCTGGAAATGCTCTTCACATCATAACTCATAAACGGTTATTAAAATATTTGTTCATTAAAAAATCTAAAATTCCCAACGCTGAATTGTTAAAGGTAACACAATTTTTTCGTTAAATAAATATAATTTTTTATCAGTGCACTATAGAAGATGCCAGTGTGGGTACATTTAAAGATGTTCATACAGTCACTCTTAATACATCCATCAAAGATGCTCTGAATATTTTTGAGACGAAGCAAATATCAGCAGTGCCCGTACTTGATCCAAAAACAAGAAAGTTATTGGATATATATGCAAAATTTGATTGCATTGTTAGTATATTTCTTTAAATATATTCGACTACTGAACATTTGTAAGTAAATGATTTTTAATTTAATAATTTCAGCATTTGGCCTCGACTGGAAATTACAAAGATCTAAATTTGACAATTTCCCAAGGTCTTGCTTTTCGTGTTAAGGTAAATTTAAATTAATTCTATCAATTTTTTTAATAGTTCTGTATTAAATTATTTAGCTTCATTTTTATGTTACAGTTAAAAAAAGTTTTGGACATTTATCGTAATTAATTGTTTCAATTAAGAATCTAATTATCGTAAAAATTCTTTTTAATGCAATGAAAATTTACTGAAAATGTTCTTAATAATATAATTTATTAAAACAGTTTTTGCGAAATACAACGAATTAATATCATTTCACCCATTAACACGCACATGCCCAAGCGTAACTCGGGTAAGCGTTACTGGTGTTGGCGTACTGGGTAGAATTAATTTTGTTTTAATCTACTCTTACTTATCTGGATCTACTTTCTCCACCACTCTTGCCTTTTCTAGGGAAATTCCTTTCTCACCCAGACGCCCCACAATTTGTACATTACCGCTGTATACCCATGAGCGAGCCCATGTTGGTACTGTACACAGCAGCCGAGAGTCCACAAGCAGGTGAGCCCCGTTTCCAAGACTACTCCTTGTCATAATCTCGCTTTCGGGTTCCTGACGGCCGATAGAAGGACTTACGTCTATTTCATTTATCTATTTCTCTCGACATTGACACACGCTTTCCCATCTGTCACCATCGATTTTATGTATACGTCCGAATCAGAATTCCCTTAGAGTCTCATTCAATTCGTTGGTAAGTATTCATGCCCTTTTACTGCCGGAAATATACTCATTTGCGACCTGGCTACTTGTTTATCTTTTACCAGTTAAATTTAGTTAACATTAATTTTAAATGTTTAATAAATGAATTTTAATTACTGAAATGCAGGACATTTTTCAAAAGAAAGATTGGATTAGTGACTTTTGAAAATTTAGATTCTTAAATTATTTAAAATTTCCGCTTTTCTTCCGAATTAATTATTAAAAATACGAAATAATGTTAGTAACCTCGAATTTTGTTTTAATTTGGAAAATCTTTTCCTTAAATAACTGGCGAAAATTTAAATTCTCATATAATTAATTGTAATCGCTGTTAAATCAGCTGTTTTAAGTTCAAGAAAGTCTTCTGGTCGCTTTTAAAGGAAAATAAAATCCTCTTACGATTTGCATTTACATTTTATTTATACTTATTCTTTCATTACTCAACATACCCTTTATAAAGACTTAAAAATTACTTTTACGATAGTTTTAATGGTTTCAATTTTTAATATTTAAGTTAAATCAAGCTTTCCACTCATACCTTCCGCATGCATCAAACTTCACCAATCTTACTTTATACTCAGGCAAGCCTCCATACATCCCTTTCTCATTTATTTATAGAAACATCGAAATTTATTAAGAAATTTAACAAAATTAAAAAATCCTATTTTACGATTAAATCGTTTACAAAAGGAAAAACAATAAATAAAAAATAAAAATAAAATATAATCACGTCATAAAATGGTTTTGAATTATTATGTCAAAATACAATTCGGTTTTCCACAAGATCCGGCTTTCATTCGTCGATGTCGACCGGAAATCTTCGTTTTCGACTAACATTTAATTCGTTGGATCCGACCTGGGGAACTGAGTGGCAGAGCTCGTCCCCAAAATCGTCCTTCCAATAACAGATGGAAGTGGAGGACTTTCGATTTCCGTCGGTTCCTGAAGTGGGTGTTGAAGTGGAGGGAATATTTACCCGAATTCGTAATTCGTCCGTTTCATCGGCACAGATTTGGGTTACATTTTCTTCGAATTTCTTCATTTCCGGCGGCTTTTCGTCCGATTTGACTAATTGTGACTGTTGTTCAGCGACTAGCATTGCCGCTTCCTCCAGGGTCTGAGCTGCATTTCTTAGGAGAGTGGCTCGCTCAGCTCGGCGTCGTTCACGGTGACGCCGGTTTTTTCTGGGATTGTGTTTTTTGCTGATTTTCGGGGTTTGCGGGGAGGACCAGTTGTGGCTTTTTCAGGTATGTGATCGGCGGGAATTAGATTCAACTTTATTGCCAAATCACGGCCGACTAAGCGCCTTGTTAGCTCCGTTTCATTAAAGGAAGCTGTCAGGACGGCACTCTGATTGTTAATAATAATCCGCTGAGCTCGACTTTCAGCGATTAGGTCTTCTCGGCATCTCGTAAGCCGGTGGATTTGGTTATGGAGAGCTTTCACAGCCTCAGGGGCGAACCACGTACCGAGCGTGTGTTCGTGTTCTGCGAGTAATTGGTCGTATTTTTTCGGGCATTCTATGTGGGGATTATTGGTGTTGATGAAATTTGATGAAGTGGATTTTCCAGATTTCTGCGGCGTTAATTTTGGGATTTTATATCCTAACTGACAACGGTTTTCTTTAAAATAAAAGAGACTGAATGGGAAGAATCGGTTAGCATAAATTTATATAAGTTTAATAATAAATATAATAAGGATAATAATTAATTAAAATTTTCAAACAGCACAATCCCACACCAAGCTCATATTTAATATTGATTTTCACGGTGACCAATTTAGCGTAGAAATCTATTGTCAATCTGCTGATAATAATATTTAATAGAAAAACGAAAATATTGATGCTCCGGCCATTATCCGATTTACGATAGTTTTTAAACCTTTTCCTTTCGTTGAATTCATTATACTGATTTTCGGTTTAATGCGCTATACGTTTGTTCTTATACTTAACCCTAGTCGTTTCCCATTGTTGTAACCAAATTTTCGACAGGCATTTAAAAAGAAAAACATCATATCCCTACTTAGACATCTTATCAATGTCAACCCCTAGGTATAGCGAGCTTCCCGCATTTTACTCATACCGCTCCGACCAACATTGAAAATGGCCGCCTCGGTGAATTACGACGGTTTCCTACCCCGTGATCAGTGTAACGAGACCTGACCAGACTAGGCAGACACCGAAGGGTGGATTGTGACAAAGCAACACATCAACGTCCTGCCAATTGAATATTACTTTGCCATTCTCCACGATTAGCATGTATATATATACATAATTAAGTTTTAGGGGGACCTGTCGTCGATACTAAAAAGTATCGCGGCCATCCATGAAAAATTATACTTAAATCAAAACCATAAATGTTACATGAAAAATATATTAATACAAAATAACAATCTTACTATTCGAAAATTTCAAAGTTCACAAATTTAAAGTTTTAAAGTCTAAAGTTTTTCAGTTTTTAGAAAGTTGAAGTTATGACAATAGCTGTGTTATATTTATATTATTTTCGTGCGTGTGTGCGACCAATCAGCGAATTTTAAATCTTTTTGGCCATTTTTTCGGGTTTTTTAATGGCTTTTATTTAATTTTATATTTTTCTCTTTTGTTATTTATTTTTCTTAATTTTTTAATATTAATTTTATTAAATTCGCATTTTTATTTTTTGCTGATTTTTGTTCTGGTCGCCTCTTCCGCCAGTGTATTTTTTAAACCTTATTTTGGAAGGTTTTGGCGGTTTTATATTTTTACTTTATTTTTCTATGTATTTTGCGTGCGAAATTTATTAATTATTTGTTTTACTTAATTATGTTATTTTTTTTAATTTTGTTTTATTTAATGTTTTTATTATATTTTTAATTTCTTTTTGCGGTGCGTGCTTGTGTTATAATAGCCATTCTCACAATTTTTCAACATGACTTTTTCATAGTCATTTTATTTTGTTTTAATGATGGCTTATAGCCCAACACTGGTAAAATTGTGCATGGGCGAAAGAGACTCGGGTAGACACAATGTTTAGTTTACTTAAAGATTCACCAACGATTAGGGATTGAATAATGTTACAAATTTATTTACATATTTATATATTTATTATCAACAGTTAAAAATTTTTTTTTACTGTTTTCCCTGAAAAAAGTGCGTTAAGGGTTTAAATTACTAGATATTAAACAAAAAACTTATTCCTGATTTGTCATATTTTAAATATTTAAATTTTGTATTTGGGACTCTATTAGTAATTTGGACAATATGAAAGTGTTATGACAAGGAACGATTTATATACTAAAGCCGCATAAAAATTTTAAACCACTAAAATTTTTTGATAAAAATACTAAGAAATTTATGGTCTTTTTCGACAGTGAATTTGAATTTTTGTATCGTGTCAGGCATTTTGGTACAGTGGGTTGTAGTCTCATGATTTTTTAGATCGAATCCAACAGGACTTTTCTGTGTGAATAATTTTAAATTTTAAATAAATAAAGGACCTATTTAATTTGTAATTTTATTTCTTTTCTAGTCTTCATTTTCGGTTCAAACGTGTCTAAAAACGGATACTTTGGAATTTGTTATGGAAAAAATTGTTTTATCAGAAGTATACTTAATTTCAAAGAAAATAAATTTAATTTGTTCTTTAAAATTAATTTATTAGGTGCATCGTCTCGTTGTTATCAACAATGAAGTCGAACGGCAAGTTCAAGGTATTGTCAGTTTAGCTGACTTATTGCATTATTTCGTTCTCAGATACAATGGGCGCCATTCAACTGGAAATATTGTTTCTGGTATTTCATGTTGTAGTAATTTGAATTTTAGTATCAACTCCAACGAACACGAATCCCATCGTCACAATAGTTCTCCTAGTTCGCTCAATATTAACTCCGAAGATTGTGTTTTCAAAGTCAAGTTATGAATCATCAACCGTTTCAATAAGATTGTTCCTAAATAGATTGCTTAAATTTTGTATAGATAATATTTTATCGGAGGATTCTTTGTGAATCTTATTAGAAATGTACAAAGATGATGATATCTTATATTTTACTCATGTGTCATTATTAACATCTATTTTGTTAAAATTAGTTTTTTAATTATTTTGATTATATTTTCCAGTTACAAAATTTGTTAGCTTTTTTTAAATTTTAATTCTTGAATATATTTTACATTTTAGTTTTGTTTAAACTAATGGAAAATTAAAAAACTTCTATATGTTTACAAATTAATCTCTTTCTTGCCAAGTTTATTTTTAACTTCTTTTTTGCCAACAAAAAAATTAAATCACAGATTTATTAACGGTTCTAAAAACACAACAATAAAACTTCATGATCTAGCCTAAAGACAGTAAAACTGATCCCTAAATTGTAATCGCGGAAAGAAATGGCTTAATACTGATTGCTTTCTTATTTTTAGAAAATAAAAAGTAAAGGCTAATATTATAATTTGGTTGAAACTAATATATTCACACTTTCTTATTTTGGTACGCAATTGTTCACAAGATTATCAAGTTGTGCTATTGAATTAAACATTTTCTTTTTTGCAATTAATTGTAAATATTTTATCGTGTTTGATGATAAGAGTCGCGCAAAGCTTATCCTTTAACAAAAGTTAAATTCATCACTTTATTTACATTATTTTCTCACAATTTACTCGAATTTTAGTTTACATACTATTTGGGATATATTTAGGTATAGCATATTCCTAATTATGTTGTTTTATTCCATATAATATGTAATCTAAAATTTGAGTAAATTGTGAGAAAAAAATTATTAGATTTATTTTTTTTAATTTTAAAATTTTTGATCATTTCTTTTCTTTTAAGGGAATAGTTATTCTTACAAGTTAATTATGCTGCTATCCCGTATAGCAGGATAATTTGTTGAAAGAATTAACTAAATATCTAAAATAAATCTAATAATTCTTATTTTTTATTATAATTCAGAAATAATGCAGTATTCGTTTATTTGGATTAAAACTATATGTAAATATATTGTTTTCTATTTTACTATTTGGATAAAGATATTAAAAAATTGCGTTACAAAAAATGCCAAGATTACTGTATTTATCACTAGAATCAAATAAATAGTTTTTCAAAAACGTTTTGACAGAAATTAAATAAAATGCGATAGGTTCATTAATTTACAAAAATGCACACAAAATGGGTGTGCCAGAATCTTGAGTTAAATATGAAGTATGAAAAGAAAGGAAAATAAAACTATTGAAAATGAACATAGATTAACGATAAAATATTTTACTGTCAAAGTTCAATGTTAATTTTATATAATAATCTCTTCGATGGAGGTTTATGATATTTCTTAAGGATTAACATAAGTATCCTTTATATTCAAATAAAATCATACAACTTTTATTACTTATTTGGATATAATACCTAAAAAAAATATATTTCAAATAACTGCAATAGTTAAAAAAATATAACACATTTCTATAACCTATTCTGAAATATTCAGTGCACAAAATATAAATAATATTAAAATAAACTTAAAATGGATAATTTCGTATAATTTAAATTCCTAAAAAGTTCGTTTTTGAAATAATATTTTCACTATTTACACCATAGGATTTTCTTTTTGTATGACTCCGGTACAATAAAAATTTCTCAGTCCTTAAAATATTTTATTATTATTATTATTATTATTATTATTATTATTATTATTATTATTATTATTATTATTATTATTATTATTATTATTATTATTATTATTATTATTATTATTACTACTACTACTACTACTACTACTACTACTACTACTACTACTACTACTACTACTACTACTACTACTACTACTACTACTATTATTATTATTATTATTATTATTATCCGTTAATGCGATTAGAGATAGATGCGATGTACAGATAGCTTTGAGTTTGTTTCTCGTGTTGTACAGTTGCAAAGACGAAGTATAAATGATGTTATAGTTTCGTTTGATGTTTGTAGTTTGTTTACGAATGTATCATTGATTGAAACAATTGACTTATGTTGTGCGTTGTGGGATGTAAATGATTCTGAATATCACATTTTGGATAACGGGATTTCGTAAACTTCTTAAATTGGCTATTTCAAATGTCTTTTCAATAATGAATAGTATCAACAAATAGATGGAGTCGCTATGGGTTACCCTTTATTACCAACGATGGCATCAATACTTTTGGCTAGTATTTAAAAGAAAAGGGCTTCTTTCCAGTTAGAGAAACCCTTTGTTTTTAAAGGTATTTGGATGATATTTGGATTTTATGAACAGTTTACATAAGATAATTGTATTCACATGTGACATGGAGGGAAAGTCATCGATTGCGTTCTTGGATTTGTTAATTCAAAGCAAAGTTAAACATTATGAGACAGAGATTTATAGAAAACCAACTGATACTGGTCTTTCTCTGATACTTCTCCAGAAAGCTTTTGTGAATTTAAGTATAAGAGAAATATGGTGAAGGTATTGATTTATCGTTCATTTATCTTCTACTTTTGTTTATTCAGTAAGAAGTTTTTGATAATGAATGGGTATTCTAAATCATTATTATTATTGATGATAAAAGAGACTGTTGGTAAATTGATTAAAAATCCTAAGGATCCATGTTTGGAAAAGTCTGAGTTTAATTTAACAAATGAGTGAATTGAGTGTTGATTTAAATAATAATAAAAATGGATATTAAAATAAGGAACGGAAATTTGTGTTAGTATTGCGTTCTCGCAAGGGTTTACAAATTGTAAGAGAAAGTTAAGTAAACAGATTGGGAATTTAGATAATAATATTGTTTCTAATTCATGTAAGGTACGCAATATGTTTTTAATAAATCAAAAACTCCGATTGGATTGTGTTCTGAACTCGTTTATCCATTTACCTGTAATGCCACATACATTATAGAGACTTCCCGTCATCTCTATACTCGATTTCTAGAGCATTGGGAATTTAAAGGTTTGATCAATATAAGTGAGCACAATAGAGGCTGTAAAAGTAAAATAGGTATGTCTGATTTTAAAATTTTGTTGAAAAGTTTTAATAATTATTAGGAACGTGTTATATGTTAAACATTGTTGATAAGGTCATTGGATCCAAAGATTAATGTGCAAAGTGCTATGACTATGAATATTTTGAATGCTTTTAAATAGTTTTATTTTGTAAAATTGTGACAAATTGATGTTTCTTTATTGTTTAAAACATTTTCTTAAAATTTGAACATTATTTGCAATATGTCAAATTTAAATTTATAAAATTAAGTTTTTAAAATTTTTCATTATTTTAATATTGTATTATAATATTGTATTATATTGTATTATAGTATCATAAAGTTTAATATCTATAAAAAAATTTATTTAAAATAATAAATTTTATTAGAATATTTAATAAATTATTTATTGAAGTATTTAATTAATAAAACTAATTTGTTTAAATAAATATAAATAATCCAAAATATTGAGTTGGTTATTGGTGCCTGAAGATGACAGTTAAACTATCGAAATATATCGTACGAAGAGTGTTGTCAAATTTATTTAATTTATTATTATTATTATTATTATTATTATTATTATTATTATTATTATTATTATTATTATAATTATTATTATTATTATTATTAAATAAATTGTTTTTATGAGTTAATCCTTGTTAAACAAACAAACCGGCTAATCTTTTGAAGTTATTTGAGAAAATAACAGATGGCTAATCTGGACAAAATTTAATAATATTATAAAATTACAAAAACATTTTCAATTTTTAAAACTAAATGCCGAAATTGTCAATTGAGTCATTCTTGAAATTAGTGAAACAATATAGTCAACAAAATCAGTTATTTTGATTAATAAAATACGGGTTTTCACGTAAAGACAACAAATAGTATTTATGAAACCAATAGAAAGTATAAATAATTAAATTAGTAGAACACTATATAATCAAATTTTGACCAGTATTTTAAAAATATCACAATAACTTATTCAGGCGCATTTTTTCTAGACCAACTCTTTCTTGGAAATGTTCTTCATTTCTTTTGCTATACCACCATTTGCGACAACTGTTAAAAACTAAGACATAAAAAAAGGGTGGAGTAAAACGTGCGAATATTATTTACTTATATTTTCTTACTCTTATTTTATAACAAGAAAAGTACAACTTAGAATTTTCAGAAATTATTCTGCACTACAAGCCCGGTTTTGAATTAGAAAACTACTATAATATTCGGTTATTGGATATCAAAATTGAAGCTATTTAGGTATTTTTTAAGTAACCCCATACAAGTAATATAATTAACTACTCGGCACCCATTGCTAGGCAACGTTGGGAATGTGCTAGGAATCAATAGTTATCCAGAAAAATTAACACCATCATTATGACTATAATTGACTGGATGTACCAAGGGACCAACGGGCTACTAATAAAATTTTTATGCTTGATTTTGGTCTTGAATAATGATCTATTTCAGCGGTTTTCAACTTTTATTTTTCATTGTACTGTTGGGATTGTCGGTGAATTTGAATAGGATGTGTTGTCAATTTGACTCCAAGCGTGCTTTTGAACAACAGTAATGAACTCCAAACGATATAAAATTTATTGATTAATACACTTTATCTCCCCTTTAAAATAACACAAAGAATTATCTGTTACAGTCACGACTTGATGCTTATTACAACCCTTCGGAAAGAATAGCACTTTTCGGATTTCGCTTAATTTCTGTTTCAAATTTCGCTTTTTCCATGATTTCAATTTTAAGTTTTCTCCAAATTTCTCTTTAATACCTTTCTTCAATAATTTTCTGTAATTTACTCCTTTCCAATTATTCGTCTAATTCTGTCAAATTTCTCTCTAATCTCTTTTTGTCTCCTTTCTCTCCAACTTCGTTCCCTTTTTATTATCCGTTAATCAAAGAATTTCCAATATCTTTTACCGCTAATTCCTTTTGGGCCTCTATAATCACTGGCAGCTGTCCAGATAAATAATTTTTAAAGATGCCTTTTCCTGGATTCCCAAACAACATTCCTTCCCTTATCTTGAAAGGACTATCGAAATAACGTGCAAATTTTGCTTTTGTTTTTCTAAATTTGCACTCGTTAATTATAAATGACCTTCTTTTATTCAATCGTCTGTTTTTATTGATTTTCTATTATTCCCTTCTCGTTATTCGACATTTATTTTTCATTCCTTCTATATTACTCTCCAGAACCACATCTTAATCATTTATCATTGTTTCCTCCAATCATTTTACATGTTTATCAATCATTTTACTCTATTATTTAGGTATCCTCAACAGTACCACCAGGTAAGATATTTTAATGTCGGCGTACCACCAGCAAAAGTCAAATCAAAAACAATATAATTTATAATTATAATACTCACTATTGATTATTAATGACTTGAATCTTAGACTTAGAATTATTTATTGTTAGACAGTTAGTCACTGTTAGTGAAAATTACTCATTTAAAACAACGATTATAATCTTTGAAATTAATATGGTAAAAATGTTAATTTTTAAGTTATAGAATTTATAAATAACTTATATATATTTTTTTGCGTACCACTTAGCGACATCTGGCGTATCAGCGGTTTTCAACCGCTGGTCTAATTTACATTATACAATTTAACCTAACACTACAATTCAGTTAATATGATTATCTTAATACCCAACAGAAATTGCTAAAAACATTGAATAATTTTATTTCTACAAAACTATGTTTTAATGGGGGTGTAGTTCCGTTCACACGACTTGACCCAGGCCCTGAATTTTTTTCTTTGGTGCCTGCGTATGCGTTCAAATTTCACAGGCTTACACCTTTTCTTTACCATACTTTTCTATTTTCTGTCCTTCGATTGTTGTGCAGTCATTTACTGCGTCATGATTAGTGAATACATAATCAGGTTTCCACTGTGGTGCTTTATGAGTTCTGTGTGTTTCAATGAGCTTGAAGTTCTGTTTTGTATTGTTCAGCTTGTTCACGTAGGAGTTGTACATTCTACTTAAGGTAAATTTCAACTAATTGCATCTTAATTTTAATCTTTCTTTGCGACATTTCTGCTTAACCTTATCCCCACTAGTTTGGGATAAATCAACTAAAAATTCATCAATTAGTTTTTTCCACTGAAATAATTATTAATTAATTGTTCATAGTAAAATAAATGAAATTAATTATAATTAAAAGATTGGTGCAGTAATCGCCCTACAATTATATTTTACGCCAGATGATTTTCTATATAATTTTCATTCCTAACTTTTCCTCCATCTCCCGAGACCTTATCTTTAACAAAACTGATACAAAACTGATTCAACATAACTAATAATTTTTTTACATTCCCCATCAAAGCGACACGCAACGGAATTAATCAAACAATAAAGAAAGCGAATTTATTGCTTATTAAGGTCATTACAATTATACCAGATTACAACTGATTCGAGGTATACGGTCAATATTTTTGGTCAGGGAGACCTGTTTTTGGCTCTTTTCCTACTCTTCGGTTTGGGGTAAAGAAATGACAACAGCAGCTTATACTCATCTTTTATAATAGTGAATCAGTTGATCTGAATCTAGTAGGGTAAACAGAGTCGTTTACACCAGGTCTTGTGATTGCTGAGGATGCGATCCTTCGGTCTACTTGCGGCATGTCACATGTATTTCTGCTTTTTGTCTTGCAAGGCAAGTTGACTTGAGGTTCGTTTCCATCTTGATGACAATGCTTGATAGTCCATGTCACTATTGTTCTGATTCAATCGGATCGGCCAATCAGTGTCTCCGGGGAGCGTCATGTGGTATGTACTATCAACAAGAGTTTGTTGTAGGCCAACAGAATAATTCTTAAAACGCAAGTGCATCGTCGATTGAGTTCTGAAACGGCAGTGTCTAAAATTTAAAAAATTTACAGATCATAAGCTCACTACAAAATTTTCATACACAACACAATTCAGTCGCAATAAGTCAAACCAAATTTTCGCTGTCAAAAAAAAATGATATACGTAATTATAGGGATTGTCGACGAAAATAAATTGAATTATAGCATAACTAATCAAATTTTTTTCATCACACCAAGTCAAATCACCCTATACAGCTCATACATGTCTTTTCGAGTACTCTGTTAGTGGCTCAGTGTATGGTGAAAATAAGTAAGAAATATTGTTTAGTGCGAGTACCACTTCATCAACACTATTTCTTACCCAAGGGATGATAATGATAATAATGATAATGATAATAATGATAATGATAATGATAATGATAATGATAATGATAATGATAATGATAATGATAATGATAATGATAATAATAATAATAATAATAATAATAATAATAATAATAATAATAATAATAATAATAATAATAATAATAATAATAATAATATAATAATAATGATAATAATCGTAATAATAATAATAATAATATAATAATATAATAATAATAATAATTACAATAATAATAATAATAATAATAATAATAATAATAATAATAATAATAATAACAATAATAATAATAATAATAATAATAATAATAATAATAATAATAATAATAATAATAATAATAATAATAATAATAATAAAAAAAAAAATAATAATAATAATAATAATAATAATAATAAAAATAATAATAATGATAATAATAATAATAATAATATAATAATAATAATAATAATAATAATAATAATTTTATACGATCAAACTATTTAGCATATAATACGTTCCCAATAATTATTAAAACTTTTCAATAAAACTTTAAAATCAGACATACCTATTTTACTTTTACAGCATCACTGTCGTCACTAATATTGATCTAACCTTTAAGTCGACATTTCTCTAGAACTTGAGTACTGAGATGACGGGAAGTCTCTCCAATGTATGTGGCATTACACCCATGTAAATTGATAAACGAGATCAGAACACAATGCAACCGGAGTTTAATATAGTTATAGAAATAGTCTAACTTCTTCTCTAGCTGCAATTTGCATTGTGCATATTGAGCTAATTCAACGGAAAGAGCTTATTATTCTGAAATCTGATGACCAGGTAAAGACAGTTTTATAATATTCGTTCCTAATAACGACCCAGGTTTTAGGTTTTTGACTTTTAGTGAAACAAAAAGGAATTTTTCAGGTTGATTAAAACTTAGCTTCACTGTCTCGATAACCAAATTTTTGAGAAGTCAAAAGGCCGATTATGTTGGAATTTACTCACTTATTCAGTTGAAGGTTTACTTTTTGTCTCACCAATTATGATTTTTGGTCTTTAGCAAATATTGCGACTATTTTTTGATTGGACCTTTTTCTGTTTCTTGGTTTATTTTCATTTTATTTGGATTTATTACAATTCAAAATGGTTTTAGGGTGATCTCTGGTAGTTGAGGTTATTATTAAATCATTTATAGGGTTGACGATAAATTGAGGAAATTATTAAGGTATATTTAACCAACGGGTCGTGATTATTTGTGGGTCATTTCTCATTATCTAACATTTTATCTAAGTAAGTTACGACATGATTATTAGTCTCTTTACGTTGTTTACAGATTTTATTTATATAAATTGTGATAGTTAACTAACGG
Source organism: Schmidtea mediterranea (assembly GCA_022537955.1). NCBI lineage: Eukaryota > Metazoa > Platyhelminthes > Tricladida > Dugesiidae > Schmidtea > Schmidtea mediterranea. The sequence goes on from CM039682.1 coordinate 16,842,706, forward strand.
CTTACCGTTTAGTAAATCTTACCATTAAGATTAATCACGCAAAACCAACTATTTATATTTTCCTTAACAGTGTGTTCGAAAGTTTACATGTTAATTCTTCATTTACTGATCGAATTCTATAGATTTATACTTTACTTTCATCGTTGTTTTTTCATCATAGGGTCCCAATCATTTGTATACAGCAAATGCGCAGCTTATTTAATTATTATTTGACGTATTAATGATCATATTGAATCTGATATTGTAACGTTATATTAATCACTATTATTTCCTTTTCTCTTTGTTTATAACATAGTATTTTATCTATGAGTGTTTTTATTTTGGAACTTATGAATTTCCTTTCTTTCATACAGAGAATTAGGTCACTAGGATATACCAAAGGAGAATATGCAAGGCGTTCCAGTGTATTACGAGTCGCTGTTAATGACTTCCACTGGAACCGTGATATTTTAAAGTTACCTGACTAATAATTAACGACCTGTTGTTGATATATATTTGATTTTACTATTTTGCTTGTAATTATGTGCTTAAGATGTACCCCGAAAATATTTCCATATAAAACTTTTAAAATGGAATTTGTTATTATTTTACTTCTTGCACTTGCTATTAATTTTGTCTTTTTTTATTTGTGTAATTTTTATTTGACTGTCTAATTTGTGTTCTATATTTGATTTTTAGCTGTCTTATGAATAGTTAGCTACAAATAAATAGTTCATTTTGGAGTATTACATATACTTATACTTGTCCGCTATCCAATGCATGCACACATACTTATTAGTGACACAAGTCAGTATCACATGACAAACATGAAATACACCCTCATACATCAAAAGGACAAATGATCACACAATTTTAAGTTAAATTCTCCTTGGTATATTCTCTCAACAGCCACAAAATATTTCAAGTGACATGCAAATTGTTAATAAATTTAAATATAAGCAAATATAAATAACATGAAATTTAATTTGGAAATGGTGTAATGTAAAAATAAAATGCAATTTCGAAATTTAATCGTTAAACATTTTTTTATAAATTTTACGTTTAAGCAAAAACGAATTGAATATAAAATAAACATGCTAGTTTATTTCCTTTAAGTTTTGCCCACTAATAAAAACGGTTGAGATAGAATTGCTAAAATAGTTAGTGATTGGAAAGTAAAAAGTAAAGATTATTTACATTAATTAGCCTGATGATAAAAAAGTCAATTGCTACATAATTTGCTATAATTTGGTTTATAATATTTACAAATCGAGTTAAATTTTTCCATCAATCATATTGCAGTGATAATAAAACAATTACCCCCCCCCCCCCACACACACAACTCCTTTGTTACACGACCTCCCATTATCTCAATATATAATTTTATTTTCGTAGTATCTTAACGTTGAAACTAAAAATTAATGAAATGATATTTTAAAAAATCTATGTGTATTACGAGCGCGAAATTAAACTGGGAGAAGTAAAATTTTTTAAGAATATGGGAAATTATTAAAAATAGAAACAATTGTTTGAAATGTTCTTTAGAAATATTTTCTGTCTTTTCTAGCTAACGAATTAAAAAGTAAAGTACTGTATTTATATTTTACTTTATTCAAGAAATAAATAAATTTCGCTTTCTGCTTATGAATTTAAATTTAAATATAATTTTATATAAAATTATATAATGTTGAAATGTATATTTGAAATCGAGGCTCATTAAAAGTATTATCGAAGCTTCGAAAATCTATTTAAATAACGTGACGAATACAGTTGGTTTAAGTAATCTTCTTAATAAATAAATATAATCGAATTGAAATCTTATTGTTTTTTTAATTATGATTATAGAAGAAAACGTTTACAACGTAATTATAATTAACAATAATAATAATTTTTCCAAGCATAAGCATATTAAAAGGTATATTAATTTACATTCATAATCTATAAAATAAATAAAACGGTATATCGTCAAATCAAAAAAATAGCATATAAAGAAACTGA